>JAUESI010000034.1:4123550-4167734 GCA_032275145.1 Synergus laeviventris
GACCAAAACTGCCTGTATCTACTCAATGGTCTGCCATCTGGCCATTTCTGTTTGTTTGTGTGCATCAAATACATACTAGATTCAATCATCTTACATCGAAACAAATCACAGATATATTTTTTTAAAACTCATAATATTTTTTAATGAATTTTTAACATTACTTTATCTATTTATAAACATTTTTTTCAGCATTAATTTTATATAAATCAGAGGTAGACAGCCTGGAAATTCTTTAAAGTACCTATCTGAAACCAGATCAGGGAAATTCACTGGAATTTTTTAACGAAATTTATTCCCATGATAATCCAATCGAACGACCGGCAAGATCTCTGATCCGAATCTCAACTATATTCCATCTTGTCAGCCTTCTTATACATCCACCTCATCTCTGCAAGAACACTCAGCACTTATGCTACTTCATTCGAACTACCATGTTTATCCTTTACTGTGTTTAAAATCGATTTGATTTATTTCTTAAGAGAATGTGTTACTTGCCATATGAGCAAATAATTTTTATTTATTTTAAAAAAAATAATAATTGTGTAAAAAAAAACGAAAAAAACCGAATAATCTAAATTTGCTTATATGAAAAGTAATACATGCCTTTAAATCAAAATTATATTGCTGCATATTTCTTATTTGGAATTTTATTTTAAAACAATTCGAGTTTACGCGTGACAGATTTAAAAAAGGTCTATTCCCCAGCATCTAAATTTGGATTACATTAATTATCAAAATATTTATCTATTGATAATATTATCGCTTTTGAATATGTATTTTTACTTCCCAGAGACATAACAATATTTTATTTCTCCTTTTTGTTTATAAATAATATATAATATAATATAAAAAGTTAAGGATACATTTATTTAGTAAGGTGAAAAGTACTGAAAGTTCAAATTATAAAAAGCTATATAATATTTTACAACACTACCGTTTACCAGAAGCAATCATCTCCCGACACATTTCTCATTTAAAACGTTTTAATCAAACTCGAGTCCAGATGAATGAACGAATAAATAAACTGCGGAAAGGTAGCGCCAAGCAACGAAGAAAGTAGAGGGATGAAAAAGTTGTGGTAGAAGAAGAAACGGGCCTGCGCCCCTGCTCACCTGAAGACTTTAACGTAGTGAGGGGTAGAACTTAATTACTCCGCATCACAGAGCATAGTATCACGTAGTACGTGTTTCAACCTACACAGACATATAAAGACGATGATCCTTCAGTGTGTGATTTCATCCATCTTTTACATCGATTGAAATAAATTAATTGTTAAATTTTATTTAATTAATTCTTTAAATTAGATTAAACTTGTTTATTCTACCGTCTATTATTCCATTTCTGAAATTAAACCTCGAAATCCACTCATCTTAGAAAAAAAAATTATTCCAAACTTTTTATCTTAAGTTTTGCAAACCTTATATTTTATGTGTATTATGTACAAACCGTTGATAATATATATAAAAATAACAACTAGTTTTTCATATTATGAAATACATATTTCAAACAAATAGATTCTAAGATTAACTTTCGCTTGTTTTCTTTTTCTTTTTTAGGTGATCAGGCGTATCCTGACTATTCCTTTTATGTTTGGAACTCTTTACTTTTTTGTCAGTTTCTGCCACTCCATTTTCAACACTTTCATGTTCACCTATACCGTTTGCCAAAACAACAGAACTGAAGTCAAAAGATTCCAAACCTTCAGACATAGCCTCAGCTCGTAATTTACGAGCTTCCTTTTTTAACTTCTGTTTTTCCTTTTGGTTACCACTATTCTTCTTCTTCTTCTTAGTTGTTGTTGAGTCCTCTTCCTCACTTTCATCTGCATCTTTATCTGCATCCAGAGCCTCCACCGTTCCATTTTGTGCTTGTATTCCGTTCATTGTATTGGCCTTTACTTCATTTTTCTTAAATGATCTGTAAAATAAAAATAATATTAAGAGAATATTATATTCTACATTGTTCTATGCTAATTTGAATTTTTATTAAACTTACGAATTGATAGGTGCACCGATCTGATTAGCTAATCTATTATAAGCCGCTTTAGCATCTTTAGAAAGTGAAGCATTCGGTCTATAAACCGCCATAGCTTCCGAAACTTTTTGCCAATTCCAGGCATTTGGCAAATGATGAGGGCGCACTGCATGTAACAATGCAAACAAGTGACGAACAAACTTCTGTCTAATTTCTTTTCCAACTTCGTGTTCATCTTTTGAATTCGCCTCGCCATTTTCGCTCTGCGCCGCGCTTAACTCGTTTAGCAACTTAATGCTGTTCTTGCACAATTTTTTCTCAAGTTGTAACCTCGTCTCTTCGTGTTTTTCATCCTTGAGAAGTCTCGCATTCCGGTAGAAGACAAGGAGCAGTTCCAGAGCTTGACTTCTTCTGAAGGATCTGATTTCTTTATCGAATGCAAAGTCCACCTAAAAGTCAATGATACTATTAATTCACAGAAATTTAAAAAAGTAATGAACTTTAGACGACCAAAAAAAAATAGATTAGGAATACTTACCAAAAGAGGAATAAGGATCCAGTTACCCTCCCAGAACAGCTGAAAGATATTCTTGAAGAACAGAATCGAAAGTATGCAATCCCTCTTCTTAAAGAAAGCAGTCAGATGTTCCTTGTAAATTAGCGCCAAAACTTCATTCGGTAAAATCGCTTGCTGCGAACATCTCACCAAAAACATACAGCATTTGGCCAGCTGATCTCCCATTTCTTGGCAAACAGAAGCCGACCTCTCTCCTTTTTCTATCAAAACCTTCATCAACGTAGTCAGCAATTCTCCATCAACACCTTTTGTATCCTTAAATTTCTTCACACCCGCCAGTTTCTTCAAACAAGCCTTAACCTTATTTTCAAGTGGTTTTTGGTGTGGTTCTTTTATGCAAAATTCCAGAAGCATGAAGAGAGGAACAACCATGTCAAGAGCGAGTCCCATGGGAGGACAAGAATCCAAATAAGCTTCAAGTAAATCGATAACTCGAATTCTAAAGTGCGTTAAAAACTCAGCTGGCTTTGCTTGCTTTTTAGATTGAGTTCGCCGATTTTCCTTTAGCATTTTGAAGGCCGAGGCTAAGTTTTCATCCAAGCGTTTTCCTTCATCTTCGTCAATATCGTCGACATCCATGTCTTCGTCATCCGTTTGAAGTGACGTTCCTCCTAAAGCTTGGCTTACTGCTAGACGTAATCTATCAGTTACCGTTTCATCTTCTTCACCATCCTCTTCCAGTTCAGACTCTTTTTCCGATTCTGAATCCGCCTCTTCGTCTTCATCCTCGTCTTCACTGCTATTATTTTGAATGCCATTCTTTTCATTTTCTGCTTCTGTATCGGATTCTTCTGATGAATCATCGTCATCGTCTTCAGTTCCCTTCATACTCAGAGGCCCTTTTGTATTCTTTACATCTAGTACCTGTTAGGAAACAATTAATCCTTATTTAGATGAATTAATATTTAACCATTAAAACAATTGTCTCAAGAAAATTTGAAATACTTACAGCCAGTATCTGATGTAAAGAAGTGCTTGTAAGATGTGGACAGATGTGTGGGAAAACGCAACCAACGACTGTGCGAAGCAAATGTTCATTTCTGGATAAAAGCGATAATATGAGATCTACAACAACCTCAGTCCATTCAGGTTCATCTTCGTTAGACTTTTTGGATTTCTTCCTCAGTCTTTCAAAACAGTTGTGTAGCTCGTCAATGGATGATATTGCCATTTCCGAATCAGTAAAAAGTTGCAGACCCATGTGCAAGTCCATGGTGTGAAAGAAGGCCGCGAAATTATCGTTGCTTTCCTCCAACTGTTTAACCAAAGTGACCATCTTTTTCCAGGCTTCTACACCTGCTTCTTCCAGTGAAGTTCTTAGCTGTAGGTCATCTTTCGTGAAGAGTTCCTCATCTAAATAAGTAACTAAGTCACTCAGCATGCATCGCAAATCGCTTAGTTTTGGTAACTTGTTGTCTAATGCGCGATAGAAACTAACTTTGATTTGACCTGCTAATTCAACTCCAATATTCGGAGATTCGCACAGACCCGACTTAAACAAGAACTTTAGTTGTTTTAATCTCCAAGCACGATCTGAAGTCATCTCTGTATGACTTATCAGCCTGAAAAAAAATGTATTAGCTTTCGTTTATATTATCAGTATTCAATAAAAGTGTTGTTTAATACAAAAAAATATCTACTTTGTCAAAAGTTGTGCAGTGTAGATCCTCTCAGCATTGGTCCACGGCTCTTTGTGTTCATTATGATTTTCCTTCATATGAGGATTCTCTATTATTTGTTTGTACATTTTTGACAACTTCTTAACGCCCTCAGGCTTCAAACTGGCTGTAATCAACTGGACAATCCTCGTGCCTGTCCACTTCTCGATCATTAAATCACCTGGGTAAAGCATTAATCTTTTCAGAATATTGATCTTTATCTTGTCTTCTGTAATCTCGCTCATAAATGTCGTGAGTGAAATTAGGATATTTATAAAAGCGTTTAAAACTTCGTCCTCTCTTTTTCTTCGGTTAAATTTGCACTTCTTTAACATGTGTTGCAAATATTTTTCAGAAAGAAGCACCATAATCATAGATTTATCCTTAACACTTTGAAGCAAGAGTCTCAATATTTCTGTAGCTAAATATTCGTCACTTTTAGAAGGTTTCAAGAATCTCTGGTCTATCGCTGACCAGAAAGTTTGCACGTATTCTGTTTCAGACAGTTTATCAATGAAGATCTTGTAAACTGGATGTTGATAACAGACGATTCTGGGAATATTCTGAAAACAAATGATATTTAAAATAAATTCATTGTATTAAAATTTGCTGACATATTTTGACTTGTAATTTAATGATAAGAACTTACCGTTAATATTTTAACGATGCTTTCTAAAGAATCTTCATTTATGATATTTTCTCCACCAAAGTTTTCTTTATAAGTTTGTTTAACTACTGATGGAAATTTATCTTGTATAATAATCAACGTATGTAAAGTGTCTAGGTTTTGTTCTAACCACGGTTTTATTAATTCTGTTTTTAGGTAAGGCCAAATGTGAGCAGAGAAAGTCTTTTTGTTAATTTGATTCAGGAAATCAATAATAAAAGAGAAGGCAACACAAGGAAGGTAACTACGTTTTTTCCCTGCAGAAATCAAGTATTCCAACACCTTTTGTTGCACTTCTGCTGAGCTTTTCTCAAGAATTTTTGAACGTATTAAAGCCCCACAAGTTAAAATTCGACCTGTGAAAATTTCTCCATTTTCCTGTTAAAAAAATATTTTATTTTATTTAATAAATTCAAATAAGAATTAGAGATGTAGTCCCGAGTCAAGTTTAAAGCATGTATAAATATAGATTCTTACGCCTTTATGACTGTTGCTCATTGGCTCCAGCTTTTTTTCCATAATTTCTAAAATTTTCTCTGCTGGAGTATCTGGCTTTGTAATTAAATATGCAGTTAAAGTTCCATAAAAACTTTTTCTGGCGTTCACGTAATGCGATCCAGTGCCACCGATCAATCTTCTTAGTGCTAAATTTAATTCTTTTGTCGTGGCATCATCCTAAGGGGAAATAAATGCAATTTTTTAAAAAGATGACCACTTTATATTATTCACTTCAAATATATAAAATGAAGTTTAATTTAAAAAAAAAAGTTTTTTTTAATAAAAAATACTATTATTTAATTATTATTATTTATTTACATTTCGTAAAAATATTAGTATTCTCTTAAACAATAAATGTTTGTTTAAATAAATTAACAATCAAATAAAAATCTTGAGCTATTAAAGTGAATTTAAAATAAAAATATTTATACAAATTATTAATATACTATTATTTCGTAGATTTATCTCAAATATCGTATAAGCATCCTAACGATTTTAATGTAACTTTATAGGTTATGTTTGAAATAGTAGCATTTTTTGTCCTATCTCTGAAATATTCTCCATATTATCTATAATATAAATTTGATGATCAACTTTCATAAATAAATTTAATCAACTTAGCTACGTCTACGAAATTCCATTTCAAACAATAGAACATTTGCTAAATTTAAATAAAAATGTCTTATCACGTGGAGCCCGTTTGCATTGCGGCAATTCCGACCACGTACAAACTTGACACAGCAGGTTGCCAGATAATAAATTTCTATGACCAACCAAAATATTTTGTCCATGATTTTTCATGTTTTTTATGCTATAAAAAAAATGTAAAGCATCAAAAATAATAATTCTCACCCAATTTTTGTCTGCAAGGTATTTCACAAGTGCAATACCGCCGTCGATTCTCTCTTTATCGTTTCCCTCGATGAGTTTTGGGAAACAGTCAAGAATTGTGGATTCTTGTTTCTCCATTTTTGCACGTTAAATTAAATCAAAAACTTCCGCGATTAAAAGATGTCTTTTTACTTCAATCCGTTTTGTACCGATCTCTTCTCATAATGTGGGATAATGTGCAACGTGCTCAACATGTTTTCACGGCGCCCATCTTGACTCTTTACTCACTACGTCAGTCAAAACAAAAAACCGGAAATAGACATTAGATGGAAGGGAAGGAAGATGCAGTAAAAGTCACGAAATTTAAAGTGCAACAAATTTCTTCTGCTTTTGATTGCATGCTTTGCATGCAGAGAATATTATTTTAATAAATTTGCAACGTAAATGTAATTTCTTTATGCAGTAAATTAATTTCGAGTGAAATCAATATTAATGCTAACAGATGCTAATAAATAATAATGCACTGTAACTCAAGAATATTTTGAGAACATTTTTTAATTTATTATAATAACCGATAACTGGCCCGAAGCAAAGATCTTTGCCCGAAGTAACCCGAAGGGTGGCCCGAATCAAAGTGCCATTTTATAGCAAGAGGTCATTTGACCCGCGCTGTCCCGGTCAGTTTTCGTGCATCCAACATGGCTGAACGAGGTGGTTATGATGAAATGAGGCAAGTATATGGTGTATTTTATCGTTTGTTAAACGTCTTAATTCTTTCCGAACCTCGTGCTGTAATTAATTACATCCGTCGTGACCAAAAATACTTAAGAATGAACACCAGAACCTTGTGACGCGTGGTTTTAAGGTTAAATCGTCTTCGTGTCGAACGTGTAAAGCACTTTGCTATGGTGTAAGAACACGCGGCTTTATTTTGCCCGGTGCACTTCTATCAAGACCTTTTTTTTCTTTTTCAAATGTTCCTGAATCTCTTCTTTCCTAACTACACCAACCTTTTACGAAAGTCTTCTGGCCGGGATTCTCAGTTTCCCAAAATGCTTCACCTGGTTACTTCGAACTCCGATTGTCACGTACCTTGGATTTCTAGACAATTTTATTCTCTACCTTTATAATCCGGAGCTTTTTGTAATTTTTAACTTAATTTACACTTCCTTACGCGCTTTATAACACTTGTTTTTAGATAGTGGCAACTTTGCACACAATTTTTAGAAACGAAATTTCTGTATTTAGTTTTTAGTGCAAGATTGTTTAATAAGGAAGTCGATTTAATTAATTTAGTCAATTAATTAGGAATCAGTTCATGAGAATTTTACGACTCATTTTGATCTGCATGCTTTTTATAAGATTATCCACCCCATAGATGCGATAATCAAATGAAAATTAAATATTACATTAGAAGTTTTGTTAAATTTAAGAAACAAGAAAATTGTTTGTACCTATAAATTTGTATTTTTATGTACAGAGAGAATTATGGTGGCAACAGAAGTAGGAAACCTTTACCTACTGAGCCCCCTTACACTGCATATGTGGGAAATCTTCCAAATGGAGTTGTCCAAGGAGACGTCGACAAAATCTTTGAAAATCAGAATGTAAAAGGAATCCGGTTGGTGAAGGATCGTGAAACCGATAGGTGAGTTTAATTGTTCAAGGATACATATTTTTTCAATTCTTCTACCAGAAGGATTTTGAAACCGAGAATCTTTTTAAACTGGGAAAGGTCAGTAAATCTATCTTTAGAACGGGATTTTTTAAAACTTATAGTGAAAAATCTGTTAAATCATTTTAGATATTATATACTTTAGCGAGTTTAAATTAGCTCGCTTTGAAATTCTTAAAATTGATGTAATTTTAGTTTTAAGCACTTCAAATTAATTTAATTCAAATTATTTTTTTTTTTACAGGTTTAAGGGTTTTTGCTATGTCGAGTTTGACGAAATATCTGATCTTGAAGCAGCTTTAGCATTGAATGGATGTGTTTATGTAGAAAACAACCTAATAAAAATAGATGTGGCCGATGGAAAAAGAAATGATCGAGGCGGTGGATTCGACAGAAGAGGTGGTAGAGGCGGAAGTTCCGTCCCGAGTGGCGGCGGAGGTTTTGGCAGAAGAGATGGCAGAGGCTATGGAGACGATTTTGGTAGCAAACCCATGTATTTGATTAAGCGTTATGCCCGGCATAACATAGATTTAGTTCGGATTTTTTTTCTTTTTTGACAATTATTTATTTTCATCGATACTTTACAATTTTTCTTTGAATCGTATAGTAGATGTTTCTTATGTAGGACTTAGTAAAATATTTTTAAAACTTTTCATTGCAGGAGGAGGATACAACGATAGAGGGCCACAAGGAGGTGGTAGTGGTGGCAGGCAAGGAGGTGGTTTTGGTGGCGACCAAAGAGGAAATCGTGGAAACTATGGACATTTTAATGAAGATTCAGGTAGTCGAGAATGGTCTCGTGGAGGTACTCAAGTTGGTTCTGGTCGTGATGGTGGTGGTGCAGGAAGTGCTAGAGCATTTGGTGGCAGGCCACCTCGTAGTGGTGCCGGTAGTGCAGGCGGAGGCGAGAGAAAGCCGTTTCAAGATGAACCCTTCATGAAGGAGCCACTTCCAGGTTTTTATTACTTTCAATTCTCTTTGTCATTCTAAATGTTATTTCCAGAAACTTGAAATGGGGTTTTATTTATATTATTAACATATTAAAACAAATTTCAGATACTAGTGGTAGAAAACGTTTGGTTCTTCAGCCACGAACTGTCGCGGCCCCCATAAACGCACTTGCGGAATCCACTAAATCAAGAGCTTTATTTGGTGGAGCAAAGCCGCGAGAAGAGAAGGCCAAGACCGAGGAGGTAGAGCAGAAGTAAAATCTCCAACAACGTTACAATATTTTCAGATCCCCTGGAAAAATGGAGAGGGGAGGTAAATCATCTTGAAAGAAGAACTCGTAAAATAAGTAACATAAGCCTCTTTCGACTTCCTGTAGATCGCAGAGAAAAGCTCTCCAGAGACTCAAGGATTATATCGGTAATTTTCCAATAATTTTGGTCAAATCTGTGGAGGGGATTTCTCGAAATTAATGTATACATAACGATAAAATAGATCTATGTGGTACATAATAAGAAAACATACAGCATAGAGTCAGTGAATGAAAATTTTCTAATTCGTTGACTCTTCAAGTACATCCCATATACCATTTTCATCCCAATACGTTATATTCAAATTTAACGAGGACACAGAGAAGTATTTGCATGCATATACATGCATGTTTAAATACAATCATTGCTACACATGTAAAATGTGAATACTAAAATGCTACGGTTTTCGTACGTTTTACTATTCATAAAGATTCGAGTTTAGTTCGTGTCTGTTTGTAATAACGTCAAGAGTACATGTACAAATTATGTAAAAGTGTAAACTAGCATTGCACGGTACGTAAGGTAAAATTTCCAAAGCATTTGCGGTTCTTTGCAAAACAAAAAAATAGAAAAAAATGAAAGTACTCGACCGTGATGCTCATATAAAAGAGTACAAAAAAATCTAGATGAACCTTATTCCTCCTCTGTTATAGTTCTTTTTTATGTTTGTTTCGTATTGCTAATGTATTGTAAAGAATGTTAACAAACTGATCACGCTTAAGACATTGTTGCTGGCCGAAAGCCCCGAAACAATAATTGTTTAGAGCATTGCTTGAGTGTTTATTTTAAGCAAACAGATTATGAACAGACGCACGAGTGAGAAGTTAAGATGAACCAACGTTGAACGCAATTTTCATGACTGGACATTCAAACGTCGTATCAATCAGTTGTATCGTTAGGTAGTTCGACAATGTGGACGAAAATGACGTGAAGATTATTATGGAAATTAAGCGAAATCAATGAATTAACCACGTTACGTGAAACTACGCTTGTATATGATACTATTTCGTAAATAAAGTAGTTTGCCTGGTAACCGTGTAATGTGTCGTGAGGGAAAACTCAGATCATATTTATGTAATTTGTATTGTGAATAATACCGATGTAATGTCACTTATGTATTTTGTAAGCTACCCTCCAATATATTAATCAATTACTCTTGACGCTTATTAAATGTTTTTTAACTCTATATACTTTTATAAATATTATTACAGCACTTCCAAATTTAATTTATACTTTTTCATGCTTTATATATACTTACTTTATTAAGAATTAAAATAAATGTAACAATTTCATAAAAGATTCTTTACATTATCGTATTTAATAAAATAATTAATTTCACAATACATATTTACAGGAAACATAATTCCGTTTTCGTAAATTTTTAAAATAAAATTAGTCATCATTTGTTGAAATCCTGAATCTTAAAAGTAATGAAATATTTAAAATTGTATTACAATTACAATTTTTAATTTTAAAGTTTCAAATTGCGTTTTATTTGAAAATAATTTATAACAATAAAATGTTTCAAATATCTTAATAATTGAAATCAGATTTAAAAATATTCTTAAGAGTACTTAAAAAAAAATTAATAGTACTTCCTCTAATTTCAAAAAGAAGAATTAAAATTAATCACGGCCACGCCTAAATTTCCCCTTTTAGGGATTTTCTCCCACTTTTGACACACGTTTCCCTATTTCCTGTACAGTCGAAGTCGATACAGTTTTTCCTACACATTCTCTTCAGATCATCTCCTGATTGGCTTATATTTTAACGCATAGCCAATTAAATGTTTCGTTCCGTCGGTTCCATCGGCACATGCAAAAATTTTTTGCTAAAATAACCTATTTTGTCGTTTCCGTCCTGTCAGTTTTGGCGTCTCTGGCAGGTCATATTGACGTTGTTGACGTCATACAAATTTAGTTTGTAGAATTTCTTTGTTTAGAAATTAATCTTTCACCGTTTTTTTACCCCGTACTGCAAGAATTTCTACAAATAATGTCGAGTGAAAGTGTAAAGACGGTAAGTCTACAAAAAATGTTCTGTCGCCTTTTTCGTAATTCTAAATTTTATGTCAAATCTGTATATGTCATTGACACGTATTTTTTCAAGTAATTTCAAAAAATTGCATATTATGGACAACATTTTGTCTGAATTCGTTAAAATTGAGAGATGAAAATTAGATTACAGTTTTAAAAATTTAACCCTAATATAATTTTTCGATTTTTCTGTCTTACACAAATGTTTTTGCTTATTTTTTTGCTCCAAAATATTTTTAGCTAGATTCTATATGTTTCTGAAAATAGTTTGATTTTATTTTGAGATTCATATTTTCCACCATGGTTTTTTTAACCTTTATGAAACTTTATAACCTCTAAAAAGCAGTTTAATCCTTTTTTGGTATGCATTTTTTACCTAATCTTTTGTAAATTTAAATGTCTTGTCACAACCTATTAAATATCGTTTCAATATTCATATAAATATCGATAACAAAAATAATAATTATTACATATTGTATTAATAGTTTGCGAGCCTCGAAACGCCAGGATACGTGGGTTTTGCCAATTTACCAAATCAGGTGCATCGAAAATCTGTAAAAAAAGGATTTGAATTTACACTAATGGTAGTTGGAGAATCTGGCCTTGGAAAGTCGACTTTAGTTAACAGTTTATTTCTCACCGATCTCTACCCTGAAAGAATAATTCCTGATGCCGTTGGTGAGCATTTCTTTTTATTTAATAAGCTTTCCTCCCTTCTTTACTATAATTTATGTCTACTTGTTGAATTAGATAATAGTCTCTTTAAAATCCATTTAAATTTCCAGAAAAGACCAATCAAACTGTAAAACTGGATGCTTCAACCGTCGAAATCGAAGAACGAGGCGTGAAACTTCGTCTGACTGTTGTTGATACTCCTGGCTATGGAGATGCTATCGATAACACGGACAGCTTTCGAGCGATTATTCAATACATCGATGATCAATTTGAAAGATTTCTTCGAGATGAAAGCGGTCTTAATAGGAGAAATATCGTCGATAACAGAATACACTGTTGCTTTTATTTTATCTCTCCTTTTGGCCACGGGTATGTATTCACAGAATATGGAAAATATCACACATATATATATATATATATATATAATTTAATATTAATAGTAATTATTAATATTAATTAGTATAATTAACTGATATTTTTTCTGTCATTAGATTGAAGCCATTGGACATTGAATTTATGAAACAGTTACACAACAAAGTAAACATTGTGCCCGTAATAGCAAAAGCTGACGTACTTACAAAGAAAGAAGTCTTGCGTTTGAAAAAACGCGTAATGGAAGAAATCGAGGGCAGTGGCATAAAGATCTATCCGTTACCTGATTGCGACAGCGATGAGGATGAGGATTATAAAGAACAGGTCAGGCAGTTAAAGGAAGCTGTGCCTTTTGCTGTTTGTGGTGCAAATACGCTTTTGGAAGTTAAAGGCAAAAAAGTTCGAGGACGATTGTATCCGTGGGGAGTTGTTGAAGTGGAAAACCCGGATCATTGCGATTTTATTAAACTCAGAACTATGCTTATGTAAGTGTATTAACAAAATTATTTTAATATTTAGAAAGCAAGTTATATGTATTAGTTTAATCTAGTATTTATAAGGCCAGTTTTATTTAAAGATTTATAAAAATAGAAAATATTTTTTAGTACACATATGCAAGATCTGCAAGAGGTGACTCAGGAAGTCCACTACGAGAATTATCGCAGTGAAAGACTAGCAAAAGGCGCTCCTGTACCTCCACGGAGACAGACGTAAGTTTTTAAGCTATAAATATTTAGAAAAGAATTCAGAGGTAAACGCAAGGTTTAGTCCCGAGTTCTAAGATAAAGGATATTTCAGTTTAGCTTTCTTTTTTCAATGTTAATACCAAACTATTTCAAATTAATTTTAGTAGTATCGTCGAGAATGAGAAGTCAGGCGCTGGCTCTGAGAAAGATCGAATCTTACAAGAAAAGGAAGCAGAATTACGAAGAATGCAGGAAATGCTTGCAGCTATGCAAGCTCAGATGCAACAACAGCAACCTTAATTTTTATTTTTTTAAATGTCTCCACCTTTCAAGGTGCCGATGACCGACCTTCGCATGCATCCACTTTAAGGAGAATTTTATAATTTCAGCTGCGTGTTCTCAGGTGTCATTCCAATATCGAGAAATCTCGATCATGGAAATTTAGATTCGTTCAGAGAAGTCGGTGATATTTTTGTACCTCAGTACTTGTTAAAATGAAACTCATAACCTCAGCAACAAACATGACAAGCGATGATTGAAACGACTTCTAAGTAGCTATCAAAAGCCTACATCAAAATGAGAAAAGTGCCTTGCAATTTATACTCTTTTCGTGAATAGCGTCGTTTCAGTCTCGCGCCCCTACGTCACAGGATTTCACCATTCGCTAGAGTACTTTTTATTTTTAAAGGGGAGCCAAGATTTTATATCGACATTCACAACATTCTGTATCAATTCAAAAGCAATTTTAAATCGAAAGCGGGCTAAATGATACAGAATTTACTATGCTTTAAGACTGCAAACAGTAAGACCTGTGAAATCTATCGTGCAAGTATAATTTCTATTGATAAAATACGTAGAATTTGTAAATAAAAAGTAATACATTTTCAATTCCATATCCAAAAAGTATTAGATTTCCCAGGTCTGAAGTAAAAAAGAAAAATTCCAAATGCCCAAAATCTTCCAATTACTTCCAATCGAGTAATTTTATAAGTTTCGTAATTAATGTTAAGAATAAAGACTTATTTTACAAACTACGTTTTAATACTAATACGCGAGAGTATACGTCTTATATTTTTGAAAGTCTGTCTTTTTTATTTCTACAGTGTATGAACAGTTCACTATGAGTGCATATAATAGTCTATCGCAGTAGAAAATGCGGCGAAACCCGCAGCTCCGACCAAACCAGCTTTCACACCCGCTGAAACAGATTTAAAAATTAGCGTCCGAGACAATCGGTGTAACATATGCAAAAGTAATTTTTTAAGTGCCGCTTTTAATGTGCCCTTTTATTAATTAAAGAAAAATATTAGTATTTATACACTAAAGTTTTTGTACAAGAAGATAGAATCATTTATTTATAAGTAAAATTGTAAAAATTTTGATTAAAATTTTGTACGTTTGAAAATAAAATGTCTTACACACAAAGCTAAGAATTTTGCATCCAATATTTAAAATGAAGCATTTTTTACACGTAGTTTTCTAGATTTAGTTTGGATTTAAGAAAAAAATACGGCACTTAAAAGATATTTGTCCCAATGTTCAAAATACCTCTTAATCCTATCAGACCCCCGGTTACTCCACCGGCATAAGTGCCATTTTTCCAGTCCGACTTGCCTCGATACTGAAATTTCGTATTAACTATTACTAGTAGTTTTAATTCTTGATCTAAGAAATCCGCGTGCAGAAGTAACGTTCTACACTTGACATTTTGTGCAATGTGAAATTACGACTTACATCAAATAAATACATATTAAAAAAAAAGACTTACCGATTCAATGGTGCATTCAACCGCCGAAAAGACACCACCCACTACAGCGAAATTCTTCGCATAACCGACAGTCGTCGTTTTCATTTCGCGAAAAATTTCACGAACTGTCTGTTGTTTTTCAACTGCTGCTACGTTTGGATTTACACTGGATGAAAATAAACCTATTGCAGCTCCTAATCCAAACCCTGAAATTTAAATTTCAACATGTAACACTGAGCAAATGAAAAGTAGAGTTTTTAAAAATAATATTTTTATTTTTATTTAAACTTAAAATTGTATTAATTACTGTAGATAAATTACCAATAACACAGCTCATAAAACTTTTAAAAGCACAGCTTTCCATCACCATTTCCACTCTTTTTTCATCAACCGATTTGATGTGAACTTGTCCAAGAATTCTTGGAATGACTATGTTTTCACGAAATCGTTGTTGATTTCCAATAAGGTAAATCATAATCTGATCCCATTCTGAAATCGGTGGCTTCTCACTCGAAGGAGCCTTAATAGGGGATTGAGGGAGAAACATCTTTCAAATAATAAATTCTTATGTTTTCTTATCTATTTGAATTCCTTTTTCAAAAATTGTTGCGGATCCTTTGCTTGGCATAACTTTTCTGAAATAATACACAATATATTTTGCTAGGTTTTTTAACTAATTCAATTAAGAAAACATCATTTGTTGTATCGGAATTTAAAACCAGTGAATAAGAAAACAGATTTAATAATGACAATGAAAATAATGATTTATTTTTAAAAAATGTATAAATAATAGTCAATTTTATCAATAATGAAAATAGCTTTTCTTGTTCAATAATTCTGGAAAAACAAAAAAAAAAACAATTTATAAAATCCCAAAAATTGAAACTAACCTCAATCTAAAATTGTGATTCAATTATCTTACATGGAATTGAAAATCATTCCTTTTATATGAATTGAAAAAATCTTACCCGAACTAATAATTCATTATTCAAAACGAAATATTGCATTTTTAAACTCCAAAATCTTGAAATTGCTTCTAATTTCTCCAAACACGTTCTTTCAGATCAAATATCAGCTAATATCAGCTGATATCAGCTGAGCATGAATTGGCAGCTTTCGACTCTTTCGAGTTTGGACTCGATACCAGTCGATACTCGATCGTGCCATTTGCCATGGCGACATGGCCAGGTCATGACATCACATGACATGACCAGATGACATGGCGCTGACTGTTCTCCTTTGTCTTCTGCTATTACTCGCATGCTATTGGGGCTATTGACAAGCATGTTGGGGATGTTAGGTGTCAAATTTTATATTTGTCAGCAAAATTTGTTGACAAATATCAACAAAAACATAAATTTGCATATATAAGTGATTTTATGGTGCTTATGAATATAAATTCAAGCATCTCTTTATAATTATTTTTTCAATTAAGAAAGTTGGAAAACGTTGTTGCCGGAAATAAGCTCTTTTACCGCTTTTACTTTACCAGTTACGACCCGGTTGCCGCCTTTTTCAACTTTGAGGTTAGTTTATAAGACACTTCAAAAAAGTCAGAGGTGCAGAGTGTTGTGAAGTAAACTTTTAAAGTATATTTTATAGTAAATATAATAAAAATGGACTTAAATGATCAGTCAAACGAGTCAGAAGACGAAAGTCATGAAGGTAAGATAACTATTACTTTTTAATACATTATAAAACAGACGATAGAACCAAAAATGTCAACCACAGTATCGTCACGTGTTAATTATAGCAACATCTTGATTTGTTAAAGTTCACTCAAAACATTTAAATGATAAATTTATAATAATGAGAATAAATGATATACCACGAAATAAGTCACATACTTAGATTTATTATAAAAGAGAGTTTATAAGAACAACAATCTAATTATTAGATGAAAAAGAAGAAATTGCTTCACTCTTGCACACCGTACCAGCTCTGAAAGATGTATTTCACTTGCACTATAAAGTTGGAGAAGGCAGTTTTAGTTCCGTATTTTTAGGAACTCTAAAATCTTCCAATGGTTCCAAAAAATTTGCCATTAAACATTTAATACCGACGTGTCATCCGTCAAGAATTCAACGTGAATTAAACTGTTTAAAACAGATTGGGTAAATATATTTATGAAATAAAAGTATAGAATTGAGATGAAATGTAATTAACTTAATTAATATTTATGTTTACTAAATAATTCTGCTTGATTTTCAGCGGCAAAGATCATGTAGCTGGCTTAGAATTATGCCTGAGAAATTCAGGATCTGTTGTTTTTGTAATGCCATTTATGAGACATGATAAATTTACTGTAAGTAATTTTTTTGATAGATCATTTTTAAATATACATACAGATTTCTGTATGGAACCTTTGTCAAGTCGACAATATTATTTTCGGTATGCAGTTTTTAAAAATTGTTAATTTAGGAATATGTACAAGATATGACAGTATCAGAAACAAAAGAATACATGAGGGCATTATTAACTGCTTTACGAAGAGTGCATCAGTTCAATATTATACACAGAGATATTAAACCGAGTAATTTTTTATATGACCGAAGTAACAGAAGGTAAATTATTTCAATTTATTAATATTATACTGTACGTAAATTAATATTCGTTGCAAAGTAAATTCAATTTATCATCGCAGGTATCTATTAGTGGATTTTGGATTAGCCGAAAGGTATAAAAAGGATACTAGTAAAATCAGTATTGCAAAACCACTAAATCCAGCGTTTAAGTCTGTCAAAAGAAAAAGAGAAACTGAGGTAAAAGTCTATTACTTTATACAGAAAAAAAAACATTTAAAATTGATAAATTCGCATTAAGTATGTAAATAAATCGATACAATGGCTCTTTTTAATTTGTAGAATAACAAAGTTTCTCTGAACACTTTCAAAAAATCTGAAGAAAAATGTTACTGTTTCGGGAAATCTAGTGTTTGCTCACTTTGTTTGGTAAGGCCAGCACAAACAGCACCTCGAGCTGGGACTCCGGGTTTTAGAGCACCAGAAGTTTTGCTCAAACATCCTGCCCAAACACCAGGTAAATAACAAAAAAAAAAACATTTTTTATGTAAGTAGATTCAATTTATTCTTTAATGTTCTAGAAATCTTGCATGAAATTTTTTTAAATTTCAGCCATTGACATTTGGGCAAGTGGAGTAATTATGCTCTCGATTCTCAGTGGCTCGCAACCTTTTTTTCGTTCTCCAGATGATTGCACCGCTTTAGCTGAAATTATTACTGTATTTGGATCTGATAAAATGCACCAGTGTGCTCGTAAACTCGGTATTTATTTTTATTAAAAATTAGAAAAAAATGAATTTATTTTTATTAATTTATTTTTTGTTTTTACATTTTTTTATCTTGTTTGTTTATTTATTACTTTTATTTATTTTTCAATTTTATTCTTCACATCAGGTAAGAAAATCACAATTCCTGAAGATATTCCACCAGTTGACATTATTAATCTTTGTAAAAAATTAAGAAGAAGGGGAAAAAATTTGCAGGACCTAAATTTAACATTTGAAGAGGTATTTTCGATATTATTTATTTATTCAATATTATTTTATTTATTTTAATATATTTGTTATGAATGTTTTTAAAGGACAATTCGGACAGAAAGTTTCCTCCAGAAGCGTTTAATTTATTATCAAACCTGATGGAAGTGGATCACAAGTTGCGATTAACAGCCGCTCAAGCACTGAATCATCCGTTTTTAAAATTATAATACATGAGCCATGACGCCGTCAATTTAAAAAATAAAAAAATAATGTTTTCATATGGCGTAAATTTTAAATTCAAGTGATGATCTTTTCGCAGGCAGATCAAAATAGCTTTTTAAATACATTATATGTACCTCTCTTATAAAATAATTCGGGTACAATATTTAAAGAATGAAAATCATCTTACTCATCTATTCAATCTATCTGATTTTTAATTTATGCAAAAAATTGCATTTATCATTGCATCACATGTAAGATGTCTTATTAATTCCACCAAGGCAATTCGAATGACCATGAATTCACGTGATTCCACAGATATTGAGCATTGTGAGGTATGGTATGTATAAAATAACCATCCTCGCCATCCTCAGTGTAATCTTGATCCAAATCTGAAACCAGAAACATTCCGAAGTTAAGTGACTGACTGTGAATACGACCTACGGTGTAAGTTGAAATAATTGTAATTGTATTTATTATCTAAGTTTATAGTTTCTGATATGAAACCAGTACATATTGAATGATATTGAAACAATAAATTGTATAATTTTTCTCCGAAATTATTGAATCTGAAGTATTAGAAATTTTACGGTGATTTCAATTTACGAAATTAAGAAAAAAACATTGAAGCTTATAAGCTTTTAAAATATTTGAAAGCATTTCATCGGATTTTAAAAGATTTAAAGGGATGTCAAGAGATGTTGAAGAGTTTCATAATATTTCAAGTAATTTCACGGATTTTCCTGATATTTGAAGAATTTTTTAGAGATTTTGTGCAATTAGGTATTTTAAGTATTTTTTTTCCAGAAATCACATTTGTTTTTCCGAAATATCAGGAATTGCAAGGTATTTCAAGATTTCTTGGATTTGAAGGGATCTCAAATATTTGTATCGATTTTTAAGGGTATAGTGTAAAATACGAATTTTGGAACTTGAAAATGCTTGGCGTTTCAGTTTTTTCTTTTATCTTGAAAAAAACAACTGTCCAAAATTTTGTTTCGGTCAAAAGAAATTCTCTGACCTACTTGTACCGAAACTATCGATAACAAAAAGTATGTATGAAATTTTCAAACTAATATTTCAAATTCCTGAAAAATGTTTTTATCAGATGATAACATCATTTTTAATTAATGCATTCTGAGTATTGGTTTTATAAAGCTAATTAAAAAAATGTTAGATCATCTAGCTATAGAATTTTTAATGCTACAATTAGCAATTTGGTTTTGAATATTTTACGCTGAGTTTTTAAATTTTAATAATGAGTGATGTGAAATCTTGATTAATTGTACTTTTTATGAGAACCTTATAAATTATGGATTTACGGAATGCAATCAGCAATCAGGTTATCATTCATTTTGTTGACAGTAATTGTAGATATATATTCAGCGTAATGCAGGATGTTTTTTAACGATCGGGAAAATGCTGCAGTCAAAGAAAAACCACTTTTCATATCGATTACAGTAACTATAACCGGGTCGACTAGTTTAGTGGTTTAATAAACGAAGCAGCGCAAAAGATATTCATGTCTATAATTGATACTAAATTATTGAATTTTCATCAAGAAATATTCCCGGAATGGAGAATTGACCATTGGCCTTTGATCATTTACCACTGAATATTGCCTAGTGAATATTAATCATAGAACACTGATCTTACTCAATGGATTATATTTGAACTAGTGTCTAATAAGCACAATTCATTTTTTAATACATTTTTTTTGGACCATATTTGAACTATTGAGCATTCACTGTTAGCACTGATTATTACGCATTGATCAATGACCAAAATTCCTTTTCTTTGTTCTTTCTTTCTTTGTCTTTTTGGACCATTTTTGAGTCGTCTATTGTTCGATTCCTTATTCGTGGAACTTGTAATCTGTGTCATATATTTTGAGCCTTACATTTTTGAAACATTTTTGTTCGACTAACTAAAACATTCACAGAAGACTTTCTTTTTAATACAAATATTCTTATATTAATTTTCTTTATTGTTTCAGGATCAACAACTATTGACAATGATTCGCAGCTATACTATTGCGTTATTCATCATGGCAATGTTGATCGTCCTTAGTAGAGCTTGTGACAACAATTGCTGGCTGAACGATTGGCGGTCTCGAGATGCGTATTGTCGCAATAGCCTAAGATACTCTTACAGTAGATCTATCCTCCATGGACAGTGTTACTGTTGTCAAGAATAAATCCACAAATTATGTGAATGGCAAAAAATTAAGCAATGCTTGAACAAAATTACAGCAATATGCAAATATAATCAAATTATTTACTCTCATGTTATGATAGAAAAATGTAAGTAGATGAAAAATGTTACTAACTCAATAAAAGTATATTATTATTATTATTATTATGCTTATTATTATATCGTAATAAATTGAAAATTTTAATTTTATAAATCTTGAAGACCAGACAATCGTAGTGCCTTAGTATTCTATATTTAACAAATTCTTAACATGATATTTTATTTAATATTTAAATACTATAAGTCAGAGGAAATGAAAAATTGGTCAAGGAAAAGTCATTTAAATTTTATGATGTAAAACATTCTATTATCAGTATATATACAATTTGAAAAAGTGCTAGGCTCCTTTTTGTCATTTATTTCGCATTAAATGCAATATTCTTGATTCTTCTCACACGTATACAAATATAATATAAAAATCTGTGCTATATACACATATATAATAAATCACTCCTTTTTTTTTATATTTAAGGATACGTATCAGTTTTCCGATCGTTACCTTACCGGTCCATCTGGACATATTTACATTTTTTAATAAAAACTATTTTTAAGAAATTTTTTGTTTCAATAAAAATTTAAGACCAGATAAACGTACTTTAGTACATTTCCTTTATTTGCATTGCTTGAAAAAATGCCGGAAAGGAAGGGATCGAATAACTGATGCTTACCCTTAAAATGGGCGTATGTACAGTTTGAAGAACAGATGAATAAGATATACTTGTACTTAACGACGAGTTAAGATAATTCGTGCCAAGTACCAGGTGGCGACTTCACCTTTTTTAATACAAGCAAAAAAGAAGAAATAACACATATAATTCGAATCCCTCAAGCGTCACAGGTACATTTTATATTCCTGTTCGAGTGCTCGTATATAAAATTGGTACACAGAACATTTTTCGCGTCTTACTTTAAGATTTATAAGATAAGATTGCGCTGTTATAAATTGATCAGAAACTATTGTATTCTCTTTTGAACATCTGCTTTTTTCATTTATTATCAGAACTGGCTGCAATATATTTTATATACGCAAGTAAATCCTTTCAAGTTTTAATTACAATGCGAGTTTCATATACATTGTCTTGAATATCACAATGATCTTCACCATAACTATTGAATTTTGCAAATTTTTGCAAATTTTGTTAAATATACGAATTTGGAAAATATCACGAATTCTACAGAAGTTAATATTGCGATTACAACTTGGATCTAACATGTTTAAAATCGAAGCGAAGATTCCTATTATAAAGTTTCTTTTAACAATTTCTAATGATTTTCATCTTCAGTTTTCGACTCGTACGTTTTACAATATTATGTGTGCTTTAATTTCAATTGTGTAGCTAGACTAATTATAAACCACCACTATCTTTACATGAATCACTCGGAAATATGATTGAGAATTAATTCACAATTTGGTACGATCCACAGTGAAAATAACAATAATAAAGAAATTTAATAAAAATAATAGTAAATTAAATGCCCGAAAAGAAGAAGAGAGACTTTTTCGTCACCTCGCAAGAGTCCCTCTCCCCCAAGGTACAATTTTCGAAAATTTATCATTTTTATAATTACATACCCGTATAGCACAAAAGTTTCCATAAAAATTCCTGAAATATTCCAATTGTTTTATACAATTTCAGGAAATATTTATGAAACACTTATTTTGTAATAATTATACGAATTAAAAACAAACCTTCCATTGGAATATTCCAGGAATGTTTATGGAAACTTTTGTGCTATACAGGTAATTATAATTTTTTATTATTTATTTATGAATGACGTAATGCATGTGTTATACAATTTTTTTTGTAATTATTATTTTCAAAGGCCTCATTATTTTCGCACATTATTTACATATTTTAATAAACATGAACCATTCTATACCAGGTGATATTACAAGATCTTAAAAGTATCTCAGGAATTTGAAAATCCTAAAAAATGCCCAGCAGATTCTCGAGGTGTCCAAATCTTTCAAGGCACTACTTTTTTCCCCAATAAATATTCTGAAATCTCTTCCTTTTTTGCGAATTTCGCCGCATATGTTAGGTCCTGAATCTTGAGCATTTAGAGGCTTGATGCTTTTCGCCTTAAATCTCTGGAATTCGAAAGCTATGCCATTCGAGTTGTATAGAATTCGCGGGATGTGGGGATTATAACGATTTGGGGGTAGCAGCGCGACAAAGGGATGCGTTGGAATATTTCATGTGTGTGGCCATGTAAAGAGCAAAGAGTAAAGACGAAAGGTAGAATATGCGGTGAGATGAGATTGTAAGAAGGGGATGGTGGGTGGGTTGCCACACATATATGCATACAAACATATATATCTTGATATCTCAGAGTTCGATCTCTGAGCTGTGCCTGCCCGTATATTTACATGTATAATTTATATAACCCGCCACGTATAGGTAGAGTGCTAGCTAACTGGCAGGGCGATCCTGGGCCAGGGCCACCCTCTATACCCATTATAAGAGCCTTTGAACAACGTCGAGCGGTTCTCCAACGAACCACGAATTTATATTCGCAATACAAGCCCGAACATGAGATTTCATATTCCCACGATCAAGAATCGAGCATGGGCGGCGCTACCATGTATTGGAATCGGCAAAAAAAGATTTCAGATTTTCCAGACTATATAAGGAATTCCCTATTAGTTCGGAATTTAATTTAATAGCAGAAATTGAAGCATTTTTTTTTGAAATATTCTAAAAAGATTCCAATAAGCAATATTTTATTTATATAAATAAAAAATTCAAAATAAACTTTTCCTTTTTTTGGGGTGTGCTATTTAAATGTTCTAGTCCGGAAGTACGTGTAGCGTCGTCCATGGGATCGAGTTTTCGATGCGCTGATGGCAAATTCTTTTGTAAATGTTCACCACCGATAAGTGCAGCAAAAAAAAAGGGCGTTGAATGTTAGCCCTAGGCGCTAATTCCTGAATCGATTATTATAATTCTTAGTCTCACTACGACTGAAGATGGCTTTTTTTATTCTTAGAAATTAGGGTATCATCATCTGCTGATCTTCTTGATTATCTCGATTGTGATCTTTCTTATGTTTGCGCATCAATTTTCTGATTCAGATATATATTCAAGATTTCGCGGAAAGGATTTGTAGTGAACTTAACGACAATTTTTAGTTCTTTCAAGTCAATCCATTCTACCATGAAATTTCAGAAGTTTTTTCAAAATACTCCACGCCATGAAAGAGAGTTCCTGCATGCCTAAGGATCGATTTCACTTAAAATATTCGAATTTCAAGAAGAAATAAAACGAAAAGGTCACAATCGGGGTAGCGCGCGAATTTGGTAATATATAAGTTCGGCCTGGGAGGAGGAATGCAGTTCAATGTAAACGAGACTTTAATTAAGCGCGATAGTTACAATGAATTCCACAATACGTTCTCGTTTGTGCATCGCATTGCATCGCAACGCGTACTATAAGGTTATACTATAACATAAAATATACCGCAGCGTTGCACTCGTGGGATTTTTTTCGGTAAAATAATGTACTGCACAGTTGTAACTGGTAAGGAAGGAGACTAAGTCTGGCCCTCCATTGTGGTCACAGGGGCGCAATTAATTATTGCGTGCCCGCGAGGGAGGGCACATTGTTGCATCTGTTGCACGCTCATCTCTTCTTACACATTCCACCCATTCCACCCCAAGTTTCCTTACGCCCATGCCCATTACCCACACACTTTAGAACCCATCGCATAAGTTATTTTAACAATAACTGTTAGTAGTATTTCATTAAAAGGAAAAGTAGATACACACTTGCGATTTCGTTGAAATGAAGATTAGTTTTAAGTAGAATTTGGAGCTATCTTTTTCTATCTCTGTCTATCTCTTCCAAAAAAAAATTTGAATATCTTTCTATCTCCCATATTCAATATAATGTTTATACATATTTATATTTATTATATATTATAATATTACCACTAACGTCTGTCTATTTTCTAGTTCCTTGCACTAATTCGTAATTTATTCCGGTATTTTCCGAAAGTAAAAGAAAGATTTTTTTGGTGTGGACTGCGAAGTGAATTTCTGAAGGCGATTCGTTTGAATAAATTAAGTCCTGTGTCCCACTCGTTGTGGTGGTGATATACATTCGGTTAGGTGTAGGTTCGCGTAAGTGGTCATTTTGTCGTCAGAGTCTCGCTATTCAACATTGCAGTAGTGTGTGGACAGTGGGCAGTAGTGTAGTTTGGGCGCGTGTAGTTTAAAGGTAGGGGAAAGAATGAGCACGAAAACGTCTTTCCTCTGTCTTGTCGCGCGACGACAATTCGCAGCGGTGCGGTGGTAATTAAGAGAATGCTGAACCTGAACATGGGGGGAGTAAACGATCTGGCCAGATCAAATTAATTCCAGGCGGTCGAATTAATTCCGCCTTGCGAATTGTCACCGTTTTTCGTCACGTACCTACGTCAGTGTTCGCGCGAAATGGAAGGAACCGGTACACCAATTATAGGTAATTCAATCTTCAAGAGTCAAATGGAAAGAAAGATTTTATCCAACTTTATCCGAAATTTTTTTACCACATCAATTTAGAGCTCGACGCGAATACTCATTTCAGCGCACCAGTTGCGTGTCTCTGAAAATGAGTTGGACGGATTCGCGTGCGTGTCGGGGGTGCATTTTACGACTGCAGAAGAGTAGTTGAGAGCCAGAACGGAAATAGTCCACGAGAGCGAAGCAGTCGTAACATCAAATTATAAGACACCTGTTCCACGAAATAACTTCATCCGCGCATTTCGTATTCGCTTATGCACGCTCGGCTAAATACCGCGAACTTTTTACCCTTGTGGCGAATCAGTGTATCTTGCGAACATATGAAAAATTACAGAGGTTGAGTTTTTACAAATTTATATAATTTACTTTGAATATACATATATTAATTCTTTGACTAGAACAATGAAGTAATCTTTTATTTTAATTTTTCGTACAAGCCAAGTGGAATTACGATTTTTTAATCACCCTGTATAGACTCAGCTGAACATTTCTTTAAATTTTTCTCTACAGGCTTCTTTATTGACCATTTACCACTTACCAATAATCATGGGAATTTTCGATTTCGTAGACCATTTACTATTGATTATAGGCCATAGATGATTAACTATGTTTAATTGATTAATGATTATATATTGACCATTGAGATGATGTGTTATTGACTATGGTTAATTGGCCATTGGTCAATAGACAGGAAAAATATCCTCTACAGAAAATTTCAGTTGGAGAGAAATGTCGCGAAACATGAATGCGCACGACTCGGCCGGTTGGCGGCTACGTGCTTCAAGAGAGATTATCGCGATTAGATTCAAGATATTACAAAAGTATAGCGAGTAATTCGATTGTTTTGCACAACTCACGGGGGCGTAATACAGCACTTCGTTCGACAACATAGTATTATCGCAATACGAGCTATGCCACCAGATTGTCGATCGTGGCGCGAATTACGTATCTATTAAGGTGGGATCTTAATTCACACTTGCTTCAGTCGCATGTGTAATGAGTAGGTGCTAGATGCTATATTTAGAGTAAAAAAGGAAAAATGTTTCACAGCATCTTCATAAGACTTTGCGTTTATTTTCCAACATAGAACAAGGTCGCATGTCTCTAATTCCTGTGTAATCCTCGAACCGTATTATCAGATTTAAATCTCTAATGGACGTTTCCAACCTGCGATTTACTTTAAACGTCTTTTTAAATTCTCATCTTGCACATATTTCAGTGTAGGTCGTACCCAATTACGTTCTGATTTCCTTCTTTGGAAACATGGCAAGAACATCGACATATCTGCGTTAGTGGTGCCATTTTATTTTCTCACTATAATCTCTTCTCGGCAAGAAATATTTCTGTTAAATAGAGAGGCAACAATATCAGAGCTCAGTTTTCTGTAATAATTCGCCAATTAGTAAGATAAGCTCACGATTACGGGAAACTGAACACTTAATTATTCACCTCTTTCTTTGTCTAATTTTCGTTTATCCGTTCTATAGAAACGGTCACGGATAAGAGCTCAAGTACAATGAAAAGTTTCACGGTGAAAAATTTGTTTGCTTCCACCGCTGAAACTGTTCAGAGTCTTCTCTTTCCTTAATTATAAAACTACAAACAGTTACACAATCACTCACACTGACGAATAATTTAAATTGATTTTCACTCAAACGAAAAAGTCCTCTTTTTACAAACTTAACTCGAATTTATTAACTATTTACAATCAGTACCTATTCCCTCTTCTTAATTAGAAAATCGGCCTACACGCGACTTAGTTCCGTGACTTAGTTCTTTGATCTCCAAAGACGTCAATAGATAATCCCGATCTTTGATTGGGATCAAATGCGTCCAACTAGCGTCTTCTATAGGCGACATTTCCAAGTAAAAAACGTACGCCGTGACTATTCCTTGCTTTCTTTCTTGGAAAAAAAGAAGGAAATGGTGAAATGGCGAGATAAGGTAATTCTTCGCCGAGAGTAGGATAAAATCGTTTATACGTTCCTTCGCAGAATTCTAAATGTAATCCGATGGCACTGTGGTCTCGTTAATCGCTGCTAGCCTGTACTGTGGGGTTTCTAGTGTCTGTGGATTCAGGGTGAGAGTTGTCGTCGATGAGACTGGCGGTGGTAATTGTTGATTGGCTGAATTTGAACTAAGATCACTATAATATGCACTGCTCGGTGCACTACTTAACGTTGGTCCATCGGGTTCGGCGTCACTTCCGGTATACGCCGTGTTTTGATAGGACGGATGTTCGCCAGGAACCCCGTCGATTCGCATCGGCGAGTGATGATGATGATGATGGTGATGATGGTGAGTAAGTTGATTTGGAGGTACAGGGGTTGTAGGACCATTTTCATACATCTCATAATCCGGTTCTCCTAACCTTGAATAAAAATTGTGCAATTAACTATTAGGACACTCTATAAATCTATTTTAAATTCATCAGTGTCAAGTGGCCAGTTACCAGCGACCATCAACAATTGATCGGTGATCATAGACCATTGAGTATGGTCAATTAAGCAGCGATCATTCAATATGGTCAAGTGATCATATTTGATCATATTTGACCATGGTCTGGTGACCATTGATCAAGGTAAATTGACCAGTGAGCGAAGCTTTTTTAGATAATTTCACCTACCTCTGACTATGTCGTGTGCGGAGAGCATCTCTTGGGAGCGTGCTCTCAGTATTGCCTTCCCCATAATGCCGATGCAACCTCGCAGCATCCAATTCATGGTACTCATCATCCTGACCAGCGGAAGTTGTACCATACGTGGAGCTTCCTCGCATTTGTAGCTGCAGATCGCTCGCATAACTCGCCGCCTGAGAGTCCAGTTCAGCGTAAAGTGCCTCATCGGTTTGCATGTGAGTGTAATGGTTCTCGACCGGGAGATTCATTGCTCGGCGATGTTGAGGCAGCGAAAGGGGCGTCGCGACGACTCCCGGCGCACCACCACCGCGTCTCGAACCCAGCCACGACCACACGTTGTGACCTGAAGAAAAAACAGTTTTTACTTTCATGTTTCTTGAGTTTGGAGCTTCTAACATTTTGTTGCAACTACTAAGGTAGTTGCCGATCAGAAAGCATGGAAATAATGGAAGTGTAAACCCGGGTTTACCAGGGCGCTTCAGCAGCGCCATCTTTTTTGCAAATAAAATCCGGTTTCATAGTTCTAGACTTGATATATGCTCGTTTATATGTGCGTTCTTTAAGACCTAAATTACGTATTTTCCATATAGTCACTTGCGGTTTGAGCATAAAGTTACCCGGTCTTGCATGCACTTTTAAGGATTTATTTTAGGTTTCTTTGTGCAAGCCTTGCGACGGGTTTCTTGGGAAATCATGAGTTTCAAGATAGTAGTGTTCGATTATTATGGGTATTTCTTTACACGCCTGAGAAAGAAATTTAAGTTGTAGAATTCAGTAGAAAGGAAAAAAGTTTGAATGAATTGATTAATAAATAATAATGAAGTACCAATTCTGGCTTCCATGACATTTGAATGTGCCAAACTTGTGTATTCATGGAATTTTAGGCGATTTCAAATGATTTCATGGAGTTTTGAAAGATTGAAAGTGATATGAGAAATTGAATCGAAACCATTTTAATTTTAATATGAAATTACCGTTAATAAAGTAATAAAGCTGACAATGTATTGTGGAATAAATCGTTAGTTCTTAATAGAGTCTTCAGTGTAGAATCTACATGAACTAAGATCAATAGTGTTTTCTCTAACGTAAGTAGGAAATCGTTGAATGTGATATCTGTCTATACAATAAGGAACGACTTCTTTGAATAAGATAGATTGTGACAGAAGGATCGATATACTCACCAGGACTCGGCGCGACATCGTGATAAGGTGGTAATTTATCTAACTCGAGTGGCGGTCTATCGGGTATCACGGAAACGCCACCGCCATGGCCACCTGCGCCTCCACCACCTGGGTTCCCGGATTCCTGGTTCGTTGCATCTTCGACGCCAATCCCACAGCAACTTCCTGAAAAAATAAAACAGATCGCCAATGTTATTTAAGCACTCTTTATGACCAGATAAGTCCGGAAGACATCAAAGACCCCTTACACAGCTCTAGATGCTTTTTACAATTTTACTAAAAGAATGTCATATCTTATATAAAAATATCTTATTAAATTATATGAAATCCTAGGCAATTATTGAATGATTCCGTTAAGAGAATCTGTAGAAAATGTAATACATATACATTATTTTTAATGCACATTTATTAACTCTAATTTTGGTCGTTCAATGGAGAGAGGAAATTTTGAACTGGCACTTATGGATAATGGATCAATCACTTGATGTAAAGGATTTATAATATAAGACTACTCGAGTTTCGCTATATGTATTATTGTGAAAGGGGTCTTGCATTTGGGGCTTCGAAATAATATAACCGACCGAGGAAGCTTGTCAAGTGCCCAGGTGAGGTTGGGCAGAATTCTGATATGTATGGTCATATACGTAATGTACGTTGGATCCCCGAACATTATGATATGCGCGCCGTATGAAAAGCCTGTTTTCTGTATGGCCTCATTGTGCTCCTGTCATAGCCTGTGATGGGTATCACGGTGGGACGGGGTGAGCAGAGAGAGTTGGGAGGGACCGAAAGCGCTCGAGATTTCATAGATCAGAGAAGCCGACAACGAAAACCTCAAAAAAATGAGATTATATGGCAATCCCATGCTCACAAGGTATTTCATAATCCATGCACGTAAGACACGTAACACAAGACTTGTCTTTATGAATCTATGCCTTATCTCTCCATCCTGTACCTACTACTCAGATCGACCCCATCTCGCAGCGACAGTCGACACGTGATTCGAACCACTCCACCTGTTGCTTTCATTCTAATTTTTCTTACCACAAAACAAAATTGCGGCGATACAAGAGTTGCTGACTTAAAATTCCTTGAAATTAAACTCACCGAGAGGTCCTTTAATTAACAATTTCCAGTTCCAGCGAACATTATTACTTCTCAAATTTCTGTCGGCACAAATTTCACGCACTCGACTTATAGATGCACAATTTTGGTCAGTCATTTTTCTACGCCTAATCCCCTAACGGTATATCGTCACAGTACCACACAATACAGATTACCGCTAAAATTCTCATCATCATCGATCAATTTTTTTGTCAAGCGCAACTGAACGGATTCTATGTTCACCAATTGCAAAGCATTGGTCCAGAGATTATGAGTTTACTTAATTGCATCTGAGGAAAAAATGCAATAATCTTCCTGTATAATTTATATAGCATCACAATTGAACCGAAATGAGTAATTCTTGATTTATTGGCTATTCATTTGAATCAATAAAGATCTGCTTTTACAGGAAGATTATTGATTCAGTTAGTAAGGATACCAATGAAACAATTAACTCAAACATATTAAAAAGAAGTTTAGCTTTATAGTTCTTCTATTTTTTAATTTATTTCCTGATCCCTTGAGTTTAAGCCTGAAAGGTAAATTCTCTGGAGAGTGGATACGAGTGAATACTTAGTCGACCCTGATGGAGATCATGGAGATCATGGAGATCCTTCTCGGTGGTCCGTTGCAGGTTTCTCTCCGCGATTGAGCCTCGACTCGCGCTCTTTGCTGTTTCCACTCTTTTATTAGCACGTACGTAATCCGACCAGCAAGCCTCGAAATGATCGCAATTCGCACGACGTGTGGGTTCGGCTTAACCCCATTTTTTCATCCCACGAAGGAAGATTCAAGCTCGCATTTCACAAAAAAAAATCATGATTATAAGTTCATTTGGGTACACATATAAGAAATCTCAACGAGAGTCTAAGAAAACTTTATCAAAATGGATGTTGGCAACCAACTTAAGAATCCAACTAAAAACTCATTTTCTAAAAAGTGAAATCAGGGAAAAGGCGTTGGCGTTGGCAACTTCCTGGGCATCGCATCCTACGATCATCACCTTTGACTCTCTACCCTAATGTTGAAAACGAATAAGAGAATTTATCTCGTCGTGTAGACTGCATACAAAATTGCAACGGCACATTCAGTCAGTATAATTCAGAATCACTAATGGACCAGTTGAAGTAGTTTTCAATTTGGAAGCAGTGATTTGCGACTGTAGAGTTGAGCGAGGAAGCGAATTGATACGCCCTGGGGGAATCAGATTAGTCACGTGGCACAACGGACACAACGGGCACAACGGTACGTGAGTTAAGTGTTCTTAGTACTTATACCTAAGAAGACAATCTCAAATCCTAATCTAGCATTCTGTCACGCGTGGGAGAAAACTTGTTCACGTCAACCACCATACCCGATGAAATTGGGCTATTATAAATGTCTCTCATATGCAAATTTTTCTTTGGTAAGCTTCAGTGAAGACTTTTGCATATATGTACTGAAAAAAAACTCATCCGCGAGTCCGACAGGCGGATAATTGGACTCTGGTATAAAACGAGAAACTAAATTCGGACTAATTGATGCATCATGAGTCGATCTGAACAAGGCTAGGGATGTGGATAACATTTTAATGAAGCAAAACAAGATTTTAAGATTTCAAGACGTCTTCAAGGATTTCAAGAGATTTTAAGGTAATGTAAGGAATTTTCATGAGCAAGCTGACCTAACTATTGACTGGAAAACATTAAATCAGAAAGAAGGGGTACTGATCTTAACAGTGAATGAAACTTCAGAAAGTGTTACCTACTACTACTTAGTAGTAACTCGTTCTTCGAGAATTCCAGGTCTCTTTTCTCCTGTCATTAAGATCATATGATGTCAATCAAAATCTCGCTAACCTCGATTCAGTGAACCTCAAGGAACAAAGACCCGCAAGAGGAATCCCTTTGAAAGGGCTGAAGACTGCAAAGTATAATAAAAAGAGAGAAGGGAATTCTACTGCAGGTCGAGGTTCGGCGACACACGTTGCGCCAACTTTCTTATAATATCGCGGTCCCTATCTCTAAAGTAATCGGATCTCTTTCCAGGCTGTCGCGTCGACTCTCGCTAGTCCACACTCTAGGTGTACTTTAAAGTTTAATCTGTGATGTGATCTACTGCTGAAGATAATTCGAATATTAATTAGGTAGCCCTGCTGCGTCCCAGTCTCTCGTGGCTCGTGTAACCACTAACCACTACTTCTTTGATAAAATAGCTGCTTTCCGGATGTCTCTCGTCGCCACGTGACGACGCGACGGGGGGCAACCGGCAGCAGCTATTGGGCCATTCACGCTGAAAGATAATCCAATTTTCTTTTAGTTTTTGAGATAATCATGAAATTTTTACTTTTTGACAAAATTGAAAATCATTATATTTTTGCGCCCCGCTCGCTCTAACTCCTTCAATAATAGGACTATCGGGATGAAATTGCCGGAAATAGTTATTGAAAATTCTAAGGTATTTGAAAATGCCATATTGAGTTAATTGTATAAGTTTATGAAAAGTGCTGTTAATTAGCCTCAGAGGTATTTTAACATTACATTAATATGATAATTAAAAGTTTAAGTCACACCCTGCAGCGCTTCACTGAGTGTGACTGGAAGTGACGGAAAGTGACAAGATGCAAGGGGAGATTGGTTCATTACGTTAGCACATCGCATAAAATTAAACTTTTATTCACGTTAAACTGTGTTTTAGTACGAAATAAGGTACCGCTCATCTTCCCCATGGGGAACTTTATTAAGTTTGGAAAAATCGAGCTTGTTCTACCGGTTTACTTGTCCTATCTACATAAGATTACATACTTGAAGTATGTGATGTAATTTACGTCACACTTAGTATAATATTCGCTGGTATGTGTCTCTTTATATATTAATTTGCAATACGTCAAACAACATCTATAATATAACATAAGCACATCTATTATCTTGTAATATTGCATTTGATACTTTTTATCTGGCACTATATATATCTAGGAAACCTGGATCTAATTAGGAAATCAAAGTAGAAAAGTTATATTTTTTAATGTGGGAATATTTCAAGGAGGCCATTCGAGGGAAAGAAGAGTTTCGGAGATAAACGTTTAAAGATGAAATCATTAAATGAATTGTTAACACTGATACTTTCTGAAGAAAACTCCATAAGAAAAGATTTAGGACTCAGTAATATTTTCCAGCTAATTGAATAATATCAATACAACATGATCATCATTAAAAAATTGTTCTCTAAAGTGTAAATTATATAGGGTTTAAAGTCTTGCGATATTCTCAGGCTTACAGCTTTCTTCATTTTATTACAGCAGCGACTTTATTTCCGGAGGTATCGAATAGCCTATCCCTGCTAATAACTCGAGATCATTTTCTGTTACACGTGAAAGAGAGATAATGACTGATTGTGTCTATGACGTGACTATTCCTTTTTCTTTAATCCGCGAGCCATATATGAATTGTCCAATAAGGTTAGCGCACTGCGCACGAAACCCATGTCCATTTTAGAATAGGATGGGACTCATCAGTGTAGTTTCCGAATGAAGAGAATTTTCGGCATAACTCCCAAATTAATCTATTAGCAATTAGCGATTTATTCCAGTCGCGATCAGGCACAAAAACACGTTTCTAACTTGTTTTTACGACTCATCTGAAATCATTTGCAAAATAATGTCGAAGACGGTGGTCGTCCCGAGTCGGCAGAGTGCGAAAGACCCAAAGAGAGAGAATAGAAGATTCGCCGAGCTGGTAACTCGGTAGGGGACTCGAATAATTGGGCAATGGGCATCCTTTCGAGCCTAACCCGTCAGCACCGCTTCAGGCTTCGAGCCCAGTGCACCGCACTCAGAATGTTAACTCGCCATGATTGGAGGGCTAGTATTCGCCCTGCCAATGAGCCCAAGCCCTTTGGTCAACTCTGATCCATATTATCTTGCAGCTGTAGTTCTGCGAAGTATATTTTTTGGTGGTCGAAAATCAACGGTAAGCTGGACAAAGGCAAACACATTCTCGAAATAAATATAAGGCGAAAAAAAATAATTTAAGCGAGGTTCTAACCATTAATATCGCTTTCAACTTTTCCCGTTACATTAAAATAAAAGGACTACAGTATAGATTATTGTATTAATATAATGATTAGCATTCTCACCTCTGCCACCGGCACTTTTAAGTCTGAAACAGAAAAAGAAAAGTTCTTTAGCTATGGAATATATATTACCTTCTATTATATAGAATTCGAAATATCTTTAAATATTGTTTTGAATTCCTTTACATTTTTCCTGAATTAATAATTTCAAGTTTATTGACTTAGTTGGAACAGTTTTTTTTCTTAACCAAATTTTTTATTATATCCGTTTTGTTGGTTTGAATGTTCGAATTTTTTTACATATATTGTTATAAAAAACCACCTTTTTTATTTTAAGAAATAGGATCCGCGATGACTCCATTAAATTGAGCTACTTGATTTTATATGAAATCAGTCACATCTTTAAACGTGTGACCCTCACAAATTTTAATTTGTTAAAGCAGCGTGAGCACTGATCGAAAAGATCACTCTATATTCTTTCCTGGCTGGAACTATTGTATTCTCCTTTGAAACGTAGATTAGTCATTTGGATACGTGAATCGTACAAAGCATGTTCTATTAAAAATATTCAAAATATCCTGAGGCTCTATAAAATGAACGGGACATTTCTCGCCCATCAAAGTGATTTGATTTTGACTTGGCCTAGTTAAAAAAATTCTCTTTGTCTCCCTTTTCTTTCATAAGGGTCGGTAAGGCGATTGATTGCTTGCAGATTGAAATTCCAAGCGACTTCAGTAGGATAACGGTGTGAATTTAAGAGGATTGGCTGGATATCTTCACATGGTAGATCCGCTTATAATATCGGCCGGTTAGTTTCGATTTCCGAACACTTGGGGGGCTGATGACTACTCGATACCAAAGAGGTTTTGTCAGTTCCGATTTGTCCTCTCGCCATGCCAACGATCGTTTTTGCGATTCCAGAGACAGAAGATGATCGAGTGATCGAGAATAATATAATTAAAGAGAGCTAAATAGCTACCCTCTTACACATCATGCCGAGGCCTAAACGTTAGAACCCAAAAGAGACCGCAATCGTACATGTCTGACGTTGGGCCGTACGTCTGAATGATTACATATCTCTAAAATGTTATCTTTTATCTACACATGCCAGGCCATTCCTTACGGTTTTGCAATGATAAGTTGATTTGACTCCCTGATTGATAGCGTGTCGGCCGTCCGGCCATCATCTGACAACAATAGGTTTTACATCTTGGTTCTTACACTTCGATACGATAGTCTAAGAGCCAGGATTCATTTAGGCGTGAAATTGACATTCTTCGAACGAGAAAATTAGGACAAATTGATATTTCGGAATGTAGTAGAGGCGACTGTTTCAATCTTCTCACGTCAACATCAACAACAGAAATGTTGAATTACCGCAAGAAAAAAAAAGTCCAAGAATCTTTTAAAACTTTCCATATAATATTCATGAAAATTTCGAAATGTTCAAGAAAATAATAATGAAATATAGATTTACGAACTACAATATTATAGAAATAAAAAATTATACATTCAAAGCAGTAATATCTCTGAAATATTAAAATTTTATATTATAATTAGTTGATTTATATAAAAAACTTGTTTTCCATTCTGAAGAATTAGGAGAGATTTTCAGACTTCCATTTACGCGGCCATTAATCAATTCCGTGAGTATGTTTATTCAACTTAATGAATGTATCAAACTTGATTTTTTCCACTTGTATTCTTCATTAGCTCACAGGAATTATTCCTGCAATCAAATTGAAATTCTTGCAGAAGATGTTAGACGTCAGATAACTTAACGGTGAAGATTCCAAATAAAAGAAAGCTTACAACGCTGTATAAACGTTACTTATCTATGCATGGATGCATGAAATGAACATTAATGAAGATATCTAGCTCTTCTGCTTTTTTATTCATTGAGAAAAGGATTAATGCACGGATTTTATTAATAGCTTCATCTTTATTAGGAAACCTGATACTTTAGGAGGGTGACAAAAATTCTTCAGATGCCCGTGCAGAAGTTGCCCCGACATTTTCCACGCAATTATTTATGCAAAGATAAAAGATAGTTATTTTTATATATATAAAAATTTAGCTAATATTGTTATTCTTGACAAATACGGACATATTTCTAGCAATTTTAAATACGTTTTCATGAAAACTATTATTACACTACATTTTATGACTATAATTTTTTCATAATTTTTTAACAATTAAAGATGTAAAGAAATTTCAAAATTCGTATAACACAAAAGTTTCCATAAACATTGCTGTAATAATCCAATGAAAATTTCAGAGCATTCCGAAAAATTTTCCAGAAATTTCTGCACCAGTGTAATCGAAAGTGAAGAAACTTTTGAAATATTTAACATCATATGATAGAAAAAAAAAGTATAGAAAGAAGCAGAAAGAAACGAATCACGCGCGTAGTCTAGTTTAATTTTGCTTTTTCTAACTAAAGGCGCATCGCATAAAGCGAGTCTCTCTTTTTCTGCGATTTGCTAGTCAACTAACTCCATTGTTCGAAACTTAAAAGTCGATTCGATTCACGGTTTCTTCTCTTAGAGAGAATCTACTAGGAGTAGTGTTTCTCTTAAGTCTCAATCTCTGTCACGGGCGATCGTGGAATTTTTAGCTTTTTTCTAACTTCCGTCTTCTCTTCTTTCGTGTATCGATCGAAATGATCAAGGACATTCTCGTATGTTTTATATTTTCCATGATATTTTTGTAAATATCTATAGGTAAAAAGCATACATCTTGTATCAAATATATCAAATCCCGTGTCTCAGAGCAGCTATTATTAAATTATGGCGCAGCAGCATATTCTTAATTACCTATGATGCGCGCATAACTGTCACGATGCGTTGAAGAGAGTCGTAAACTTAAGAAACGAATTTCTCATTACATGCGAACGATCGTACTTCAAGCTGTGAGCTAAGTCCGCAAATGACCGTCTTTATAGTGCTTTGAAGAGGTTTCATTTTTTTTAGCTTAAAAAGATTATTATTTGCATGGCGAGAAGATCGCAGGAAGTTCATAATATTGTGAAATTACTGTCTGATTTTAGTCATATTGTACGTATTAGAGAGAGTGTAAGCTAGGCTACAATCTCAAATTTATTATCATTTATAGGGCTTAAATACGAAGCCAATAATCCAAGCTCAAAAATATAAAATCTGAGAAATACATAGAGTCCAAAGATATTATTAAATATTATTCTCTATATGTAATTTTTCTTTGTAACCCATCATGCATGAAATCTTGTTTATTGTCTATAATCGTCAGAAGCGGTAGAGTTGTAAGAAGTTAATAGAAATCTACTATCAGCTATTAAAGTGTTGACCAGTATCAGTCTTGATACAAATGTTGTGAGTCTGTCAATGTCCTTTTTACAATGTTCCGTTCATTCTAAAGAAATCTGCTGAAGAAGCTCGATGGACTTCTTCAGTGACTAATGCGAATACAAGTAACTGAATATCGCAATACCAACCTCCGGCAGTGAAGAAGCGTGACCATGACGACAGCGCCGATACCGGCTGACACTAGAGATACTATCACCAAGGTCAGGACCCATCCGAGTTCGCCAGGTGCTTCTGCAAAAAGGAAAACATACCGATTGAATGAGGAATCACGCCGGAGATGTTCTAATTCTCCTCGTTTCTCTTTTGTGCACTACCTTCTTATGCCTCGTTTACATGGAAAGTTAAGTAAGCTCACACGCTGCCTTTATGGCTACCAATTTCTTCTCTGAGAGAGATTCGCGACTGCTCTTCCGAGCTAATAATACCTATACAGGTTCATATTTTAGTTAGAAGGAAGCACAAGTTTGAAAAAATCATCTTATTGAGAGAACAAATGTAAATTGTGTGTCCATTCTCTTAATTATGGCATGGAAACTGCGCGAGATCTTCTGGCTCGTTAAGAGTACAAGAGGATCGAGGAGTGGATTCTTGCATTGGATATTTAAAGGAATTCTTGCACCTTGGCGTCGCGTCGGTAGGTAAAAGTACAGGGGAAATATAGCGTGGACGAGTTATAAGGCGGGGAAGCCCCGCTGAGAGCACAAGCATTTCTTATCGTTAGCTCGGCCACGAGCCAATTATACGACGATTTTCTTTGTGAAATCAAAGTAGCAACATCTTGATCCCCTCGATACGCAAACTGCGAGCGAAACAGCTCGCCCAATGTGGCTACATAACCATTTCTTGCAGCCCGTTAAATTTACAAGTTATACAGCACGCTCTGCCTAAAGCTCGGGTCCCCAGTCCCCACTGATATGTTGTTTAAAATAAGTTTTCACACTGACTCTGCGAAGGCCAGTTAAAAGAAGTTCAATGTTGCCTACAGTTCATTCATAAATGCCAAAGATTATGTAGATTATGCAGATTAGAATTCCAGTCGTACACGTAGCATCGATAAAATTTTTGAAATCGTTCATGCATGAATTAAACAACTAATTAATATACATAGAGAACGTGGCTTTGATTCATTAAGAAATGTTTATTCATTAAAAACTTTTAATTTTATCGAATTTCTTTAAAATCTCTCAAACATTCAAAAATTCCTAATAAACTTCCTTGAAATCTGAAAAAAGTCTTCTGGAATTTCTAAACATTTTTCGAATTTTTAGATGTACCTTCAAAAATACTCGTAAACTTAGAAAAATCAGAAAAAAAACAAGCAAACAAAAAACAAATTGTTAAGCATCATGCAACTAGCAGTTACATTCCTCTTTACGAGTCAGCACACTTTGAGTAAATTAATGGTGCACCATTGTGTATAGAAGTGCAATTTTGTGGAGAATTTTAGATGTTAAAGGAATGCCTCGCGCAATGCTGATTAGTGGAAGTCGATGAAAAGTGGGCACGCATTTACGGGGTTATAAATGGCATTGGTATAAGGTGGTACAAGAGCTCGACTTGTCGTCATTAAAGATTCGTACTGTACGCGAGCACTTATAAGGTGATCGAGCGAATATTTGCGATGCGCTCGCATAATAAGATAGTCCTGCGCAGCTACTAGCCGTAGCGGGTTGCTGACTTTCTGCGGATCTGTGGATAAGGGCAAGATCTTATATCGAATTTATTAAATGGCGCTTTAACCTGCTTTAACCAGTTTTGCTTTCCACCGCGTTACTTTGCGCGCTTTTTACTCGTTACCCAGCCAGTGCGATGCAACCAGGCGCAACTCCTCCTGAATACATTATGACAATAAGAATGTTTTCAGAAATACTATTATTGTAGTGGTATAATGTAATGAATATATCACTATAGGCTTCTTCCAGGACGCTTAATTACGGTTTATTTATATGTTTCATGATACCGGAGACTCGCGACCGGTTCCATGCTTTATCTTGTTCAGCAATTAACGTGATCATTTGTGATATCTGCTAGGAACTGATAGTTTAATTGAGAATCAAGAGTAAGCTTTATCATAAAATAATTTCGTCGGTTTAATTACGTTTTTGAATAATATATATTTATCTTCAGTCCTTTACTATATATCTTGGTGGAATTTCAAGTGAGGGTATAGAAGACAGATCGATACTCTTGGTTTATCTGTTCGTTACAGGTCATACCGTAGGAAGGATAAATGCCATTCAGCATCTACATAGAATTTGACATGAACATAACAATGTGCTTGAAGTTGCTGATAACACCTCACAGAAGAGTTATCAATCATCTCCCGCAGCGCAAGGGCATCTAAGTCAATTGGTATAGCGACCTTTAATTCGATCTCGCTTCCATTGACAGCAAGTCAAACTAACTCGTACCTGTCTCTCTTTTTCAATTGGTCTCCTTTTCGTTTACTTTCTCAGGTCAAGTTTTTAGTGATTGATAATGTATCAACGCCACAATGAAATTCTATAACTTTTTTAAGGGAGCATTCATTATTATGTGCATCACTTTATGGAACATGGTTTATGATTTTATGCCAAACACTGTTAAGATATCACTGCATTTTTATTGTTCTCGCATGAAGAAACTCGGCTTTATATAGTAAACCACAAGCATTGATCCGACACATTGGCTTACTGATTTCAGCCAAACACTTATCTCTCTACAATAAGAAAAAAGAAGAGGGAAAGGATGTTCAATCGGCAGCGTGTCAGCACTCGGATCCTTTGCAGTAATCGGCTTGTTTTGTGGCGAGCCGTCTTGTAACGATGTCATTAAGTTCCTTCGACCCCGTGCAATGGAACCTTTCGACCGTTGCAGGACTTGCGAACCTAGTTTCAACCTCAAGGTGCTCATCATTCGTAAATCTTGCACACCATCTCCCAAGTCAATCCGATCATTGGACCAGGTCCTAATCTGGTAATCGAGTTAACCACCATAACCACAGGTTTACGCTTCTACCAAATGTTTCGTTTCATTGGAACTTCACTGGAGCCTCAAAATTGAATCCACTTTTTGTCAATGACTGAACTTCCTAAATGATATTTTGCAATTGTATCTTTTTGCATCGTCACTTCTTATCTTTAAAGCAGATTTAAATTGTCCAACATGCGTTGTGTATCTGCCCACAATAGTTCGGAATTTTTCCTGGGATAGCTTCTCTGACCTGTTGCAATGTCACATGGCACTATTGCAATCGTGCCGCTTTTATTCTCTGTCACATATAGTACGATGCAGCACACTATAATGTCGGAGTTCTCATGAAATTTTAGAGCCTTGAATTCCCGCCAGCGACAGTTTTAGTGTAGACTTCTTGAGATTAGATTCATGTAACTGCGATCGCGGGTGGCTTTCATCGTTACCAGTTCATGTGACCACAGAATTAAAGAGTCCAGAGCCCGTAGATCCTGTGTGTTACGATGAGACGTGACCATTTCCATTTAACAGTAAGACCGACATAGACCGCAACGCTAACCGGTTTCTTCCGCGGTAAACTCGACAGTTTGCAACACTCGACCGCTACAGTTTTGATGGATTCAAGAGAGCGACCGGTCTGCATTAGTGTAGAGCCGGATGAGATTAACTCATTCTTGGAAAAGGTACAAGTCCTACAGAATGATGAGTTGACGTACACAATTCCGTTATAATTAGAAGACAGTGGATCTATGCTTCGTCATTTCGTTTGCGGAGATTCATTCCAGAAAAGGCAGTACTGATGATTGATAAATGTCCTCTTTTATTTCTGCTATACACGATGCAAAAAAAATATGCTCTTATAAAGTACTTAAAGTACTCTCTTTCCGATGCAGAAGTTTTTCTCACAGTGAAGATTGACGTTTTTCAAAGGTATAGCCAATTGTACCTGCACTGGTGATAAAGAAGATAAATATCAAAATATGTTCAGCATCGTCATCCAGTTAACCGCAGCGAGATATCGTTAAAAATAAATCTGTCGGTAGCTCTGCTTTAAAGCTCAATTAAGGCATTCGTTAAATATTAGCATACGTCTCTGAGTTAATTATTCGCATAACGAATTGCGGTTCGACCTCGTACAATTTCGAAGATATATTTTATGCGTTATTCCACACCGTCGATGAAATTCCACCACGCACTTCGTGTGGCCGATCCTTTAAATACCGGTTCCAATGAACCTGGAATAATCCATTTCAGCAGGTGGTCCCGAGCTCGTTCATCAGCATTGTGGTCACCAATTATGCGTAACGATTAACTGGGTACCCGGAATAAATAAGAGCTTCGTACGACGACGTTAGAGACTATTCGTAAAGGGCTGTGGGGGGTCACACGTATGTGAAAATTGTCAAATGGTGGTAGGAATGATAGTCACAGGGACACGTGTCCTCGAGCCTGTCTCTACACATGTTCATTGCCACTGAAAAGGTGATTTAGAGACCACTGTGCTGACATATTCAAAGAGGACTAAAGTTTCAAAGCGAGATGAAGCATGTAAATGAATTGAAAAACCATCTGAAAAGGAATGTGCGATGTTGTGACATGGGAACATCAAAAAGCTGTTGAGCGATTTTTCAGCTGAGATGAGGTAGAGATTATGAATTATTCTTGTCAACTGTTACTTTAATCAGAAGGTGATCTAGGCTATCTTCACATACCATTTCTAGAAGTGTGAAACCGGAATTTTTTTTGCAAAAATTACACGTCTGTTGCATGAAAATGATCACAAATACTTTATTCAAATTGATCTCCAGTTTTCTTGAAGTAATAACAAAAAACCAGTGCTGTCCGCAAATCGTAGTTCGTAGGTGCAAAACTCGACATGTTGATGTTTGTAGTGGGTTGTTGTCTACTGAAAATTTTTCTAAGTGACTAGAGGGAGAAGATGGCGCTGCAGAAGCAGTCAGACGGTCCCTAAACTGATGGCAAGCACCATTTATAAGGAAATTCCGGTTTCATACTTCTAGACCTGGTATAATGTATAGAAATCAAACGGAAGTTTAGTGACAATAAAGAAAGGTAACCATTCATTATGTTTGTCCTCGAGCTGTCCATAATCAACGTCAACCAAAGACAAATGTTACCCAGCAGAGATCGATTTCGGATAATTAGAGATTAACTGTAATTGTCTCTTGTCAATACTTCTACTTCCTTCGAAGTGCTTTCTCGTGAACTGGACTTGCCTCCCGTCATCGTAGCAGCGACGGGGAGTGTTCAGAGTGTTCAGAATGTTCAGAGAGTTCTTAATGTGGTTTCTTTAAAATGTGTGCACCACTACACTGCAATTTTCCACCGGGTATCAAGAGTGGGTCTGCGAACTTTTTGATTTACTGCGGTTGGCTCCCTTTCTTTGATCGCTATACGTACATTTTTGGCGTACATGTGCACACCAGAGTGGATTAAAATGCCCACCAGTGGCGAACTTATAATTTTGACGCTCTTTGGTTACGACATGCACATTTTCTCTTTGCCAAGGAGGCATCATGTATCACATGCTTTGAAGTTATCCAAATAAGCAGGTGTGAGGTCAAGCAAGTATGATAGCGGTTCAAATGCTATTATAGATATTATCCTTTCACATAAAAAAAAATGTAACCACTCTTTTAATATGGTGTACACATTCCACATGAAATCCCGTGAAGAAAGTCCCAAGGCAACATTTCTTTTTATCACGATCCTAATTTTCTAGTTGCGATTCAAATACTTATAATAAGATTAAAAGACTCCGGCATTTGCTCTTCTTACCTCTTAGCATGTCCAGAAGCAAGCCACTTTGTCGCTAACGTACCTATACGCTCTCGGGCTGGTATTTCGGGCAATTAAGATTGTGCACAGCCTGATTTCGAGAAGAGAGAACATATATCGTCCTCATACAAGTTGATCACGTGTCCCTGAATAAGTCGCGGACACCACGTAGCCGTTCGAAAACCTTATCGTCGGCACTTAAACCAACTATGCCGAACTTCCTCCTTATCGCAAAAACACGAACGACTCGTTTCCGGAAATGTTTCTCCCCCCTCACTCTTTCTCACTCTGTCTCTTTCTCTTCCTCTGGAATACACTTTTGAAGGCGCTTCCTTTTCTCTCGTTAAATTCTTCGTCTCTACTCGTTTACGCGGTATACGATTTCTCATACTCGTTTAGGAATGCTTGTAAGAACGACGATTGCTGATACGTTCTCCCCACGTATGCCCAGGATTCCAATTCCACGCGAATCTAGATTCTCAACTATCCTACCTTTTTCTTTTATTTAAGATAAAGATGTTACATCTTCTTTTTCCATCTACTGCTTCGTTAAGCTGTAAAGGTTTTCAGCTTCATTTGTAACCAGTTTACCTCACTTCAATGGAAAGTGTTGCTAATTTTATGTGACTCACAAATCCTTTATTTGTATGATTCTACTTCTTATACAGAGCTCAAAATTTACGATATTTGGAAAAATGAGTCGATATGAAAATAATTCAGCTGGGATCTCTCGAAGCTGTTTGTCTCTCCATAGGAACTTCAGCAGTGAGAATGTACCTTTCCATAAAAATTGATAGCTAAGTCCCATATTAGCTCTATTCCTTCCTATCCTTTATTGATTTTCTTGACATCCAGACAGAGACGGAACAGAGATGGGCAGAAGTCGCGAATCGAGAAATAAGTTGGGGACATAACAAACAAGAATCTTCTCTTGGTGGTAACGGATTTCTCCTGAGTTCCGCTACTTTCTGCAGAAAGTTATTTTT
>JAUESI010000034.1:4196077-4231250 GCA_032275145.1 Synergus laeviventris
TTTTTAGGACTGATATTTTATGTTTTAGATTTTGGACCTTATTATTGGATATTATATTTTTCCAAATATTAATACTTAGAAAACATTTGTAATATCGTTCTAATAAGAGGAATCTGGACATGACTAGATCTCACAAAGGTCTTGATTCCTTTTATATACTGAACGGAGAGAAGTAATAGTACTTGAAAGTGCGCAGATGACACCCTCTTTCTCTGCTCTGGATTTATCGAGACTGGCCCCTTATAAGTTTAAATATGTCCCCTACGAGGAGAAACGAGTCGTTTTGTGGATTATTCAGTCCTTCGATCCATCTGAGAGGCTCCAGGTGTCTGCGACACTGGAGTATAAAAATTTTCTATTCACCCCTGGAGTTGCGATCCCTTATTCATGTGCAGAGAATACTTACACTCCCTCCCTTTTTTTTACTGATTGTCATGGACTACATGTGTATAGTACAGTTACATAACGTGTCACTTGGCAACAATCATAAAGAGGCGTCTGCTCACATTATGAGATACGTGTATGTTTTTTGATACTTTGACATCAGCGTTCGTCAACCACAAAAAAGGCTTTTCATCCTCTTTTTCTTCAACTGCTTATGTTTTCTAGAGTTTAAAATGTTTTAAATTTCGGTCTATGCACTTCTTGTACTTCTCCCCCTCCCCCTTTAAAAATATAATTTACTTAGTCAAATTCTTACTAATTCAGATTGAGAGAGCAGTATACATTTTCGTATACCATTTCCGTTGACCATTTCTCAAATTAAAGATTATCACTAGATTTTCGAGATTTTCATTTCCCTTTTTGATACACAAGTTTTTTATTTTCATGTAATGTTTTAATCGGTGCATATGTACAATGTACATAGTAATTCAACGTAATTATCCCCTCGATTTAGTTTTCTTCTCGTTTTCTGCCTCTCCTATTCCAGTCTCCCTATTTTTTTCTCTTCTTCATATCAATTGAGGTGGCAAATCGAGACCCTCTTTGTTATATGACTCGATGCGACGCAAAGTCGCGTCGTTACAGTCTCGAATAAACCGTGTCCAATTGGAGGGTGAGATTTAATGCATTTTGGGACACACCTATGGCCGCGATCCGCTTTTGTGGGAACCGGTAAATTGGCTCTTCGATGCAAGCATCTGCTCTGAATGCATTAACACCCGAGGAAACTCACCGATACGAGGGATATGCAGTGTTGAATTCACCTTAAATCCGTACAAAGTGATACTTATTCCGGTTGATTTTCTCGCGGTACTTGGGCGGTACAGTTCAATGAAAAGGTGTCAAGGAAAGCATTTCAGAAGAATCTTCGACCGCCCGGGAAGTCTCCGTTGTAACCGCGATACTTTTCCACACCGGAGGTCTTTGACAATTCATGCTGTCGAGCAAGTGCCTAATTGAGATGCCTTCAGACTCGAGGGAATTTTCCAAGTGGAAGTGTTTACCAAGTATTCAGTTCTTTTTAATAGCATCAGGAAAGGCGATATGAATAGCCAGATACTTAGGGCGGGATTTGGACGATTATTTCGTCCGTGTTTAATGGGATTTGAACACTTTAGTAATATCAACGAGAGTTTTTAACTCTACGCAGGGTTAAATATGAGAAGGATTTCGAATTTCCTATATTCTTCTACCTTATACATCTTTCATGGATAATCAGAGAGCGAATTTTTTTTCTATAAAAGGCAATATATGAGGGAAACTTGATTCTATTGAGAAAACTGCTATATTTATCACAGGAAAGAGAAATTGCAAAACAGTACAACACTGGTACAACTAAAATCAAAAGAATAAGCAACGTGAAAGCAGATGTCCCTCGTGATACCTAACTTGACGCTGACAGAAATTGGAGTCGAACCTTGAAGCATTATGGGTGAGGGTTCACTAATCCCGGCGATGGAAACATCAGCACACACAGGAAAATCCATCGAGCTGATCTGTTTGCTCTCTATCTGAAGCTTTTGAATTCGAAAAAGGACAGGGATTTGGAGCAACTGACATGATTCAAACATCAGAACCATCACTTTATTTAGTCGAACTATTACTCATCCGAAAAAATAAATCTACAAAAAAATATCAAAGTAAAAAAATTCCGTAAAATCCCTTAAAATGTCTTGAAATCTTTGGTCCAAGAATGTTATGATAAATTTTTTAGGTTTTTTATATTTAAAAAAGGTTGAAAGAGCCCTAACTTTTTGAATTTTTTCACATATGACAGGTACACGAACTTGTCCTTTCTTTTTAGGTCTAAAAAAAATATGCCAGACCTCAATCCAGTTTTACCTTTTTAATGAGTGAGTTACACTTACCGTCGTAAATTAGAGAAACAAATGAAACTTACCTGCAACAAAAAGAATAATACGTGTTACACAAATTGTATAAAATAATGTGAAAAGGATTACAATTATTTTTTAAAAATCGGGACTTTTTTGGGCCTTCAATGTTTGGGATTTATATTCCGGATCTTATATTTTATGACTTATTTTGGATCTTATACTGTGTGTCTTTTTTTTAGGTCCTATATTTTGAAAATTATTTTTGTTAAACTTATATTTATCCCACATACTGACGAAAAGTAAAAAAGTAAATTTCCGGTGCTATAGAAGATTTATTTAGCCGCAAGAACAGATTAAGTATTTCCGTAATGGTGTGAATCTGTGGAAGATCTCGTCTATCCGTCAGCCTCAGTCGGTATACCTTGGAGATAAGAATCTGCACTTTTATTAACTCATATATTTATATAGATACGCTGCTCCAACTACAGGTAACCACCACCTGACGCTCTCGAGTTGAATGTCTCCTCATTCTCGCATCAGATTTTAAAGAAAAGAAAAGGAGAGTCGCTTTCTGAGCAACGCAGGAGAGAATAAGAGTAATTAAGATCAATGGCGGTCTATCTTTAATTACAGACTGAACGCAAATCGACCTAGAGAAACACCTATAGAAGCTTTTTTGTCCCATTCGGAATGACATTACGATATATTAGAGCCTCAATTTTATCTTGCGTCATTATCTTTAACGCTAATTAGTATATGGTATATAATTTAACTAATCTACATTTTTTCCATTAGATGATTTAATTCAGCATTTAATTCCTATTTTACTTTTTTTCTTTAAAATCATTCCAAATATATCTTGAAATCTTTTGTCAATTGTAAAAGAAATCTTTTTAAATTGTTTGAAGCTCGAAAAGCTTTAAAAAATGACTGCATAGAAAATCGGTTATATCTGAAATTTGCAAACTCACCTTAATGTCTTCAGGGTTAAAAAAAACGAGTTGACCCTTAATTCCTAAGGCCTTGGGAGACTTAAGGCGATACTACCGAGCCAATTAGCGTCAACTCCGCCGATCCGTAACATATTTTTGAAATGTTTTTTCCCACACGGCCTTGTTTCCCCTTTTCGCGCTGAAAGTGACTTGCGCCTCCGGTTTATTAAGTCGTCCACGGACAGGTATACGATCGCCAAAGGTGGAACCGACTGCCAGGTAAATTACACGGATGGCCATCCACCATTCGTGTACGATGTACGTCTTCGTTTTCCTGGCAGACGGGGTCACGATCTTGCCGCATAGGGCAGTCGCGGTCAAGACCCATGCTTGTTTCATATTTCTCACCAAATTAGGTGCAAGTTGTGATTAAAACTTAGACCTCATTATAGGGCTTCTGATAGTTAGCATAATTTAAAAAATATCACAAGTCATGACTTGTGGCAGCTCGTATGTTTTCATTCACTGAAGCCGATCGTTTGCACTCGAACACTATTCTTAATGGACACCCGATGCCCTATATAGGTGATCATTAACATATTGAATGAAATTATTACAGAACCCGAAGGAAATGAATAAAATTCATTAATGCATGGTATTTATTTCTTATTCTATAAATACGTGTCACCTTGCAGCTAATTACGTGCGTAGTGCGCTAACCTTATATTGCTCAATTCAAATATAGCTCGCGGATTTAAATTGTCATTTCATTTTTCTAAAGACGAAGAAACCTTAAGGTTTCGGACCAGTATGGATTTTCGACTTATTAATCTCCTAACAATATAGAGGTGAATATATCTCCAAATCTAGTAAAGACATCAAGTTTCCTTACTTGGTTTGCGATTTCAAAACAAAGACAGGATTTAACGAGACACATTCTTGACGGTAAATCGTCCATATCCGGCTATACAAAACCACTTTCAACGCCCATTTCTCGACAGACTGTCAATACATTAAAATCTCGCCATCACATTTCATTTCTGTTCATTAGCGGCGACTCGTTAAAGTGATAAAACGTCGCCAGTTTGAATACAAATTCTCACAATCTGTATAGCGAGACGTATGGACATCTGAAGGTTATACGTCTGTATCAGTAGCATGAGCAGCCACTTTCCACTTTCTACTGCAACTAGTAACTAGTTTTCTGCGAGTGCAGGCATACTATATATAGGCAATAAGTAACAGGCATTCGATCGGAAAGAGTGACTTATGTGTCACGTTTCCATTGGAGACTCGTTAAAATATCATGTCACTAATAATACTCATTAGTGTAAACATTAAACGATAACAACTATTAATATGAAAGCTTGATGACCAAATCGCCTTGTCTATTTTCAACTTGCTTTATACAAGAGATGTCCAAAATATAAGTCCTAAAAATGAGTAACAAAATGTAGGATCCAAATTAAGATTAAAAATATAAGACCCAGAAGCGAAATTCAAAACGAAGGACCAAAACATAGTCCCAATAACAAGCCATGAAAATAGGACTCTACTGAATTAAATCTCCAAGGAAGTTGAGTTGCAGGACGTACATCATATGTTTGTTTACGATATTGCAGATTGAAGCGGAATAGCTTATACCTGTTATTTATTATAATTAACCAAGGATTCATTAAAATACGAACTATATGATCTAGCAATCTGTACTCGATTGGCAATAAGTGTTGTCATAATTATGCGGTCTAGGTGTTAATAAAGTCACTTTATGCACACCTCTCACTATAATAATTTACTTAGAATTTCAAATTGATCTGCAGTGCAAATTGAGTCAATAGCAAATGCAGAAATTTGAATCCATAAGTAATTTGTCCATTGTCCTACACTTGCACTTCATCTTCCAATGTAACTTCCAAACGAAAAGGTATCTTCCCAGTTAATGAAAATAATTATAATTATTATCGTTTTAAGATCCTTTCTGAAGGGAGAAATTCCAGAAACTCGATTTTCGTAAATATTTTTATTCCGAAACTTTAAAAGTTACCTGTGGTTCTGGAAGAAGGAACCCATTTTACGAGCTTGTCCATTTGTACGTCTCTGTCATTTTAAGAATAATAGTGAGGGTTTGGGCTTCTCAGCCGCAACGTGTTAATTTTAGGTATGGCTTTTTATGTACCAGAATAACTTTGTGATAATGAGTATTATATATATATATATAGGTATAAAACCGATGTTTAATTTTCTCAGATTAAAACAGTGGGTGGTCTTGGTATTCTGCTCAAATGGCTGCAAAGTCTTGCCTCAAAGTTGTTAATTTCTGATTCAGATTTACGTATACCTGATTTCTAAATACACATAATTCCTGAATACACATAATTTCTGAATACACATGATTTCTGAATCATCATTCTCCATTTCTGCCTTCGACTATCTTTTCAACAGATCATCTCCATTTTGATGAAAACTTGATTATTCTGAGTTTATTACATATGAAAGAGACATTTGAGTCGACATAATTGAGAGGATAAGTGTCTTAGAGATGTGTGATATATGCACCGTTGGAGGTGTAAACTTATAACTTATTTGAAAAGAAGAGAGTAGAGTCCGCCCAATGTAAATTTCGAGCTCAGAGTGCCTTTGTATCTTTATATGACTCTGCTGTTATAATGGTTATAATAGAAGTATCTTTATTACCTGGAATAATATGACTGAGGAAGGGGAGCGGATGAGTGCCGGAAGAGAGAAAAAAAAGAGATATGAGACGAAGATGTGTTGAAGAAGAAAAGAAAAAGTACACCCGCAATTAACATAATATTACCTATAACTTGGCGTTTGTAATGGAATATTTATTGCGCGTGGATTGAGAAAGAACAAAGAGTAGATAACTAAAGATGAATCTCTCAAGGCTAAAGCATCCAGGGCCAGTTGTCATGATACTGGTTCTGCAAGTAATGGATCTTCTTCTCTTCTCCCTTTTTCCCCACAAAGCTCTATGATTCTCTTTTCATAGACTTACACTTTCTTTATTACCCTTCCATCATTTCTCGCGTGATTTGAGTGAAAGTAATCTCATAGTCTTTATTCTCCCCGATATTAATAATAGTCCAATACGACTAACAACCTCATTCATAGACATTCATAAAGCATTCATAAATTAGCATTGAACTTGTGCTTCGCATAATGCATTCCTTTAAATAAAAGATTAATAACAATAAAGTATGAATTTTGTATTTCCACAGTGAAACTCCTATACGTGCTTGCATTGAATTTCCTGTTATTTTAAATTTATAATGAAATCCCAAACATTTGTAGCAGTGTGATATGTGGTGAGACGAAATTTGCAATTCCTGACAGGAGACTCGTACGTACGCGTGGCATAATGCGATAATGTGCACCTGTTTCGCATACTTTAATTGACCCTAGTTCTCGCACTGAATGCCCCTCGAGACGGTACCGAGCAAAGATCAGGAAGATACACAAGTCGCCTCTTCCCAAGTAACTGGAGGCTCTTGGAAAAGCATGCAGTGTTGTTCATGCATTATGTATAGGCATATACAATATATATGCATATAGATTTGCAGCGACCTCAGGAAAGCCTATATAGACGCTGCGGCATTCCATGCGTATGTGTGCACTGTGCATAAGGGTATATTGTGCGTTTGCCCTCGTGCATATTTATCTATGTACGCAAATTGGTACTGATCTGCATGCCTATTGGAATATTCAGGCGGTTGCATCGTTCGTTTCTTGTCTCATGTCTCTGCTGCCTTCCTTGAGAGAATTAAACCGGCGCGGCGTCTCTGGGACTGAAGCGTTCATGTAATCGAGTCTTAATTAATTATTAATCGCTGCCGGAGTATATCGTGCAATTGGATTAACACAGGTACATAAATGCAGAGATCCTCGGACAATCGCACCATGCGGGAATACGAGCTATTCTGCTGCTGCAATCAGAGCTTTACGGCAGCTTATCATGGATAATTATAGGTATATTAATATATTGCCGCAAAACCGTGACTGTAAACTCTAGACAAACTCTTTTTTTTTTCATCAGCTGTTGCAGTTGGTGTTCCGCGTCTTGCGCTACTCATTTTCACATGAATGCACTGGTGGTTCAAGTTTTTGCCAGAACAACAAAAACTCGAAACTATAGCGACCATCTGCCGGTTTGGCGAAAAGATTTCTTTCGATTCCAACGACCTCAGCACCTGGAAATTCAGATGCTGGTCAAAGGGGTTAACGAGCAAGAACGTGAAAGACCTCTCTGCTACTCGCCTCATTTCCATAGTTTTGGGAATCCTTCGCGTCGCTGCCTCACGTGGACATAACTGCCGCCATAAAATCTTTGTAAAATGATGACTCTGCCTTGTAAAGAGTTGAAATTATTATATGTTTTAGGAGAAGTTAGAAGCTCTCATAAAGATCAAGATTGAGGGATACTCTACAATATTGGTCTCACTTGATTTTAGTTTAGCTATCCTTTCTACAATGTTTGCTGCTTTGGTAGAAAAAATATCTACTGAGGAAATGCGTATTTTAATCAATTTCCAATTATTTTATATTTTTTAAGTTCTCGGATGCTCTGTTTAAACTTATTAAAATCCTATATTATAGAGTTTTAAATTAAAATTAGGTACATTAACCTAAATATTTTTTTCAAAACATTAACTAGGTAACTAATCAAATATTGCAAATAATGAATCCAGAATAGTTTTTTTCATCTTGACGGGGTATTGACAGTTTTCCCTAAGTGGGGTATTAAAAGCCAAGCCAATTTCCAACCGAGTTCTAAGTATCGATTAATATCAAAATTGATCGAACCCCTGGATGTTCACAGAAGGTGAAATAAACGCAAAGATGCGAACCAAGACAAATTTCTTTTGCTGTTTTTGCTTCGGTCGCGATAGCACAGAAGGAACCAAGAAGAGAATTTATGAGACGCTGAGACAAAAGGAGAGATGAGAGAATGAGAAATTGAAGGCGGGGGAGAAGTAGTCAGAAGTTGTAGTAGCACCAGTTAAGTGTTACCTTTTATATTTTTTTTTATATTTATTCTTCTGCTCACCGTGACGTCAGGGTCTACCGACTTTGTGGTAGCCTATCGATTGCAATTCTTGCTACACTTACATCAATAATAATACTCATATAGTATATGAGTATAATATGTATGTGTATTGTGTATCCTGTTTTTTTATTCGGACCTCGCTCAGACCACAACGTCTTAATTTCATACTCGATAAAGCTAATCACTCCCTATCCTGGTGCCCACTCGGTCAATTAACGATTAACCTTGTCGTATATCACGTGTTCTATGTAAACGACTTTCGTCCTCTATCTATAGTAATTTTACAATATCTCAATAATTAACCCACGTTTCAGTAAATGTATTTCAACGATTAAATGACTCAAGAAAAATAGCAACTCATTTCCATTCAGTATTTTATTTTTTCTTGCAGATCCTACCCTCTTTGTTGATTGCGTCGCAATTGCATTTGGTGTATAATCTGGGTTGCCTACCGGCGGAATGCTTTTAAAGATAAGAAAAATGTTCACCGTGTAATGCGTGACGTCAATGGTAGCTGACCACCTCTACCTCGATTAACTCCTTATCTGTTTCATGTTTGGAAGGAATCGAAGCTTTTTCAGGCGATCCTGTGTATATGATTCGCGCGAAAGTTAACGCGATAAAATGTTCTCTTATATATAGTACGTAATTATCGGCAATATTTTTGTGGTAAAAATCGGTACTCAACTGTAACCCGGTTCAACTCGACTCAAAGTCATTTTGGACACAGAAAGACGGGCGAGAATATAAGGGATGCGATTTAAAGGCTCAGTCGAAAGAGGACTTTACGAGCTGGTATCCGCCAACTAAATTAGCTAATTTGCATGGGGATTAGGAACCCCGTGTGGCATGAAATATTCAACTGGTCCTGATTCGTCATTGATGATATTTACCGGGAAATACCAAGAATTTCTTTAGGTCAAAACAGTTAGAAGGACCACACAACAAAATTTTGCACGGTTAATTCTACACCTGAAAAAACTCTGCCCTTATTTATGTTTATACTTTGAATGATATGACCAAAACATGTTCAGTTTTGGTGCGCGTACCGACAAAGTCTGAATCATTATGTCCGACCCACGCATTCTTTCTGCGTTGGGACCTGGACCTTCTTCTCAGGACTCCTCAGGTCTCCTCCTCTTCCAGCGACTTCTTTTTTGCCTTGGTCGCCCGCGCCGACGAACTGGGTCTCGGTGCGGCCGAGGTGGTCCCGGCTCTGCTGGTGGGCCTGCTCGCACTTACACACCCGATCGCAAATTTGATCTTGGGTCGAGTCGCGGGTCTCGCAAACGACCTCGAGATCACTCGCTACGTGTCGATATTGCGGAGTGTGGACCCAATGAATACAGCTCTGGCTAAAATCATACAATCCAATTTTCCAATACCGCAGTCAGCACACAGAGTCGATTATGTATCTTCACTTTCACAGTCACCTTCACGTTTACCTTCATATTCACTTCACATGTCACTTTTTCAAAATTCTCACTGCATGCGGTTATTGTGACGTTTTAAACGTCACCAACGAGTGAATGTGAAGGTAAAAGTGAATGTCAAAATAGTATTTCGTTTATTTGTGTTATTACAATTATAATTATAATATACTATAAGTTCCTATCCGCTATCCACTTTCGTCCACTTTATGTCATTTTGCTTTTATTAAATAATTAATATAAGTAATGCCCGGACAGGACCTTTTCACATAACGGATGATCCATCTTAGGGCGGAAATCTATATTTTATAACGGCAAAACAACCTTTTACTTCCTATCGCGATTAAATCCAGTTGGCAATCGCGAAGTAGTCATTATAATAAATTTACGTTCCTCTCGAGTGCGCTTCAAAAATGTCTGCATGTGCCGCGTATGTATAAAATGTATAAATGCGCGATGAACACCCGGCGGCATTAATCGCGCTGAAAGGTAAGCAGGCATGTCTAGGAATATTCTTCGTCCACTAACCTTGCGAGTACTCATAACTGAAAGTTGAAACCCAATCTATCTGCACAAGTGAGGGCACGAGGTGCCGTACATCGGCCCTTGAGCGTACTACGTATATGTAATATGTATGTATGCTCACTGTTAGAAAAATCTATGGTATGAAATGTAATACGACTATAATGTATATGGAAATGACTTTATACATATCTTAATGAAATTTCATATACATTTTATATGAAAAGCTATACGTTTGTATAATCAAGTTAATAAATGTATATGTTAAAAAATATGTGTAGGTATCAAATTTAATACACAGCAAATGTGTTTATAAAAATATATAAAGTAATTTGCATATACATTATACATTCATATAAAATTTCACAGATTTTTCTAAAAGGGCTTTCTTCTCTTTTCTCGTTTCTCTCGACTTCTCTCTTTTCTCCTCTCTACGAAGAGGAGGCACAAGGAAGTGGGTAATACTAATCGGCTACACGGAGGAATCATCGAGTGGCTGCAACAGAGGCCTATGCACTGCAGTTACGACCGCTAAAGCACGAACGACAGATTATACATTTTTTTCTTCTAGAGTTCCACGTGACTGTATTAAACTGCGATCAACTTCATCGTAAACCGTAATCGTTCAATTACAAATTTCAAAATTCAATATGAAAATCTCTATACGGTCATACAAATAGCGAAATGAAGACTTATTTATGTATAATTCAATAAATACGGGCGACTTTTTTTCCTTATCACCTCCACCTTTTTTGCATGGCAATATTTTCGCATTAACACTCAAGCTGGATTAATCGCTAAGATTCTACGAAGCGGAATCTAGTCGATCGAAAGCCAAATTAGCAGAGCGTGAAGGCGCGTCGCCGTTTAATGGAGATGTTTCAAGAAGTGAAAGAGGGCCTTAGACCCTGAATGTAAGGAATAGAGCCGTTTTTCCAGGCGGAATGGATTCGAGGATGAAAGAGACCGCGCAAGAAAAAAAGAGATAGAGTGAGAGTGAAAGAGAGCAACGGGTTGTATATAGCGCGATTGAGCAGAAGAAAGAAGCGAGATGAATCCAGTAATTCGATGGTATGTGTATAATTTGTGACGTGCCACCGGAAACTCCCCATTTCGAGGTAAAAAATGATTAGGTACTCCCGGTATAATCGAATCCAATAAATTACGAAAGCCAGCGGCTTTCACGCTCGGCAAGTTACATCAATATCCCAACAATCATATACCAGCTTGTTAATTGGACATGTCGCCTCTAACACTTTTATGTCTTCATTAATATTTCTTTACTTTGTCATTCTCAGTCACAAAAGACTTGCATTTTAAATTATGGTAAATAAAGACAAGTATTTTTGAGCCATATTATTCAGTGATTTTTGAACGGTTCTTCAGTAATATAAATTTTTATGTGGAATTCTTCCTATATGCTCTTCACGTGGCACAATGCAGATGGCAGATAGAAAAGAGACTTATGGCATAATGTCTTTTTAATTGGGGTCGCGTAACTCACTTGTCATCTTGCCTAGAAAATCTCCCCATCTAATGACATCTATTTATACAAATTGCAGACTTCCAACACTTTTCGACAACGTTTGACCCAACGCGGTTACAAATTTTTCGAATTTTGAGGTACTTTAGAATATGTAATGGTAAAGTTACATTGAATTTTGGTAATCAACTTCCATTAAAGAATTAAAAGTAGACAAAAGTGTTTTTTACAGTCAAGTCTTGGGTGAATTTATCTTTTGAATTCTAAAATTTAAGATAACGAATAAAAGTAGTACATTATGTATATGAAATTCAAAGGTATTTAAAAATAGCAGTGCCGTATTCGTGCATGCATAATGCATGTGTGGATGTATTCAGTTGAATCTACAGATAGGAAATACCTAACTGCCAATTAGCAGAGGAAGACCCGGTCAGGGTCTATGTTAATTTGTTAATGTAACTCAGCCATATAGTTTACCTGACACAGTTTACTCCATTCTTTGCCCTTAGTATTTCAACCTATAATTATCTGCAGATAGGCAAATTTCATTTTCCGTCGCGGTCGCGGGGTGAGAACAATGCCTTATGAGGGCGTGAAAGATCACGAGTTGTATGTCTCTCTTGCGTGGAAACTATTTTGCGACCTTTTCTTCGTGTCTTCTAAGATTTACATATTTTCATATCTTATCTGTTTTTCATTTTTATCCGTGAGCTAAATCCTTTCAATGGGAACTGGGAACTGTAATTTTCTACATTACAACTTCGCTCTAAGAAGTGATACTTATATAATAATTGTCACGAATTAGATTGGACTTTAGTATTTTAATGTCGTAAGTATATTTCAAGGAAAGAGTAGATCTGGCGTTTCTCTTAATTAGAAGTAATTGCTGCTCTTTGAAGTCATTCGTTAACATTTTGTTCTAAAAAAGCGAGGTCTCAGGACATTTATAAATAGAGAAAGGTTTTCTAACAGTTTCTAGAATGTCTTCAACTGATTCTGATTATTTTGAAATAAATATAAAAATGAAAAACATGTTTTTAAACTTTTAAAGTACAGTTAATTGATTACGAAATCTCGGATTCAATCAGAATAATTTTCAAAAAAACCGAATAATTCATTGCGAAACTTTCACTAAAGATATATAAACAACACCAGAGTCGCAAGTTTCATTTGAAGCACAGCTTTTTACCTATGTGTGATGGTTTTGAGAAACTAATGAATTTTTGATTCTGAGAAATAAAAATCGCGGTTGATGGAGAATCTGAAGTGCGAGAGAAGGGGTAGAATTCAGAGGGACACCCAGTTGCAGGTGCTTCGCGTCGACGTAGATTTATTTGGCGCGAGGACCCTTCGACGCTGTTTCTGCGCGCGATTCTTCGTTGTTTCGCCGCAGCCTCTCTGAATTCCAAATGTTACGAAGTCAAGGGGAGGAGAATTGGGAGAAAAAGAGGCGCGATGAAGCTGGGGGAAGGGGACTTATAAAAAAAAAGAGTATTAAAAAAAAGAGGAGAGAATCCAGACTCCGGAGCGATTCGGATCAGAATTCGAGGAACATTTGTGTCGCCGCTGCTATCCACTTGAAATTTAGGAATCCGCGTCAAGATCAACCGCAGACTAACATCCTGCGCTTTCGTTAGTCGCGCGGACCGTTTTTGCACGAGTTTGTGTGGAGCTCGAGACGAATCTTTCTAATTAATTCCTGTTGTAGGGGGATAAGATATATCTGTCATTTGATTCTTGATTGACCAATTAGCGGAAGCTGAAGAGCCAAGATTGATACTCGAGATTGATGTTCAAGCCAGGTAGCTGAATTTTTCTAGGTCAATGATAAGAAGTGTTTTTTTTTTGCTGGTACTAATGATTGATCATTTATTATTGAATACCGTGATTCATTTGTTTGTCAGACTGGATAAAAAAAGAATGCATTAATGAGCTAAACTCTAGGATAGTAAATCATAATAGCTCTTGTGTAAGTTACTTAATTTAATTTTCTCATATATCTTCATTTTCGCAAGTCTAAAATGCCGCGCGATGACGAAGAGCATGTTAGAAGTTTCATCTGGCGAATTATAACTTGTGATTAATGATCTTTTGCAGCAGTAATTATAGAATGTCTTTAAAGAGTCGTTGGAAATTGGCTTAGCATTAATGGGGGGTTATAAAGCATAAAAATCGGGAAGTTACCTGAGTACAATTAACTTTGGAAATGTTTTGATGCGCGTAGAACAGTAATTTGCAAAAGAAATCTAGAGGATGGTATACTGGATTTAATTAATCTTCAAACATATAACATTTATATTTATAATATTGTTCAGTCTTTCCATACTTTTGAGTTGACTCCAATAACAGATATCAAAAACTAAACTCACGGATTTGCGAACTTTTTCATCTCATTCTCCTTTTACAATGAGAGCACAAATGTATTCTTGATTAAATTACATCGAAGCACGCATCTCTAAATTGAATTACTTTAAAAAAATCTAAAATGCGTCCGTTGATGGTTAAAGAAGAGTTGAGCTCATCGAAATTCAGCACTGATGAATTTCGAGCAAGCTTCGCTAAATACGGGATCGAAGGTAGAAGAAGGTTGTTATACCTTTTGCGAGAGATGCAACTAACTCCAGCGAGAGAAGGTGGATAAAGGTGTGGGTATATGTGCATCACGACAGAAGAAGCTGAAGGGCTGAGGAGCGGCTATACATATTCATGAATCTATCTTACAAAGGGCGAGCAATATATGCGAGAAAATCTGCTTTTCTAGTTGCACTCTATATTTATGCGTCTATCAAACCAATACCTTCACAAACGTTGGCAAACATTTTAACAACGCTGTTTCTTATAAGTATTCTTTTTTACGCGTTATCCTCATTTTGTCTACATCTTGGTGGTGGAAATTATTTGACGAGAATTTTAGTAAGCGATTTTCTCGGCAAGAGAAAGTACAGATCTTGTTAGAGGCACTACTATTATTACATCGCTTGATCTAATCTACAGGTTAAACGATCGTGCTCCTTCGATCTCGCGATCTCGTATAGACATACCCATATAACTGAATTAAGTAGACTCTTATAACTGTCGTAGACAAATTTGGGTCACATTATATCCAGTCCTCCCTTTATCCTCCAAATTCTCTAAATTCGAGAGCTTAGGAAGATAAACATTGTATTATTTTTTTCTAACCATGACTGTTTGCAACAATTACTTGATCGAAGAGACTTTTCTACAAAGTAATTCCATATAGCATGATGCACAGAGAAAATCAGGACATGTGCAAGCTGCAAAGGCACTTTTGCCGTTCCGTTCACGGGGGTAACGATCCTCGGATCTCATTTACAGTACAAATTAGTTGTAGGTCGGTCCCGCGCTCTTAATGGTTTCGGAGCACGCAAAGAGGTTAGATTTAATGAAGACCGCGTGTTATCCGTGACGAACTGTAGCTATGCAGAAACGCCAAGAGGTTAGTAACACGTATGGATACCAACCAACAATATACCACTGTGAATGCGAGTTAAACGAAGATTTATGCCATGCCGCGTAAATATAAACAACAATATGCAATCTCGCTTCATTGTCCAGCCGGTTCTCGCGCGAACCAATGCGAACTAATAAGCTGCGGTCCGAACAAGATTTGCTCCTTTTACCCGACTCTCAGGCGACTTCGATCAGCCCAAAGTGTAACGGACTTTAAATTTTAAGTATAGTCTATAGAAGGGATTAGTTTAACGACTTTTGCAGCATTACCCTTTTCGATTTGCAAATGTTAATGAATTCGATACACCCATGGCATAAACATATACATATTACATATACATATAAAAATATATGTATGGTATATGTCATATACCAGCTGCTTGATGTATCTTTTAGAACGTATGTCACTACATCGGTGATTACTATCGTTATTCTTTTCCACAATTTGGGTTTCTCCCTATTTTAACGATTCATGATATAATGCGCCTCTTATTGAAACCATATTCTAGGTCCGTGAACAAGAGACAATAAAGAGGGGACTCTAAACGGGGGGTCTAGTTGAATTCGAATTTTGAATGTCAGTCGTTATATTATGGCCTCGGCCGTATTGAGATTGGCTAACCAGATACTATGTCAAAGGTGATTTAGGTTCAATCGCTGGTGAAGATGTCTGTTCTTGACAATCTTGACTATAACTTCACTATATGTGAAGGTACATGTGTCATACTTCGTAGTAAGATTTCTTTGATATCATTTTTCGGTAGATAGAAACAAAAGACATCATTGTTATATTTATGCGTAAAATGTACTGCAATTTTACAACATATCAATTGTTAAGCGGCTAGTTTTGAATGATATAATCATGCTCTAAAGAGTAAGAAGACATGCAAGGATGTGTTAACACTTTTCCAATATTGGAATAACATCCGAGCTTTGAATTCCAGAGACGAAATTAGAGTCTAGCTCTTGTTTAAAACATCTTCATCAATCACAATCGGTACTCATTAATCAATTCAAATTGAAGAACCGCCTCTCTTTCATTTCCATGACGATCTACAAACTTTCAAGGCTCAACCGACTGAAAAAGTCTTTTATTTATGTATATACTAAAAATTTACTTACACTCATATCCATGATGTGATTTTTAATGAAGATTAATCCACGATGTATAATTTACGAGTATCAAGAGTCACACTACACAATTTTGTTTCAGTTCTCACTAGTTCACGTGACACTAACTCTTGTAGCGAAAGATAAAGCGATTTGCATTATAACATGCAAATGGAGAAAGTTACACTTTTCGCTGGACTAGCATAAGATTAAGGGCCTCCGTATCGAGGTTTCGACACCCACGTGGATTATATTTTTGCTATCTGACTCCAACTTTAGAAACGATGATTCTCTCTCAGAGAACATGACTCCTGTCATCACTTTCCAAAAGGGTGAATGCCTCCCACCGAAGTCGAGAGCGACGGCACGAGGTTTGATTTCGGAGCAACATTCTCCCGTGTATGGACAAAATTGGACTGATTTGAGTTTGTCCTTGAGAAGAAGTGATCTCATGTATTTCCCTTTTCTTCTTCTTCTAATTGTATTCTCGATCACAACCTCGAGAACGAAATAACGTGAACCCAAGGTCCGATCGGGATCCACTGCAAGAATAAGGACCACACACAGGCGTTTGAGTCTCCGGTTATAGAGCTGCCGGTTTTCTACGGCACAAGTTTGTCGAAGACCTAAAAAGAGTTACCAAAGTGATTCTTTCCACTAACTAACCAAGCTCTATCAGTTTGATTGATCCATATTTTGTCAAAACTCAAACTTATCCAATCTGCCTGCAACTGTCAGTTCTTCTTGTTCTCCAAACCGAAGACACAATACTCTATTCAACACTACGTTTCTCAATTTTGAGAATACTGATGCGTGCAAAACTTCACAATTATCCAACCAAGCTTTCCAATTGTCACTTCCGAAGTCACTGACCAATCATTTTGATCAAGAGTGATATGGAATTATGCAAAATTGGTAGCCAATTATATTAACAAACTCTGCGTTAAAACTTTTGTCGAAAATATCCAGGTAAGGCACAAGTGTGGTAAAACTGGGGAATAGTAAAAACTTACAAAATTGGGTTCTGATCACATTGGAAAAGAGAGGTTCGAAACGGTTCGAACGACACAAAATCTGTAAAAGCAGCTGCTCGCCGGCACGAGCAGAAACTCACTGACTCGAGTCTCGACTCTCGAGTCTACTCTGTGAGAAGTCCTGCTCGAGTCGTGCGGTGGGACGAAAACATAGAGTGGGGCAAAGTTTGTGGTGAGCAGTAGCTATAGATATATAGTGACTGGCGAAGAGTGAAGGGTTGGCGCGGGGGTGCGAGAACCCTTAAGGCTTACGGTCTTATGGTGTGGCTAGTGCTTGCTTACTGCTCACGAAACCATGAACCCAGTTACGAGACGACTTCTATGTAACACGATTGCCAACCATTGCCCTGAGATCGCACCCTTGGGTCCGACCATTATCTCCTGCCGAGCGAGCGGGAGGTTTTATTATATTTACGAGGCGTTATCGAGCCAATCCAGCAATATTGATTCCAGACCGTGCATCCAGAGATGCCAGTAACTCATGACCGCCCTCAGCTTTACCTATACATATTTCCTTTCTTCTTTAGAGTTTTACTCTCTTGTCTCCGAAACCCACATTTTTTCCTCTCGTTTATATATATATTTTTTTAATTTATTGAGTTTTTATCACTCGCTAGAAATCCTCCAAGATCTTGCGAGTTCCCATGTTATATCCTTTAGAATCAGTCGACATATTTTAAATATTTTAAATAACTTTAAATCTTGGAAATCTTTTGAGACCTCACGTTTTGTTTTTTTATTGTTGTTTTATGTGACTTTTGCTATTTTTACAGAATAAACATCTAAATTTTTAAAATACTAAATTATTATTTCTTTGATTATGTACTTTACAGTGTTTGCAATCATCAATACATTTAAAGAAACGAGCCCACGCATTTTTTATATAGAAGATCCTTTGTTGCATAATAGCATAATAATGATATCATTACTCCATTAATCAATATTAACTAGCTATTGTAAAGTTTAAACAAACATCATTCTCATTTCCTTGAGGACGTTAAATGATTAATAGTCTTGCTTTCTTTTTTATGCAAAGATTTACTCAAGTTATTACCTCATATCATAAATTATGAAATTACTGTACATTTTTTTTTGCATTAAAACACTTTATAGATCTTTAAAAAAAAATTTAATGGTTAAACAGTGTTGAAAAATGAAAGCCCTCCAAAGATTTATTCTCAAGTTGTGGGTGTCTTAGTCTATTCTTCCAATTTATCCATGAGCATATATCCTTTGCTTTTAAAAACAGTAGAAAGACAGCTGGGCAGTAATAAATGCCTCGATATTAAATTTCCTATCCAAAATTGTCTAGTGAAACATTAACCTTTAGTTAGTTGTACCGTTACATCGTCCTGAATTTCAAAAACCATCGAAGCGTCGATCGATCGACCCGCGCGTGTAGATTAGATCTATGATCTCAGATCGGAACACTCGTATTTCAGTTATAGTCAAGAGTTATGCACGAAATGTGCTGACACTGCATCGTGGCGTCCACTTACAAATATATTGCTCGTGCTTCCAACATATTGCATCTAGAGATCAAGACGACTTTCTCTCTCGATATCTCTTTTGTTTTCCCGTGTGACTTGACTCCTCTCAGATCCTGCTGGACCCTTCAATTACGAAGCATAAATCTTCGTATTTACAGGCGGGTGCAATGGTATTAGCGAGCAGCTTTAAAAGTTTCAAACGTAGGTGCGCATTCAAGTTTTTTAGTTTCGAGATTCCAGATTTTCCCGATAGCTCAACTTGCCGAGAACTCAGAGCGACAATATATTCTCGAGAAGGCTGAGTAGAAAGTATGAAAATCAGGAAAAAAAGTCTTGCGAAGGACACTTAAGATCGTTCAGATGTCGGGATGCGATCGATTAAAGGTGTCTCTGTGGTATACGAGCATCTGCATATATATTATATACGTTAGGAAACAATCAATTCTCATTAGGGTGCAATGGGTTTCTAATAAAAAATTCTTGACGGTTGTTCTAACACCTCAGATAAATAGTTCCATGTTAATCAGGTATATTATGTCGCTTTAACTTTTTATGAAATAGAAAATGTAAAAAATGTTATGGCGACATTTCTCACGCTGGAATGCAATGAATGCAATCATGTAATATGTAAATGAAGCTTCTATAAGGTACTCTATGATAGTCTATGCTATAGCTAGCATACATCAATGAATATAATTCAAGAAAAATATAATACACTTTTTGAAAGAAATTGGCCGGATGTTTTTTAGTATTGCTCGTTGTTGTTATTATTTTTTCCTGTTGCTATTTTGTTGTTTCTCTGCTGGTTTTTATTGTTATTGGTGTTGTTACAGTTTCCTCATTTTGCATCGAAAAGATTTTATAATAAAGTTGTGTGTGTGTGTGTGTGTACACGACTTGCAAGTGCGGACACAAGCACCTGTGTACTTATTGCATAGTATAAGCAAACCTGTTGTTACCGCTCCTCCCCACCATTATCTCTCTCACGCATCGGCGCTAATTTTTATAGGAGAAGTGATTCACGAGGCAAGTTCATCAAGTCACCTTCTCCTGAGTGAAAGGAGGGAGGGATCTTCTGCGCGCTTTCATGCGGATTATATAGAGAAGAGAGGTGAACCTCTCTCATTCTCAACAACAATCACTAGAGGGTCCAAAGGGTCTAGACTCTAGAGGATCCACTACAAGGAGGAACTCTGTCGTTATCGTTACTCTTGAATCTAATGCGGATGAAATTCCAAGCCCCTTCTTGTGCCCTTAGACAAACGAGCGCCACTGTCGAAGTCTAGGCTTCCTGTTCATCGGCGTCTCGATCGACAGTGATGAACCGTTGGCCCACACGGAATCACTCGCCCACATGCACACCGGGGACACGGTCCGAGAAATAGATGATACCAATTATTTAAAATTGATACTAGAGAGCCCGTTAAAAATGTTACAGGTAGTCTAGTATCGACAAATCGTCGGGATCTTATTCCATGGAATAATCGCGATGAATCTGGCTTTTTGATTTATGGAATACATTGTCCGGCTAGCAGCTCTCCTTAGCTTATATAGAAATGAGAAGCTGTAGGTAGGGTAAATGATGTATTCGTGTTTTGTCCATTAGAAAATAAGAGTTGCTTTATTCTTGATAGAAAAAACAAACAGGAGATGGTTTGATGAATAGGTGTTGGGAGTAGAATCACTATTCGAATAATCATCGGAGCATATGTTAGCGTGTTTTGTGACACTGGGAATTATTTGTTGATTTGGTGTATTGCATGACGAAATCTCAAACGTCCAGTGAGTAGAAAATACATTAATTTTAACAAATTTCTTAAAGTAAGACATTTTTTAAAGTAAACTATTTGTCTGTTGACTCGGAATCCATAATTAAGAAAGAGATAGAAAATTTTTATTTTTAAATACTGGAAGCAGGTAGTATGCCACATGGAATCATGATTGATAAATGTCATAAATCTGAATAAAGGTCAAAATTTCATGTATCTTTCGGCTCTAGTTTCTAGAATTCCTTTTCTAATCTTGTATCTGGGTTTCTTCTAAAGGTCACAGAGTTTCTTCTCTTTAGGCATGTCAACCGTATTTGTATAATAAGTCATCGTGCATGCCAGACTTGCAATATATTGTAGAATTACAGACAAGGAGATTGTAACGAAAAGTCAACATAAATTATGCGTGACTGAAACATGCAAAAAAATGTATTCAAATTTGCCTATGCATATATGTGTTCTCTTACATCATGAAACGAAGATTGCAGCATGAGATAACCATAACCAGTATTTGGCACAATAATATGTGTTTTGAGGAATAAAGAATCAGTCTTTTACTATATATATATATATATAGCAATCGCGTTTTAAATTTAGAATACAAATGCTAACATTTCAATAGTAACTTATATGGCAGCATTTACACTTGCCATACAAACTATTGTAATTTCAAGAAAAAAATTATACCATTTCTGATCTGTTGCCTATATCTTGGCTGTTTGCATAACCTGTTCCCGATATGCTTAAATTTATAATTAGACAAAAAATATGAGAAACCGTGAAAGCAAATCGAGGGTTAGTATCTCTTAAGCAGGCATTGTCTCGCTTTGTATATATACTCGTACTTTCTTCCTTGAAAAGCGATATAGGCTGGCAACACTGCATGGCATCAGTAGAGATAGGTCCTGTTCTTGGTGAACATTGAACATGCACTACGTGCCAGGAACGAGATTGTTTAGCTGTAGTGTGTCCGTGTGCTGATGTTATGTTCGCCTGTGGTACCACGTGTTTCGCGTGTCTATCTCTCCCGCATAGCTTCGTAATGTCTAAGTTCCGTAGTAAGGTTGCAAGCCCAGCGTTGGGGTGGCATTCCATTTTCGTCGTGTTACGTTTATTGCGGTACCGCGTATTACAGGAAAGTGCGAATCCTTCACGGGCTAAGAAATTTATTACACACCGTTATAGAAGCGTTAAATTATAATTATCCTGCGCCGTTGAAACGTGGCGTACTGCGGCCGAGCCTCATGCGGAACGATGACTATTAGTAGTGGCATCGTAAGTGGTACATGTATCGAAGATTGGCAAGAAAAATTTATGATACGAATTTACTGCGATTGGAATGTCATAATGACCCTGTTAATGACCAATTGCATTCGAACATTTGCGAACTGTTCTATGCAGCGAGAAATAGGGAATTTTTCACTGTCTGCAGTGTCAGTTATATAAGTTATGTACTTTGCACTTTATTGTCATACAATTACCCCTAAAAATTTTTGGCATTGTACCTCAATTTTAAAATACAAGTCGTATAATGAAATGACATTTAAAATAATGTGAGTGCAATTTTGCTGTACAGTTTAGGTATAACTTAGATCTAATCAGGGAATCTTTTTTCAACCCATTACAATACTTTTATGTATGGTACTTTTGTGTATACAACTTGTGAGACATATCGTAAAATTGCTGCCTCAAGAAAGAACAACTTTCATTCATGCATGCCATAACTCGACCAATGTCTGCCGGTTCTAGTTATTCTCTTGTCACTCAAAACCTGTTTGTGACATACTTATTGTCACCATGAATTAATAAACCGAACTCAACATCGATTAAACGAGTTGACCAGCTTCTGAGTCTTGTTAATATAGATAGAGCGATGAAAACCAGCGTTTGGCTACCTTGCCGATAAGAATTGGTGGACTCAATAATCAAAGGCGAATCGCGTGCCTCTGATAAGTCGACAAAACAGTTGATCGTTGGAATTGCTGTGAAACGACCAGTCGCGAGATAACCACCACGTTGTTAGCTCGCAATATATGTGTGATCATTCCAGCATATCGGTTGTTCAGCAAAAAAGTTCTTTGATCTGGCAAGATAGGTTTCATCACATACACAATCTGTAGAAATATTCAAAGTGCCTACTCGGTATACATATTACAGTAGTCAATTTATGCGCACTATGGAGAACGTAGGCGTCAATCGGAGATATTTGGCGACAGTGGTTTTTATATTATATCCTTCTGACATTTTTTTTTAACTTTGATCAATTAAATATTTGCAAATTTTAAAAAACAGCAGTTTTGGTGTTCTTTAAACCTGTACACTATATATCAAAATAAAAACAAAAGCAAAGATATGAAATGTGTATTCATAAATCGTCTTAAGAACGGAGAATTTAATCAGGAGTGAAGGTAACTTGAATTGGCAAAGATTTTGTAGGATGTAATTGAGTGGTTGCAGGCAGTTGCCGGGAATTTCCTAATTACAGCGATTCTCTCCATTATTTTTGAGCCGATCATCTACGTGATCATTCTTGAACAGGTTCTTCGGTGTACCAGGAACTCGCAACTAGGGATGTGCACGTGGCTTTCAGTCTTCTGCAGTCTTCAATCTCCTGCAATAACAAGACAACCACGGTGCCATCGTTTACTCAGACGGACCTCGTTGCAGAGTTAAAACTCCCCAAGCATCCTGAAGTCTTCAAGGCTAGGTCGCTAGAGCGAGCCAACAAGATCAGGATAAAGTCATTACGGAATGGACAAGTTTTCAAGGAGAACGACGATGTTGACACACGCACACGCTCGAAATCAGAGGCAAGCCAGAGGAAACTGTAGTAACTGTCAGCGAAGACCTTGAAGGGCGAGGGAAGCTGTGGCGGTAAACGTGGTGGACCTAAGGGACCCATATAGTAGCCTGAGATCACCGGATGTCAATGCTCGTTGAACACATCGGGCCGAAAGTCCCCACATTCCCTGAACGCATAAACACGCAATATTAACCGAGCCAAGCCAATCTCGTTCTTCTTCTACCCTTTTCTCATGGGCGCTAGTTTAGACTGCAGAGTAACGAGAAGAGTCGAGTTTCAGAAAGAGAGATCGCTTACATGATCGGCTGTATAACAAGTGACCTAATCAGTTTGGACTGCGTGTAAAGAGGGCATAGGGCGACTCATACATATGAGGTCCGCATGAATCAAAGAAATTATCACACGTATTGTATTTAAATTTGAATTGGACCTAATTAGGTCCAAAGTAAAAGCTAATCACGTTGCGTCTGAGCCAACTTTAATTGAAAGAACCTGTGGATTGATTAAGCCTCGGTTTATATACTCATTGGCATGCTCATTCAATATTATCACGAATCTCGCATTCATATGCATAGTCCTTTGTAGTGGAGACGCCCGTAGAAATGGAGAGATATAATTAGGCAAGAAAAAGGTTGAGACGTAAGGCACAAGTGAGAACAGTGCAAGACACGAAAAGGATGGCCACCCTGGCCGAAGATTATCATAAACAGTCGGCGAGTCATGCATGTGCATTATTGTGCATCTTAGCAAATACACGTGTAAATCTCGGCTTTCAGATCTCATAATTCACTTTCTCAGGGTCTAGCTTTTTCTCTCGCCATCTTACTGAAATCTGTCTAACAACAAAAACACAACAACTAATTGATTATTAATCGAAATCATTAAAGAATTAGTCAATATTTTCACTAATTCTTGACCTTTGAGAAATAAATTTTTAGTTTTTTTGACTATTCTATTAATGAAATGTAAAAATATGACTATTTCATTAGTGACCTGCTCTTATAGACATATTTTATCCATACTGTTTCTGATATATCTATAACCATATTGTATTTTTATCACCTAACCATTTAATTTTAACGAGAAAAGATACACTACCGTGTCTATAAGTTTCCATGCAGAAGTTAAGTTGTAGTCATAGAATAAAATAACCATCAAGTTACTTTGATTTGCCTATTTTTGTCAAGGATCCCGCTTGATTACGAAAACCATAAGATCTTGGATTAATTCAATAGTGTACACTAAATACATTAAGTAAATGATCCTTCTGGGTGTGACGTTATTGATGTGTTCGTAGTAGCTAGCTAGACTGTTATAGAGGTATATATTATATGAGTATTCAGTATTCAGCAATCGACACTACACGAGCACAACCCAGCTGTGAAGCACGACAGCGCGTGTGGGTAATGGTAATGATTATGGTAATGGTTATCGCGGGTGTGTCTATATGACTCTTCCAGGCCGGCCGGCAACTTGGAGAATTACATACGAAAAATTGGAATGAGATTGCACAGCACGACGGTACGCTAGTCATTTAAAAGACAGCCGACGACAACTTCTGATCCAGTCCTACATATAATACTTGCCAGTTTACCCACGCTCAGCCCCCGTGCTGGCTTCCACACTCTTTTATTTTCCAGTCTGATCGAAGCGTTTATCTTTCAGTACATCTCATCCTCGTAACTGGCTTCGATCCTCTTTACGATGATAAAGGAAATGTGGGTATATGAAGAAGTGGGCGGCTCGACAAAGTCTGAACCCAAAAATTCCTCTGTCAAATTTCAGCAAAAAAGAAAGAAGGAAAGAAAGAAAAGAAGGATTCTTATAGTTATACTTTTGGAACACAAAGATGACATCTTTTAGTTACTTCCTAGCGCTTCGATCCTGAAAATTAACCCAATACCGGGTCCATATCAAAACAGGCAAGATGAGTTGAAATGTCACAATATGTCTTAAAATTCTTCAAAATTTCAGTCTTAAAATAAAATGGCTCGGGTTTAATAATTATTACCTGTATAGAGTATTATATTACACAGATAGTGATAACATAAATGGAAATTATACATAAAGACCTCCAACTGGCAAGTGGCAGAAGCCTCATCACCATTTTTAGCATAACATATAACATTAGTCATAATTTTGCAATTAATTCTTGATGATAACATAATTAATTCCCTGAAAAAATGATGGTTCCAAGTAGATTATCTCGGTAGGACGTTGACCGTTTCTGTTTGTGTGTGACACGCTTGAGCAAGTATCTTGACGCAGGTGGGATAAGCCTATCCATCGTGTAATGACTTTATCGCGATTGCCATTGCTGGGTCATGGTGACCTTGCCAACGAAGACCCTGCGAAGTTACCGTAACATCTTATCGCGATGGTTGAACGTGACTATCCTATATTCTATGGTTTATTTCACAGAATTCTCAAAGATCGGTGAATTAAATGACCGAGAAAGGAATACAGCTAGAAAAAATATGCTGTAAGAGATTCTAACGGGTTATTTTATGATTACCATGAGGCATGGGTCATGCATGGAATTTTCGATTCTTGGCAATTTTCGTGGAAATTCTTGGAGACTGACGATGCTTGCATTAAGGTCTAAAGAACGCACGCAAGCGGGGGTCAGTTTTGCAAAGTCAAGAATGATACTGAGGACGTTAACCGGGTTACCTATAGAAGACCAACAGGGCAATTAGCGGCGGTGACGGGTTAATTGGCTTGGAGCCTCATTTTCGTCGCGTGATGAGTCCTCGTGAGATGAAGAGATTATTGCCTCTTTCTCCGATTCTTTCCTTCTTTCCTTCTTTCCATGTTTCCTCTTTTTGCTTTCACTCTTGCATACAGCTTTCAAACCTAAAAAAGACAAACACACACGACTCCTCTCTCTCTATCGTTTCTTTATGCACCTTTGCGATCACACAGCTTTACGAGTCCGGCTTAACGGTCGAAATTAACCGAAGCAGATACAGGAACTGAAAAAGCACGCTTTTTGCATCTGTGAAAAATTAATGATGTACAATTTCTCTTCCCTGATCACTTAACGCCTACCGGATTAAACTGCACTGAATAATTGATTATCGTGCATCATGTAACGGCTGTTTTAATTATATAAAGTAAACGTTGCATTTTGATTTGGACCTTCGAATTCTCTTAGGGCGTCTGATAATACGGTTTAATTAATTGATGATTTATATTCCGGTTTTAGTCACAATTTGATATCAGGTAATGGTAAAAAAGATACATTTTCTTGAATTTAAATTTCTTTGAGAATAATTCAGAGTTTTATCTTTTATCATGCCTTATTATGCCTTCATTAATTATTCGCGTTGAAGAAAGAGTTGGCATAATTTGAATACAGATTAACGTGAAAATTTTTTCTAATGGGAATAATTTGTGAACTACATCATTTAAAAGTAATATTTAGACATTTCTTAGACGTTGATTAATTTAAAAGTTAATATCGTGTGAACTTGTATTTAAATCGTGGACGGACAACTCCCGCAGCTTAGCTTATTTCAATATTTTCTTATTGCTTCTTATCTGATTTGTCGTTTTATGCTAGATGACTTGATTACTTCGTTAGTCACATTCTTCACCTATAATAATTCTCACTTATAGTTTCAGACGCCATTAATCCACATTTTTATCAATAGTTTCATCTTATCTCAAGATTATATCTAACTGCTAGGCAGAACTTGGAAAGACAATCAATTATTTCTTGAATACCGCAAATCAATGGAATTAAGAGATTCGCGAGAAGCACACCAAGGAGATAATTTTTAACGATTATCTAACCGTGAGAATTTCGTTCCCTGTCTTTAACTCCACCCTATTCTCGCACTTTTGATGCTTTTTTCGTCATTCAACCGACAATCCGATCGTAATCAATCTTTTATCTGGGAGCCGATTGCTCTCGCATTTTCCAGGAACCACTAAGTTGTTTTAATCGAACCAGAATGGAAACCGGTATTTACCGGGCATTACTGAAATTGCGGCTACGGTCTCGGTTTCGCTAATTCTCCTTTTCCTTCTTCCTTCTCTCTTTCTCTCTCTTTAACTGTCTTCAGTTTTCTTCTTGTCTTTCTTCTCGTACCCTCTCTCCACTTTTTCCCCGACCATTCCCATAACCCGGATACTTTCACGCCTTAGTGGTGATTTCAATGCTCCTTCGCGGAATCCCGAGAAATACTGGCTGCCGCGGCCTAAACGCTTCGGTTCATCCAGGCATGACTAAGTTTGCATCAGATCTTTAATTCAGAGTGATGCCGACAATTTAGCAAACTTAAACAGGCATAAAGAAATCATTTCGAGGGCGGAAGAGTAACAAGACTTTTTCCTTCCGTTCTTGTGTCATTCTAATCAATATATCCAGAGCTAAATATTTAGTCATAGCAATCTATACTGCTGGGTCCCAATTTGAAATTCGTGAACAATTTTTAAACCTTCATTTTTAATCTTTCCAATTTGGACTGCCTTGGCGAATTTGTTCCAGTTATAATTGAACAAAAAGAATAACAAAAAAAATGGACTTTAGTTTTTTTGTGTTCTTTTACTTTTTGCTGTAGTCGTTTGTTTATGTCTTGTTGTTGTTTTTTTTATTGGTGTATTTTTGTTGTAGTTTTGTTTTGGCTATATTTTTTTGTTTTATAGTCTTCTAGTTTTAGAAAAATGATTTATTTCCTATCAAAAAAGACATCTTGCAAGAAAGATACATCAATATTTCACAGTTGAATAATTATCAGTAGCCAACTAGGTAAGATCAACAGACCATAGTGAGTTATTTTTTAATATCGAAACCTAACGAAGGAACCAATCATGTTTCTTGACGATGTTGGCTGATGAAGTCTTGACAGTTTTAGTCACCATAAAATGATTAATCGCCTCGTTACCCTATGCGGCATCTTTCACAGCTTTTGTATCGCCAAAAGGATGTGTGGGTTTACAAAATTAGACAGTGGCTGGCGCGGGACTGACGTCATGTCAGGATAGACGACTCCGAGGACGACGAGTTTTTCCTGCGGTTGGCGTCGATCGAAGCAGGTGATTCTCCGGCCTAATTGAAGGGCGCTCAGTGAGCTTCAGTAACATGTAATTATCGGGCAGAACGAGCTCGAGAATGTAGCGGCTTCAGCGAGAATAGAGACGTTATATCCTTTCGTATCTCCTGGTCAACCCACTCCTCTCTTTGTCATTGCTTTGTCTGTTGCTGCCCCTCGTTAACGATAAAGCGCGACGGAAACCAAGAGGATAATTTGGCGAGTTCTCAGTTTTTAGTAGATACAATATCGAACAATAATTGCACTTCAGTGCTAAAGAACGACCAACGGAACTCAATTCTTCCAACCACCTTTCCTCTGACTTGTTTTTGCCAAGTTGCTTTAATGACACTCGTTGAATTATAGTTTCGACGCGATGCTTTTGATAAACGATATTATTCTTAGAAACTTCAATTATTCAAGTGCGAATTAAAGAAAACTGATCTAATCATTTTAAAGATATATTTTATTTTATTTTGGAAAACTGACTAGTAATTTAATGTAATTCGTAAAATCGCATCATTATATGATAAAAGTAACCCTCGTCACAACTGCTTTACTTAAGCCCAATACATTTTGTAACACCTCGTCTATTGAAGCGAAATTTAAGAAATGGATTAAGAGAATTTTCTCGGATGCAGACTTTTGATTGGCTTTCAATGTTTGCAAGCAAAGGACGAGACTGAGAATGACAAGTGAGAACGAATAACGAATACAAGTGGCTTCCTCGTTGTCATGGAACGAGGAGGCAACCTAATTGGATTACACACACTCGTTCGTAGGAATGCGTGCGACACGATAATGAAGAAGAAGACGAAAGGAAAGATGCACGTATCGCTTTATGAGTCGTATATTAATCCCATAATTGAGATATGATGGTCATTCCGAGGACGCGCACGCAAGTCTTCGGCGCAAGAAGTTGCCCATTATCCAAGATGAAGCGTTCGAAAGAGACGAGGATGAAGCTACAGTGAAGCACCTGAGACTAGTCAAAAAAGGATACCGACAACGAGGACAGTATAATATAGAAACGAAAGCAGATTCAGGATTAGTCAGAACAGAAAAATGAGGTAGAGCGATAATTAGTAGATTTTGTTAATGATGTGGTATGGTCACGAATTGAAAAATTGAAGGTACGCTTCAAAATACATCTGTAAACTTGCATTATATTCCTCATCATTTATGGTAGATACTAATTTCAAACTGTACTATTGAGTAAAAGACTTTTCATTCTTGATAAGGTAAGCATTCGTCAAGAGCGTTAATGTTTATCGAAATTAAATGCACTGGAAAATTATACAGTTAGATTAAAGTCATAAACGTGAAGAATCTCATTATTTACTGGCCTAATTAGAAAGTCCCGAGTGCTGTTAATCTCTGTGAGAATGAGAAACATTTAATTTAAACTCTTCTTTACGATTTCTCGACATATACTTTTTTAAAGAACGAGTGATGTGTTGCACTAGAACCCCCATGTATGAGACCTTTAATGCATGTATTGTATATAGGTTTTACCTAATTTATATATTATATTATATTTTGGAACTTGCATTTTATGTGTTTTATTTTTGAGACTTTTTACTGAGATAGACTTTGACTTACGTTGTTTTGCTTCTATTTTAGGTTTTCTGATGGCGCCGAATAGAGCGAGGAAGTCCAGTCCGGATGCTACTTTCGACAGCATTGTTCGTTATGTAATGGATAATTCTCGGATTACACAGGATAAAGCGCGGTTCTTGACAATTGAAGTACTCAAGGCTGGAATGGGTATGGGAAGAATCAAGAGGACACCTGTCGGCACATATTTCCTCGTAACTTCGAAACCAGCGCTTCTTGTTAACAGAATTCGCGATCCACGATTTAGCGACGACAGCGAAGATACTCTCTCAGATTTTAGCAACTAGCCCTTCATAAATATTATCATCCATGAAGTATGTACATCTATTCAACTATTTCAAGCTGCTATTTTAGACAACTAAATCGTACGTATTATGTACTCCTGTGGACATAAAGTGTCCATAAATAAAATACAAATTTTTCTGAAAATTGTAATCTCTCTTTGGAATCTCTCTTTGGATCTTATACCATATATATTCGGTCATATTTTTTGGGAACTTTTATTTGGACCTTCTCTTTAGGCCAATTTTAGTTCTATATTATTTTGGTCCTTATGAATGGTCCTATCTCCTTCTAACACTATCTTCGCTTCTATCTATCTCTCTTTCGTCTCTTCCCAGGTTTTCCTCTCCCTCAAGGTGCCGCAGGTGTCGTGTATTGTCCGCAGTCGCGGCCTCTAAATCTCGTGTCTGACGTTCTCCAGTGTAGTCCTGCGTCGGCTCGAGAACTTCCAAGATCCGTTCTAGATTCCAAGCATAGATATCCTTATCTGTAACTATCTATCTTCCCTCTTTCTCACTCTCTTTCTCTCTTCTCTCGACGTAATCACGTTTTTTAATCGTATCGCGGTTTCATAAACCTCTATCCAAACGTTATACAACCCAGCTTTTCTTCATTGGTCACAAAATTTCACAAGTTCTTCATTTCCTTCATGAGGATGAATAGAACCTATAGAAATGGCATGTGGGATTCTGACGTCGATATTTCGGCATTTTAAGACAAATTAAATGATTTCAATGGTTCATTTTGTATTCAACGGGTCCCCTATTTTGGGAATTAACTTATAGTTTTCGAGACTTATAGTTTGGGTCTTATAATTATGGCCTTTTTTTGTAAATTTATGGCAGCATCGTTAAAAAATAGATAAGCGTGCAGACAGAGCAACCCTTAAAAATAAAGAAGCGTCTGATGTCGAGGTTCCGGTGGTCGAATCAATCAGTATCGGTGTAGGGTTTGATCACGGCCCGTATATCGAAACTCTCAATATTCGTCCACCTTGCAAACTCATCCTGATCGTCGATCTCAGTTCGTCGATTTCATCAGCTGCATTCTGTGCATCATTCACCGAGTCAAAGACAATCATAATAAATTGCCACATGTAATGTACTCAAATTATACGGTCTGCAAGAAAAGAAACACTTGGAGCAACATTATATTTTGAATAGATCCTAATTGAAATAGACAAAACATATTTGAGGAATCAGGAAATCTGCGGTTTAGAATTGTCTTGTTTATCTTTTCAATGTCCACATTTGCAGGTACATTGCTCGGTGGCTTTTTTGGATGTTATGGCATACCTGTTTCAGGTAGATCTATCTCAAATACACTGCTGTTGGTATCTTGGCCATTAGTCTGCTTGTCACAGCAGTAACAAACGACCCTTGTAAAGTGGGCCTAAATGTACAGTTGTTTCGACCAAAGTTGTAACTGCAAGATCAAATATTATACCATACATACAAGTATATTAGCAAGAAAAGATTGATGTATTTGAAAATTTTGTACATTATGCCCATACGAAGGGTTGAAGTCGCGTTGATGTTTCAATATTAAATTATACGGGAGACCTCCTGACACATCATATATGATAAAAATACTAACGTATATTACTAAATCCAAGAATATAACGTCGAAGAAATCTGAGTAGCGGTTATATACTTGAAATCTTTTGAAATTCGTTCAAATCTCTAGAAATCGTATAACACATTTCAGACCCTGGAAAAACATTTCACCATGATTAGGGATGATGTCTAAATTTGAGAGTGGAAACTATAATTTGAATACCTAAAACGGCACCGCATCAGACGTGGAATTCCCTATGCTCATGATGCTCATGATGCACATGATGTTCAGGCGAGAACGCACGTTTGCAAAGGAATATAAGGGATGGGCAAACGAGAGAAGAGTAAAATGTATGCACCATAGTAGACATTTAGCGTGGCGCGGGCATAAATTTGTACGCCACCGATACGTTGTTCCTTCTTCTCACATTCTTCTCTCCTTTTCCATTTGTCCATTTTTCATCGTCTCCCTCTCTCTTTCTCTCTTTCTTTCTCAAACGAATATACCAACAAGTTGCTCTTAAATGCGGCCGCACGGGAACACTTACCCCATAGGAGACCACAAACTACACCTTTCAAAGAGTAAGGCATTATATTCTTCTTCTATTTGTGCCTTAAACTATACTTCTCAAGTCTAAACTGCGAGCACGAGATTCACATTCGCGAAGAGTTATTCAGCATTTTTGACTCCATATTTTCACACTCATTTATATTTAATGATGCTTTGGTTAGTTGATTTAGGAATGTAAAAATATACTAAAATTTTAATAGTTTAAATAAAAAATTTAACAATAGTAGTACCCGTGTCTACGATGGCTGAATGTGAATAAGGCGTAAGAACGTGATGAGATCAAAAATATTGTATTCAAAGTAATCTCCATTGCAGAAGCGGCCATACGGTCCCTAAACTGATGGCAAGCACCAGGGAAATTCCGGTTTCACACTTCTAGACCTGGTATGCATACCTTAAAGATTAAAAAGAAAGCGAGGTGAAATGTTCTGCAGAGGTCATTAGCAGCATTATCGACGATGCCATGTGGTTTGAATACTCATACTTGCCCAAGGGCGTAATTAATTCTTCATTATATTGCTTTAAGGATACACCTTTTTCGCACCCGGCTCTTCCGTTATTTAAAACTCCGTTATACGATCTCCTCATGAACCTTTTTTATGCATATTAAGAGGGTTATTGTTTGTCTTAAAACTCATGATTGGACCTCACGTGTAGTCCCAATTTGATATCGACCTGACACCCTCTTTGAAAATGCTTGATACTTGCAGTCAGTTCCAACAAAAAGTTTAAAAAGTCTAGAATGAATGTTTTTTATTCAAGCCTCAGTTAGTTATGCTGCAAAACTTGGTGCTCATGAATCTAGTGGTTTAGTGAAGGTTACAGTGGATGTGTGTTCAGACAATGAGTGTTGGAGCAACACAAAGTTTAAAAGACTTAGATGAATAAGAGTATAGATATCGCTCGTGAATTCTGCTCTCACGACATCCGCGCCTTGTTGTGCAAACCATTGAGCTGCCAGTGATGAAAATGCCTCTTTTGCAGAGTCCTTCGGACTCTTCGGGATCCTGTACTACATTCTACTTGTACCTTGCAAATAAACACACTCCAGAAACCACAAAGTAGCGTTTAAGTAGGTATAGTTATTATACGGCATTGGGGTAAAGATTGAGTAAGAATCTGATCGCACCGCGCCGAACCCAAGATTCATGCATCTACGAGTATACATTTGAATAGTATATCGTACAAGAGTATATAGACTTTAAGGAATCTTGCGCCATGCCAGGTGATATTTACTTTTAGCCTTATATTTCTGAAACTTAATTTTTCGAGCGCAATATTTTTTATAACTGATACTTTAGGTTTTATTCTCGGGTTTATTTTTCTTCTCTATGATGGTCTTGGGCTTTATAATTTTGTAATTTATTTTTTGTACTTAACTTATTACTGTGTTTTATATATATTTTTTTAAATGGATGTTTACGATCGGCGAATATCGTATATGGCAATCGAGTGCTAAATCGTAACTGTTATAACTTTGCGGCGAATGGGTCGGTAACTCCGCGATCTTCAGATCGTAATTCGATCGATGGATCCTTCCCTCTTATATATATATCGCGAGGAATCGATCAGAATTGCAGACCTAACGAACTCAGGGCCCGCGCCGACGATATGGCCTCCTAGAGACAGCTGGCCTACGAGAAGTCCAATTAAGGTCTGTGCGAGAATGAAACCCTTGGCACGAGCTTGAGATTCGAAATGTATTGAACACCTACCTGAGCGCAAAGAATCAGAAGAAAAAGCGGCGCGACCTTGGATTTCTATTCTGCGAACTTCGCACTTTATTTATCTACATCTCACGCCGATACCGAGTAGGATGCATCACTCCATCCTATTCTTTGCTAACACCATTCTGGCCACCTACTTACTTGTACAATGATACATGATATTCATGTATGTACATTGCACATGAGTGCAAGTTTCATATATCCAGCAACTGGTGTCTTTATGTAAAACAAAGAGAAATCATCCTTTCCAATACAGATCCATACTCAACACGATTTGGGACTTCTTTTTGGACCCTTTTTTTAGACCTTAGTTTTGAGCTTTCATATTTTTACGACTTATTTTTTGAATCTTATTATTTTAAGCATTATGTTTGTCTACTTTGTCTAATTTTTCATTATATAATTACCATGAGAACCCGCGGAACAGAGAATAGACTATTATTATACGGAAATAAGTCATAAAATAGTCAGAAGCTAGCCGCAGTGTTCAACACGTTATTTTCATCTATACGAGCATTCGCGATATAATGCAATGTGGAGAAAGGCGTCCTACAACGGGTCGACGCTCATGCAGGATGATTTATTCGTGGATTATGGTAAAAACCCGTTAAATTGAGAAATAAAGTTATATACGTAGCTTCTTCTACAGTAGTATCCGTAGGAATTATTACGCTGTGGACAAGAGAAATATTTCCCGTGTCAAGTAAATTCAAGCAATTCATTTTCCTTGAAGAGGTCAGTGTTTATAGAAACGTTTGTAGTAAACCGAAACTTCAACGCTCACTGTGAGAAAAATTTTTTTTATGACGCGAGATAAGAATCAGAATTTTATTATAGTGATTTTGATGGGAAAATTCTGAAAGTATTCAGTTTTATCAACGATATACTTACTCTGACTACGAATTTATTGTTCAAAGCAACTACAAATCATAACTTAATTTCTGGAAACTTTTATTGTGACATTAAAATGTATTTTTCTTCCTTTTATGCAAT
>JAUESI010000034.1:4235693-4251125 GCA_032275145.1 Synergus laeviventris
TCAGTATAATATATGGTAATTATATAATATTGCTAAAATAAAGAAACAGTTAACTCGTAGATGAAAAACATCTCAATTTGAAAACTCTAATGTATTCCACTGTACATGTTATCATTCTAATTCGCAAACCCAGCTGATGGCTCCATCTGGAATCTTTACATGAAGTTGAAGATTCTCACTTTGTTAAATCTATGGTTAATCATAAATATCTGGTCAACCTGGTGCAACGTGGCTCTTAGAAGACTGGTTAGTAAACATTGCTTTCTTTAAAATTGCATATTTACCTTTTAAATAATGATATCTGTTAATGATACTTTAAATATTTTTTATAATTCACTCCTTTTCAAGATTCTGTTATTTTACTTACTAAAAACCACACTTTTTCCAGATAAATTAGATGGTCAAAGTAGCGTACCTATTACATTTTATCAGGAACATAAATGTTTGACGTAGGAAAGTACGTCAACTTGTAACTTCCTTGCTTCTGAACATTTTAACAATAAGCTTTTTATTATTCGGACGAAATTGAATAGTGAATACAGAATGTCGAGATATTCTCGAATTTTTTAGACATTTAATTTTATAAATTGTCACCAGTGGTACAACGAAATCGATTTATCATTACTTTTACGTGATATGAAGGTGAGCAAGACGCAATTCATGTCAAGGTATTGCAGAATCTTGACTATTGATGTTAAATATATTATTCATTCCTTTTCTCTAGTAGGAAAGGGACAATTTTAAATGATTTTAGAGAGGAAAACAAACTACTGTGTAGTTAACATAGATTATAAAATAAGGCGTAATATGATTATCTATCTATTATGTTTTATCTGAAATGTATTTTTAAAATTTTACCGTATTTGTATACGTACTTTTTTACGTACATACATTTTTTATGCATACTTATCATAATGCACAATATTTTTTGACACTTTTAACCAATTGGAAATTTGGAACTTAAATTAACGAAAATTGGTATTTGTTTCAGAAAGATGTCTAAAACCGTGAAAAAGCAATTGACGAGAGAAACAACTTACACCGAAGCTGATGTAGAGAAAGCTCTGAAGGAAATTGAAAATGGCATGTCAATACGAAATGCGAGTAAATTGTTCCAAATTCCCAGAACGACCCTTCTCTACAAACACACAGGAAAGTCTCCGATTTCAGCCAAAAAGGGTCCAGCTCTCGTTCTAACAGAAAAAGAAGAAACTCAGCTTGTCCTCTGGTTCGTAGAAGCCAGTGAAAAAGGATTTGCCGTAACGAAACAACAACTCTTAGACAGTGTACAAATACTAGTAAACAAAATCGTTAAGAGGAAAACACCATTTTCTGATGGTCGACCTGGTCGTCACTGGTATGAGAAATACGTTCGTCGACACCCGAAACTGGCACAAAGGATTGAAGAAAACTCGACAGAAAGAAGAGCACCTTTAACTGAAGATAAAATAAAAGACTGGTTCCTTGGAGTCAAGAACCTTCTGCACAACAAAGAACTTTTGGATATCCACCCATCTAGAATATTCACCTGTGACGAAGGTGCCTTCTTTTTAAGCCCTGAGAGTGACAAAGTCATTATTCAAAGAGGCTCAAAGACAGTTTATAATTTAGGAAAAAGCAGTGACAAAGAATGTCTCACAAGCATGTTCACTGCCAATGCTTTAGGAATTTTAGCACCTCCGATGGTCATGTTTCGATACCAAAGGACCCCTTACAGTATTATTACCAGTATTCCTGATAATTGGACTTACGGAAATTCAGAAAATGGATGGATGACTGGTAGAACTTTTTATGACTATATAACTGGTGTCTTTTACCCTTGGCTTCTAGAAAATAAATTCGAATTCCCAGTAGTTCTCTTCCTAGACAAACATTCCTCTAATCTCACAATGCCTTTAAGTAATTTCTGTGCAGAAAATAGAATAGAATTAATTCCTCTGCATCCGAATGCTACACACATTATTCAGCCTATGGATGTGGCTTTTTTCAGACCAATGAAAGCAGTTTGGAAGGATATCATTCAACAGTGGAATGTAGATAATTTTGGAAAGAAGTTTAGGAAAGAGGATTTTGCTGTTGCTTTAAAACTGACAGTGGATTGTGTATATGATGGCGAAGGTTTTAGAAATGGTTTCATGAGTTGTGGATTGTGTCCTTTTTCTCCAGAGGCAATAAATTACTCATTGATTAAAGATTCTGCGGCCTATAAAGAAGTAAGACTCATGAGTAGTAAGTCATCTGTGAATGAGTTTGAAAATGAACATGAGAGGTTTCTGCACTTGTTTGAAATGTATTTGCCGGATGATAAGTTGACTGCATTTAAGGAAAATCAAAGTAATCCACTCTGGATGGGAGACGAAAAGGACACAAATCTTTTTTATTTTTGGATGAATGCTAGAATACTTGGTAATGGTTCAGTGGAAATAAATGATAGGTGATTATCTTTGAAAGGTCATTTACAATTATTTCGAAGCAAAGTTCGAAAACAGCGAAAACTAAAGAGAGGATTAAAATTATTATAATAAAGTTATGTAATATGATATATGAAATACATATAGTATGATTATTTAATGCGAAACTGTGATGTTGATGTTTTCATCAAAATGCCGAAGAAATTGTAATTTCTCAATAAACCTGTTACATCATTTTGTACTTTATTTCTTTTTTAGTTTCACAATAATTTTCCATAAATATCAATAAAAATAGATAGAAAATATCGGTGTTTGGGAATAACGGGTTATTTTTAATGATATGTTATACCGTAACTTATTTTGGGTAATGGTGTGCTTCAACTTTATATTACAGGGGAATGTAAAAATTATTTGTTTAGATTTAACAAAAATCATCATTACATGAGAAACGGCGGCTATTGAAAAAAGTTTTTGATATAACTTTAACACGTAACGTGATTGGTAGGTTTATGTCGATAATTCCAATTTTTTTCTTATCTATTTATCAACGTTGAAATAAGAAGTTCTTCGGATTATCACAAAAGACTTATCAGATAAGGCGTAAATAAGGTTCAGACTTTACTGACCAAAACAGTTAATATTTTATATAAGTAGTACGTAATAGCAACTCTTTTACAATTGCGGATTAAAAATATTAATTATTTTTAAAGTATAAAATGAAATGTTATCACAGATTAAACATCACTATTGGGCCTTGAATATTCTTTATGCGATTATTATTATTGTGATTAGTATAGTACGTGTTCAGTGCATAACAAATAAAAATGATACAGTTGGAATTATCCGGAATTTAACAGTATCCATTTTTCAAGATGACATTGTGCCAAAAAAAATTGATGGATTGAAATTTAACATATCTTGGCTACCACCTGAAAATGGCAAGCCACCTTCTTCGTATAGGTGACGATTAAGTTCTTAATTCATTACTTTTGATTTTAAGATTTCAAGCTTTTAGATTGAAAACAATAATAATAATTTTTATCTGTTATCAGTATATTACTCTCATCGCTTTCTAGTAAAGAAATAGAAAATGAAACCTTAAATGAAACATCTTGCCCTAAAGAATCTCTTTATCACACAACACAGGATGAAAAACAAATTCAAATTCTGCTTCCTGAAAGTCGTTTTTTATCTGAAGCTTCTGAACTGAAGATACGATTGAAGTGTTCTTATAAAATTCAGGTTTTTGCGAATCCTAGATCAAATTCAGCTTTAAAAACACCCACGGTTAGTTTAAGAAAATGTTACTACATATTACTACAATGATATAGTTTATAATTATAATTTATTTTATATTGTAGATAATTTATACTGTACCAGAATGCGTTGGTCTATTGTGCAGTTGCGAAGAATCGCGAAAATTACTTCCTCTACCCAAAATTGGAACTAATTTTTTATCAAATGGGGATATTTTAATTGAGTTGAAATCAAATTCAACTAATTATGTTCACGCTTACATCATTAGGTTTATATTAAAAATAATCGCATAGTAATAAATAATAATAATCAGAATTAACAAATATTTTATTTTTAGTTTCGGATTACCGCTTCTGGTATCAAAAAATGGTCTACCTGTTTACAATAAAACCAAAATAGTAACCCTACCATCAAAAAATTCGTCATTCTTATGGAAAAAGGAAGCAAATGCAAATTATCAGAAATATATAAAGGGATCCGTAATATTTATAAATGCAGAAGACATTCGAGGATGTCAGGGAAATGAAAGAGTTTTGTCAATAGAGTTTCCTAAAAAAGAGTTTATCCTACACGAAAATATAACTGTAGGTGTCTCAAAAAAAATTGTTTATGTATATAAAATATATCTGGTTAAATTGTTTTCTTTCAGGGTGACGAAAATAATAATACAACTTTATGTTTAATATTTCAGCAGGCGCTTGTTGGATTAATTGTTATATGTACTCTTCTTCTTAGTACTTTGGCATTTCTTTGCTTTCGATCTCGAAAAGTATATAATGCTATTTTATTTGACAAAAATATACCTCGGTAAGAAAGCATAGTTTTTCAAATAAATTTGTCTATAAATATCGACTGTTGAACATGTTAATCAAATTTTTTCACAATTTAGGAGCAGAAGAATCGACTTGATCTTGCGGAATCCTAATATTTTATATGTAGAACAAGAATTTGAGGTAAGTGTTTAAAATGGTAAAAATTGAAAGATTTTCGAATTTAAAACTATGTTATTTCTCTAACACATTTAATTTAAATTAATTTAACTATGCAGGATGGAATCAAGAAAGCTGATCATGAGAAATACGAAGTGAATTATAATCAAATAAAAATTAAGGAGGAATTAGGCAGAGGACAATTTGGAAGAGTTTATCTTGCAATTCTGCAAGGAAGAGAGACTTTAGTGGCTGTAAAAATGTCTTTCGCTGATCCAATTGATAAGGGCGAAGCTAGAAAAAATTTATTAGAGGAAATAGAGACTATAAAATCAGCTGGACCACATCCTCATCTTGTTGGTCTCGTTGGATATTGCACCACACCTAAAAATCCAGTTTGTTTAATTCTGGAATACGTTGAAGGAGGAGACTTGCTTTCCTATTTGCAATCTTTAAGAGAAAATTCAAGTGACTTTGAGATACAAAATTCTATTTCTCCCAATGGAAGACCCAGCATTACAGAAAGTAATTATTTCTAATTATCTAATTTTATTTATTAATTTTGTTTTCAATTTTAAGTTGTTAAATCTCAAAAATTAATTTAAAATTGGCGCGTTTATGTTGGAAATTTTAATTCAGTTATGCCAACTATAAAAAATTCTGGAGTTCCCCAGTTTATAGCCCCTCTCTAATTTTTAATTGTTTATGTTCTTTTTTAGCAACTTTTACTTTTGGAAATCAAATACGTACATTTTTTTCAAAAGATAATAATTGGAATGTATTTAATTCAATTGGAAGTTACGTAAACGTTGGAAATAATGAAACACCTAAAGACAAAGAAAAGAGTTATAACACAATTTTAGCGAGAAAACATTTAGTGTGTTTTGCTTTGCAAATTGCTCTTGGGATGGAACACTTGGAAGGAAAGAAGATTATTCATAGAGATCTTGCAGCCCGGAATATCTTGGTTGATTCCAATTTGAATTTAAAGGTATTTTCGAAAGTAAACACTTTTTATAGAGAAACTTCTATTTCGAAAAAGAGTTCGCCTGTAAATTTTATTACGAAATTCTCAAAATTTAGTGACTGAGCACGAGTTGAAGTTGCTGGGTAAAATGAAGCGATTGAATTTTGAGTATAGAACTTATATTAAGAATTTTTTTAAATGGGAATTTCTAACTACAAATCAGACTCTCTTTTAGATATCAGATTTTGGACTGTCCCGAAATGGAGTGTATGTAATGGGAAATGGAATGGGAGGAGTTCGTCGACTTCCTATTAGATGGATGTCACCGGAAGCTATTCGGGAAAGAGCTTTTTCATCAAAAAGTGATGTCTGGTCCTTTGCTGTGGTTTTATGGGAAATAGGAACATTGGGAATATTTCCGTACCTCGAAATGCAGGACGATGAATTTTTAAAATATATACTAAGTAATAAAGGGCGTTTACCAAGGCCTGAAAAAATAGATCCTGATATTTACAATATTATGGACGTATGCTGGGCTCTGAAACCAGAGTATAGGCCGTCTTTTGCAGAACTTGTCTCTTGGTTCCATCTTTTGGGAGAACCTTGCTGTTTAAATGATAAAAATACGGGAAGAAGCAATCCCTGTTATTCACTTTTATCTTCCTCTGATCGAAATTTATAAAGCGTTACGTTTTTTGCATATAATTTATGGAAAAAGTATTTAAGTTAGACCTGAATAAAAAATAAATATAAAAATCGAATATTTCGTCGCATTTGTGGATAAATACTATTTTTAATGTATATAGGTTAGAAAGAACAAGAAAAATATTTACATTCTCGCGAGCTGATGGATGAGAATGGATCAATCTTTTGCGACTGAACAAATGCGCTGTTGCGAGTTACAATTTCCGAGCATTTTATGTTAAACTTCATTCAAATGAAACATAACAAACAATTCGTTTCGTTGTTTAATCAGTATAGAAAAATATTCTTGTAAGAAAAAATGTCGAAAATCCGTCTGGCTTGGTCTGGATCAAACTTAATTTCTCCTGCAAAGAGTAAGTAAAGATTTTAATTAAAGTAAGTGCGAATACGTAATTAAATCTCACATTGTTTTAAAAGCTTCTGCAGGAAATAAAAATAAATTTATAGATTCACTTTAAATTTGCCTTTTTTTTCAGTAAAAACAAAACTTAAAAATACGAATCCGCAAAAGACAAATCTAGTTTACAACCTAGAAAGTCAACTAATTACATCTCATCTTTATCAAGCTTTACTTCCTATTTATCATCTAAGTAAAATTTGCGGTCTACTTCCAGTGAAATTTTCACCATTAGGAAAAGGGCTATATTCTGTAAAACTGAGAAAAATTGAAATTCTATACGGGTAATAATAACTAATAATGGAAACCTAATATTAAGGACTTTATACTAATTTTTAAACTACTTAAATTTAATTATCTATATAAAGACACAAAAGATAATCCTCTTTTTTATTGTTATTGACAGCTTCTTGTTTGTAGTAATTTTAATATCCACTCAAGCTTGGTGTTTGTATCAAGATTTGAAACCTGATTGGAGGAAAAATAAAAGATTATCATCATATACATCAATGACAGTGACTTGTAGTGATGTTATTACAGTAGCTGGAATTATTCTAGTTGCTGTTTTCAGTTTTCCATGCAGATGGAATTATCTTCAAAAATCGATAAATAAATTAGCTGAGGTAATTGAAACTGCAATTGAAAATTTCCTTGCTGGAAAAAAACTAGAAAAGAATAGAATTTCTTTCTAAGAATTTATGGTGCATTTTTGTTAAATCAGGACCACAATAATATGCAAAAATAGAAACAAAAGTAAAAAATAATCCAATTTTTCAGGTAGATGAAGAGATTAGAATCACTCCAATCAGAAAATTACAAAGAAAAGCGATCATCCTAATTATCTGCCCATTAGCTTTCTTGGCACTAATTGCAATCTCCGAATTAGCCTTGTGGATAAATTCAGAAAATAACGAAAACCTTCTCACTTTTGATGTCAGAGATGTTTCTCATTATGTTTCAATTTACATTATGTACTTTATGAATACTGTTTTCGAGATTCAATATGCTTTACATATTTTACACATTGGTGAACTTTTTGCCAGGATGAATCAAATTATGGAGAGGCTTTCAAAGAGCTATAAAATTAAGGAATACTGTAAAGGAAATTTAGGATTAGGTAATTTAGAATATTTTTTGTAAGACATTGATCCTAGTTCTAATCACGCCTGATATTTGTGTATTTAATATTTAAATATTTATTTTTTAGTCCAGGAATTTATGTACCAAAGAAAAATGACACCAGATATGGGTAATCTTCCTGGACAAAAAACAAGAGTTTTGGATTACCTCAATGCTGGAAATGGTTAATAATAAATATTTTTTCTTGCTTTAAGAAAGTAAACGAGTAATTAAAATATGATATTATGTCCAGAGAACAAAATAATTAGATTAATGCTTTATTCATTTTCAGATGATTACACTATTGCAAATGGAATATCGCTTTTGATAACTTTACACGAAAATTTGTGCGAGAGTGCACTCTTCTTAAATTCCGCATTTGGAATGCCATTAATTTTTACCACTTTAAGCTCTTTACATCATTTGATTATCACTCCCTATTTTGCCTATACAGAATTTACTGGCAAAAATAGAAATTATACAGTTATGATATTCCAAATTATATGGATTATTTATCACTCGATGGGGCTTTTATTAACAATAGAACCATGCCACAGGTCCACTCTAAAGGTTTGTTAATAGTAAAAATTACACTAAAATTCGACATTCTTTCTTAGAAAAATTATAATATAAATATTGTTGTTAATACAGGCAAGAAAAATGGGAATAATAATAAGTCAACTGTTGACATTGAAATGGGATCCAAAAATTCGAAAGCAATTGGAAATTTTTTCTTTTCAAATACTTCAGAGGCCCTTAATATTTTCCACATGTGGACTTTTTTCCATGGATAGAACTCTGTTGACTTCGGTATTATCTTTATATTTTATTCGCAAAGATAATATTTTATTTAAAAGTTTTATTATTAATTTTATTAATTTCCTTTTTTCTGTATCAAATGACATTGCCCCTCCCCCCTCTCTCTATCTATCTAAATAAAATTAATTTATTGAAGATAAAAATTATGCAATAACAAAAAAGTACAGCATTCTAGTTTGTGTTTTTTAAATTAAAAATTAAATATTAATTCGTTCACATTAATTTGCAGATTGCTGGGGCTGTGACAACATATCTCGTTATTCTGATTCAATTTCAGGTTGGAGACGATAGTGATGAATCTTTTAGAAATGTATCAAATCTTATAAAATCTTTAACGGATAAAGCTTTAAAGAAAGACCAGTAGAATAAAGAAAATTTGAATTCTTTGTATATAATTATCTCAATTTAAAACTACAAGCGATAACTCTTTTCTCAAACACCAATTTAAAAAATTGTAAAGTTTAAGTGATAATTTTTTTTCGTATATTGGTTTTCCCGGGTTACAGAAATTCAAAATGGTTCACGTGATCAACTTCGTGTTTACTCGTCACTCTTCGAGTTCTTTCGGCAGTTTCGTGTTCGAGCTGTGGCTGTCAGTCCATCAGCTGATTTTTCTTGTTTATATTTAATTACTTAGTGCATTTAAAAATGACTAAATTTTAATATTTTCAATAGTTGTAAATTGGAAAAATAGATCTTTGAAATTTTCAATAAGTGTATGGTTTAATACCATACGGATTTTCAGTTATCAGTTATGAAAAGTGAAAAAACCGGGAAAATATCATATAGGTTACAGTGAAAAATCTCTTTAACTAAATTGATTGTAGTTTTTATTTATTATATTTAATTGAAGATATAATTTAGTTTGCTAGACAATTAGCAAAATTATCTAATCCACAAAAACTCACATTCTAGTATGTGTATTTTATAAGAATTCTCGTTACTGAGTTGTACGAATCTTGAGGTTAGGTTTTATAGGTGGAATAATTCTGGAATCAATTTAAGGAATTAGAGCCATAATTTGGGAATATTAATGTATTAATTATGGCAAATTCAAGAAATAACGAAGATATTGTTGGACATGATAGCCCTACGGACGGTAAGAAATTAATTATCCAATTATGTTACTTAAGATTTTGTTGTTGTCAATTTTGACACTTATCATTCTCGTCTTATTTCTCTTAGTTTTCAATTATCCAAGAAAATAATTTTCTGATCTTGAAATGAATTGTATTTTTCTTGAAAATGCAGGTAATATATGGATAAAATATTAATATTAAAATTTAATCTGTATGGTTTACTACAAAAGTATTATTAAATATTAGTTATTTTTTTGCTACGTTTCTAAATTATTTGGAAAAAATGGGCTGATAGAATGTAAATGTGCACCAATTTTTTTTGTATTCTCAAGTTTATTTGATTGTTTTTCTCTTAAGGCACATAAAGTATCAAGAATATAACAGAGTACTGTACAAATCTACATTGCACACAAATTCATTCACATAATATCACAATATTCATTGATGAAATTCCTGATTTACAATTGGTGAATTGTTTTCATAATTTCTAGCTCAAATCGACTCTTAAAATACTTGTTTAACTCTTCATTGATATTATACACAATAATATCTCGAAATTCTGAAAGAATCGCATTCACACGAAATTTGTATTTGTCTTTAACTATAAATCTACATCATCAAAGTAACGTATCGTTTTATTCTAGCTTAGACTAATGATATGTATAACGACGGTTTATAATTTCCAATTATTGTTGAAAATATAAAATATTATTAGAAAAATATTAAGGACATCTTTTAAAAGTTACTGTGAAGGGTTTAATGCTGAAAATCTTCTCTTTCGCTTATTACTATTCTTTAAATCTAATTTAATTGACATGTTTATGGGAAGCCCATTCCGGAAATTCGTGAAGGTCGAAGACGTAGACTCCCCAGGTTGAGAAGGAAATTGTCGTTATTATTATTGTAATTATACTTGGACCTATGCCAGCAATAGCAAAATCCTTCGTTTTTATGTGGCCAGCAGCACTGGCAATTGCATTTGGTGGAGTTCCCACTGGTAGATGAAACGAAAATGAACAGCACAAGGCGGCTGGCAGCATTAAATATAGGGGATGAATTTTTATTGCTACACACTGAAAACAAATTAATTTTTAATAAATTCTGTTTAAAAAGGAATGCAAAAAAAAACAAAGAAAGAGAATTAGATCTTGAGAATAATTTCCTTAAAATAAAAATTCCTCTTACATCCAGGTAAAAATTTTATAATTAATTAATAAACCGACTTTGAGAATTCTCACCATTTCTGCTAATACTGGTAAAATAATATTTGCTACAGCCACATTGGATGTGAGTTCCGTGACCGATCCGGAGAAGAAACACACGGTCAATAAAAGTGCTGCTGAATTCATGGAACTGAGTCCAGTTAGCGAATCACCCAACATTTTTGACAAACCAGAGTTTGTACTTCCGGTGGCAATAGCAAATCCGCCACCAAGAACGAGGATCAAGCCCCAGTGCATTTTTTGATGGATGACTTTCCAACTTATCATACTAGGCGAAGGCTTAATTGGTCGTTTTCTGGGATCCTTATTAAATGCATTTATGAAATCCAATTTGGCTGGAAGCGCAAAGAGTAAAATCACCATGCCAATTGCTGCAGTAGAGTCCTTGACTTTCCTGAAAAGGTCAGGTCATTCAATATTGATCAGAAAAGAGAAGAAAATTGGGGGTTATTGTGAGGTGAATTTTCTTTGGGGACTTACAAGTTTGTAATGAAAGTGGGCCAGCCTGAAATAAATTCAGGTTTTCTAAAAAACCATAGAAGGACAACAGTAATAAAAAGTAACCCAACACAGGATTCGTGCCACGTGATTGGACCCAGTTCTTTGTATCTTTCTTCGATTACTTTGGCGGCCACCTGCTCGCCTTGCTTCCCAATATCTATGTCACGAGCGTCTTTACTGTTTGGCCTAAAGAGGCCCATATACATCACTTGCAGCCACAACCAAGTCAGGAGCCCCATTATTAACATTACTGGCACTGCGTACAACATCCATGCTGCAAAATTGATACCAGAACTATCTGGAAACCGCCTGAAAAAGTTCATGGCTAGAGAAAAATATTTCTTATTCTTGATTAAGAGATTCTAAGAATTTTTATAATTTCTTAGCAAACTATGGAGATTTGACTTTGTAGTTATTTTCCTCCTCTCTTGCATCAATGAGTTTTTAATTAATTACTTACTCTTCGTAAATTCCTTTCATGGTTAAATTTGTACCAGTTCCTACCATGGTACCAATTCCACCAATACTAGAAGCATAAGCTGCTGTCAGGTAATAAACCATTGTCGTTTTTGTGGGTTTCTTTATCCTTAAAAATAAATATTGGATACTTTGCGAAAAATCGATTCGTTTTGAGAATTTAGGCAAAAAAAACTACTCACGGCTCGCTATTTTCTTCAGTGTCAGTTTCTTGATAAAACATATTCCCAAGTCCTTGCTAACAAAAAAATCTTGTAGTAATTTTCTTTTTTAAAATTAATTTCTCAAGTTTTCTAACACTTACTGCTTCCAATTCGATGAGAACTGTTTCCACTATAGGAATCATCATCGCAGTAGCTGCAGTGTTGGAAATCCACATGGAAATGAACATCGTCACACAGAATAAGCCTAAGCTTAATCTAAAAAATAAATATATCTTTTTAGTTTTATGAATCAATTTCCAAATTTTAAGAATTTTCTCTTAAAATTATAGACTCAGCATTTCTTATCTTTTAATTAATGAAAGCTAGCAAATCATAATCTCGCTTTTTTTCTTTATTTTGTAATTGGTGTCATGCGTGTCATGTATAAAGGCATTTCATTATCGATTTTTCATCTAGAAAAGTTAAATTTTTCAATATTAATTGACGAAGTCTGACGCTCTACTTCTTGTCAATATAACTATGACATTTCTCAGAAAATGGAACCTCTTAAGCTCCGCTTTGTATTGAATTAATGATACCTCTTCTCATCATCAGATTTTTTTTATGAACTTGTCAATTCCACACACTTCTTTGCACTTAAAGAATGATATACGTGTTTTGTGGGCAGTATGTTATATAATTTGCTGAGAAGGATCTAACTATCTGTGTATTTTGGATTATTTCCATTTTGCATTAGAATGTAATTACTTTTCTATTTTTTTCTCTTTGACCAGTAAATAACTCATGAAACTGATTATTCCCGCTTCAATATATGCTGCTAGTTGACATTTAATAGTATCTGAACGTATAAATGATTTTATGATTAAGTGGCAATTAGTGATAAAGTATTTACATAAAAATGATGCAACTGTGAGGAACTGAAACCAGATCTATTATGAAAGATTTTTGTAATTAATCTATGGATGATTTTTCATTAGAAAGAAAAGGCGATAAATGAAGTTAAGAAATTAGGACTTACTTTCGATGACTACATCCAATTGTTTTGATTATCAGTAATGCAACTCTCATGTGCAATCCTGAATTTTCTATGGCTACTGCTATGACTAAACTACCAATAAACATCATGGTAGTGTCGTTCATATAGCAGTCACATGTTTTCGTTGTGTCAAGTATACCCATCAGAGGATATAGTGCAACAGGTATTAAGCCTGTTATTGGCAGTGGCAAGACCTCGGTCACCCAAAACATTGCCATGATCAAAACCACGTAGAGGCACCGAATCATCTGTTGAATAATAATTTCAAATTAAACTTGATTCAAGCAATCTTTATAGACTCAAGAACACTCACAATAAAATAAAAAGCGGTGGAGTCTATAAAACTTGAATCACCATAACATTAAATCAAAATAATTTTCATAAATTCCCGGTAAATTTCTTGTTTTAAAATTCACCTAATTTTGCATAGATGTTTTAAATCAATGAATATTTTTTTTAAAGTACATACTTCGGTATTGTTGTGTATGAAGAGTGGAAGAAGTAGAAGTGGCCATAGTATGATGATGGTGGATTTCCAATAAATTTTCACAAATTGAAAACATAGTGAATATAGAGGCGGATTATTCCTGAAATCAAATCACACATTAAATTTAATTATCTTAAAGTTTATATATCCATCATGCGCTTTTTTTTATTGAGCATGAAATAAATAAGGCCTGGGTTTGCAAGATCTAGATTCAATTATATGTCATTAATCTTATTTTCTTGTATTCCATTGACATTTCTAGATACTGAATAATTAATAAAACATAGCAATTTTCATTGAATGTAAATCAATTTCTTATTGTTCAAGTTCGGCCATGAACTTCTTTATAGTCAAATTTAAAGGTAACTTGAGTCAGTTCCAAATAAATTTTCAGTTACATAATATGTATAGAGCATTTTATCATTTTATCCTGTCAAGTAAAAATAGTTTTAAAAACTATTAGAAATTTACGCTATTTATCAATAATATATTTAAAATTCTTCAAATTTTCATCATTTCATAAAATGTGACATGACTTGAAATACACACTCTTGTGCCAATATTAGTTTTACAGTTTATGTTCGTATATTTCAAGTGTGCACGCACAATATTCTAATAAAGATAAATATTATAATTTACGTAAAATTATTTAAATTATTTAATTTTGAATACTTCTAATTTGAAACCTATCATCAGTTTTAAGTAATGAGAATGCAAGAAATTTAGCTGGCATTTGAAAGGAATTGACGTAAGTGTATAATCGATCAGAAAACTTGTGTGCGTATGTTTTAATGAATTATTGCGCCCGAAGTGAGAATTCCGAATATTAAATGACTGCTTGCCGTATATCAGTTACAACGCATTATGTAGAATGGAACTTACAATGCTGACAGTGACATAATTAATATCAATTTCAAAGATTCGTTCACAGAATTATTGTAAAAATAAAAATGGTGTTCCGAGTCAAAAATTAAGGTTTCTTTAATTAAAAGAGATAATTTATTTATCCATACGTAAAAGAAATTGTTCTTTTATTCTAAAAAACTGTTATGAGTTAAATATATGTATGAACGATAAGATCCGATTCTCATAGTTAAGTGTAGGTGATAATAATAGTGAGAAGTAACAATTGCGTGGTTAGTGATTTAATGGATGCACGTCTAATCGTTTTATAGGATCTAACAAGAAGCAGAATCAGACATTGCATTATGAATATAACTAAGACCTCTTATTCTTGCAGCTGCAAAGAATAAGCTTGTTTTAAATTATTTCATTGATTTCAATACTAACCCTTGACTGCTTGATTCAGCGGCTTCCGGATAGAGGTCTTCCGACCTCGAATGCATTCTGACTGCAAGCAACCTCTTTATAGGTTACTAGAACCAAAAGAAAAAGTCTCATTGAAAATCAGGATGAACACACATAATAATGTCTTGTGAGAATGAGAGAAAAATCTAGTTTTTATTGCCAAAGAGAAAGCAGATTTTGTTTCCATTCGACTTTTTCTTACAGAATTGAAAATGGTAGGAAACAATTTAGTAGATTAAATATTACAAACTGAATTAAATTATTTCAAACTCAAAACGTGTATTGAAAATGCCGAATTGCTTCAAAATATTCAGAACATTTAGAAGGATGCTCTTGAAATTCAAAAGACATTAAAATAACTTTCTATCTTGAATTTGAAACTTCACAGACTCTTAAATTAAAAAATAAAAATTAATTTCAAACAGAAGGAAGTAATCTCCATGTGATAAATTTTGAATTCAATTTTTACGTCCGATATGATGTATTATTATTTTTATTAGAACATATTGATTTTGGTATATCTGATAATTTTATAGAGCCATTGAAGAATCTT
>JAUESI010000034.1:4251225-4300683 GCA_032275145.1 Synergus laeviventris
TTGGGATAAGTGAGTTAAATTATTCAAGTACGCGGTAAAAATTCACTTCATTGATAAAACTGTGTGAACTTGAAAACTTATCAATGATTAAATATGTAGAGTTAATCAATAATTCGCTAGCTACTTTTTTTTTATTGGAAAAATTTACACTACGTTTGTTATTCTTCTTACAATTATCTTTTTATTATGAATGAAGTAGGAAATTAAATAATTCAGGCGAGTTTTCAAGTGTTTACATTTCTCAAGAATCTTGCAAAATATTTGATGTAAATTTCTTCAAAGCTTATTTTTCTTGTTCTTCATTCTCTTATTAAATCAATATTGACTGAAAAGTTTTGATTTGCATTAAATATTATTTTGTTAGAATTGATGAAATTGAAAGTTAATAAAAGAGGAAGTTTTCTGAAAAGTGCATCACTCTTGATTAGAGATATGTCACGCAATCTGTAATTTGCGCTCTTTAAACATCTTGTGGAATTTCATCAATGATACAGTTGATCAACATTGATTCAATCCGCTTTAACTATAAAAGTGTCTATTATGATTTATTTTCTTTCACTACTAATTATTTGAATTTGATAAAATTCTGTTTTGTCTGTTTTCTTTGTTTCACAAATTCACCAGTCAGAGTAATATATTATTTTAGGAAGCTTCTCTTGCCATCTTCAATACTTTTGTTTACCTCAAACTTATTACTCCTTGCTACTATCTTCTTTTATTGATTAAGTAGACAATTGAACCATGGATTTTAAGTTCTGGATTTTACAATCTAGATTAAAGAATCTTTCTCAAACACTTATATAGAGTTCTTAAATCACTTTTCGGTCCTCTTACCTTCATATTCGATACTCTCTCATTAGTGAAGTTTACAAGATCCTCTGATGTTGAGTGATCTGCACTAACAAGCTGAAGAGGAAATCACAGTAAGGTTTAATGACTTTCAAACCGGTCAAGAACTAACAATCTGTCTGTACTCATTATTTCCAGGGCAGATTTCCTCTAAATTAAATAATTCAAATTAGGAAGGTCTACAAAATTTTAAGTGATGTGAAAATTGAAAAGAATAATATTTGTTCTATGCAATTTATATATTTACAAAATAAGTTCTTTTAAATTCCCTGATTTCAGTTTTTAATTGACTGTCAAAATCTGAATAAAGAAAACGCTTAGATTCGTTATTTCACCTTGAAGAAAAGAGATGTTTTGCTACCTTTTTTCGAGTAGTTAAAGAAGCGAAGAATTTTTAGGAACCAATTTCATTGCACACTTGGGGAAACACGCCACTTTTAAGTTTGTTCGTAAAGTTTCCTTTTCAGTAGTTCATCGTGGACTGACCATGGTGCTTCGGACCACTTAGGTATAATTGAAGAGTGTCCCAGCCCCTCTTTCTTAACTCTTTCCTCCCTCCTCTTCAGAAAACTACCGCCCTCTAAGCAAAAAATACAAATAAATCATCTTCAAATTTTGATAAATATTGTTCCATATTAATTCGACGTGTATTTCTTCAGAACAGATTGGATAAATACGTCAGTACTAGCAGATGTGCACTGATCGAGTAGAATAATTTTTAATTGTGAAGAAAACATTTTCTGACGTAAAGCGATACGTAGATCTTACGCATGGGAATTAATTTTTTCATCATATTGATTTAGATTTGCGTAAAACTAGTCGCTTTTATTTATCTCAATAGACCAATAATTGTTTTCATTCTGGTCATTGAATGGATTATGACATTTTTCTACGATGTCTTTCATTTTTCTGAATCACTATTCCTGAAATTGGAATGATAGGCGAATTTTAAATATTAACAATCATCTTTAAAATCTTATCTACCTCGATAATATTATGCAAGTCACTCTAAAGCTTTTTCTAAAAGTTACTATCCAAGAATTTGTATTATTTATTGACGATAAGTGACCAATTCTTTTCATTCTTCAACAAACTTGCTTTCTTATTGAAGCCAGATAAATAATACCGGTCTCGAGTAGAATGTTCGCGAGCCATACTGAATGAAGAAAAGTCGATGAAAAATAAAGACGTTTTCTTGAAGGACTGGTTCAGACTGATAATTATTAGTAACAGAAGAAAAACGAAGAAAATCAGGAGTGACTGCTTCGCCGTTAAATTAAAATTTACTCGTTCGCAAAATGTTGACGTTGAACGAATCATTTCTGATATAAAACCGGACACGATTCTTATTCTTGTATTTATATTTCTAAATGGAACGATTTTACACATTTTGCTTAAAAAATAGTCACTTGTGATCAAATTTACTTGTTAAACTCCTAGTTCTAACTCAACCCTTTCAGTATACCAATCGCTGTTCAATTTATTCTTCCTTATCACCATTTCCGCATGGTCTATTTTTGGTGCAGTGAATAATATCTATTCGTCAGTTTAATTAATTTTTTAAGGTGAGAAATTTAAGTTCGTGTGTTAAAAATATACATTTTAATTTTTGAGGAGTTCGAGAACTTTTCAAGAGTTTAGAAAGACATAATTTCGATTATTTCTAAAATAGTATTAAAATTCACGTAGAGTAATCCAAACTTAATCAATTTTCTTTTAACATCTTTGATGTTCATTAAGTCTCCAGGAAATTAGGATTCAAATTGCATAAGACTTTAGTGTCTGAGAATCAAATGCAATTGAATTATTATTGCATGCGTATATGTATAAAGGAGTTGAGTGAACTCGACAAATTGACGACGCACATGGATTTGCGAGACGAAAATAAATTAGTTAATTAAAGGAAGTCTTAGATTGAACCAGAAATGATACCCAAACAAATAGAATTTTAAATGTTGTATGAAAAACATTTTAATTCTAAGTATTTTTTATTTGAATAATTATTTGAATAATTATTGTTTGTATTGTCTATATTAAGAACTGCCAATTTTTTATATTTAAAAATAATCCTAATTTCTATAAAGCACTCAATTTTAAATATAAATTAAGAAGCAATGTTAATATGCAAACGAAAAAAAGAAACAATTAAAAAGTCGTTTCAAAACATAATTTAATCAATATATCTAATCATAATGAGAAGAGTTTACTAAAGCCATGTAAAACATAATTAGATGCTACAAAAATGAAAATAGGTGACACTGATTGCCAAAGTACTCGAAACTAACAATAATCATGTGTATTCAATCTCGCTGAAAGAATAATGTGATGATATGAAATCACGATTGTGGACAAACTACTTGTGGCTAAAAAATAAAATTGATATTTTATCAGCAATTAAGCTAGTGATCAAGATTGAGAGCTCTCAGTAATAATGTATCTATTTCTTAAAAATCTTATTCAAGCAAAACATTTTATTCTATTTTATTTAAAATCTCTTCTTTGTGTGCTTTTGCAAACTCCTTTTTTTTGGAATAAAATATCTTTCAACTCATAAAAAGATTATGACTTCAATGTTCAGTTACAACTATTTCATGGAAGAGAGCTTTTATAGCTGCTTGAATATCACATTGACCTTAATATCACAAAAAACATATTTTGTTAATTTTGTAAAAATTGTTCACGAATTGTACAAATAATTTTTCTATTAGCAACCTAGTTTATATTATTGAGACAAATTTAGGTCATTCATTAACCCGGAAAGTATTAGGTTTCAGGATTACTTGAATTACTTCAATTGGGAAGTTCACTTAAAATTTTTTAAGATTCTTATCTTGCCACTTCAGAATTTATAATATAATTTTCTTTATAACTTTAAAAATTTATTTTTATTTTTATTCCCTAAAAGAAGCCCTAACATTTATAAAATTATGTAATCTGACAGCATTGTCCAACAGTTTGAAAAAAATCTCACCTTTGAAAAATTGAAATTGATAGAAATCCACGAATTTTTCAGCTATAAACCGGCTGGAAAAAATCCACAGTTTTAAGTACTTAAAATTTTCAAGATAAGATTTGATTGCTAATTTGTATCTCAACTTATATTTTAAAAAGTCAAAAAAATCAAACCTTGTTCAGTCCTGATAAAAAATCTTGGAAGCAAACACAAAATCACAGTAAAATGATATACAGTGCGAGTCATCCATGGATTGAAAAACTTTTCACGGTCAATGATCTATGCCAAAGTCTCTTTAAAGCCTTGTTTCTTTTTGATTAAAACCCTCTCACTTAAACTTGTCACCTTAAACTTCACAGCAAAATAACTCACTAATCCAGATTCTTCATGAGGCATATTAAACTTTATTTAGTAGTTTAGTATTTAAATTCTTCAGTTTCTTTGGTATAGTTGCACATGTTTATTAATTAAAAATCCACCACAAAACGTACGAAGGCTGAGTTAATCTAACGAATGCCAGAAATTGTGCATCCGACTTGGATTCAATTCAAGAACACTCCACACACACACAATATTAAATGTAGGTGTGCAATTGTGCATTATTATATTAGTCTACCACATGCCGTTGAAAATTATCTTCATTCTCCACGCAAAAGTTCCGCTGGAACGTAACAGAGAGGGTCGCATCTATTTCTGTATCCTTTGCCTGAGTAGAGGGGACATTTTTTTATTAATATATTTCAAAGATTAACTATTTTCATTTTGAAGTTTTAGAGAATTGTTTTCAATATATTAGAATCGTCTATTTTGGAACAGGAGCCAACTATGATTTCACCGTTAAGTAAAATAAATATATTTCTACTCTAAAAAGAGAATTAGAACCGAATTATAAGAATTTTCTAATAGATGTAGTCGAATTTAGTAATGGCAGCTTTATTAAAGTTTAAAAAAAAAGATTGATAGTTTTTGCGGTTAAATTGATATTTATTTTTTCCTCATTTCTCTGTCTGCTGCACAAATTGTATTTTGTTTTTTCGTGCAGATCTTGACGCACTAATACATCCCAACTTAATTTGGTGTATCTACTTTTGAATGAAAATATTCGGGTACTTTTTAATGGTTTATTATATAAAAGGAAATGAAGTACAAGTTGATAAAATTTGACTTAAAATTTGATGTAGCACGATTAGATTTTAGCTGTCTCAATTTACTGCCATGTCAGACCAAGGATCGAAAAGACAGAATTTCCCAAAACTTCCGAAGAATTTAAAAGGTGTGGTGAGAAACATTATATTCTAAAATTCCATGCAACTCTTAAAACTCGAAAGGGATTTGGAAAATAAAGCGTCGAAAGTTTTTGAAAATTTAGGAATTATTTGGAAATGTGTCGAAATATGTTGAGATATTTTGTAATATCAAGAATATCAAGAATAAAAAGCTACTTGGGTTTCGACAGCATTTCGGTTAAATATCCAATAAAAGAATATATGAAGAAAGTGCTATTTCAAAGAAAAGGCAAATAAATGTATACAAATTTTCGCGACTTAACATATTTTATTTATTTATTTACAAATAAGTTAGCGGAATATAAATGGCTAATTTTTAGTTACGCCAATCCATTTATCATTAAGATAATATTTATAACATCTTGCTCAATCAAATGACTTAAATGATGTTCCACAACTTAAGAAAATAGATTTATACATAATTAAAAATATTTAACTTTATAATTCCTAATTGTGATTACATACTAATAGATCGCAAAAATAAAATACCTAGAAAATATAAGAATTTTTCAAGGATGTAACGATGTCCAGCGAATTTGAATCCTTTACATTTCGAAGGCTGAACTAAACTTATATTTTTTCAAATTTAGATGCTTGAAATTGAAAATGAATTTAAAGTTGAGAATTTTTCTCAATTTATAAAAATATTGCACGAAAATATTTTCCACAATTATTATATATATATATATATATTACTTCGTGCTTTTTTCTCTGTTAATATTGTCCTAAATAATAATTTATATTTCTTTTAATTTCAGAAAAGTACAGGACCTACTCCAGCATCACTTTTGCAGTAATTCTTCTTGGAGTAGGAGTTCCTCTTTGGTGGTATACGACAGCAGTTCCTCGATTTCCGCTTCCTTATAACGGAATAGCATCACTTTCCAATCTGGAAACAAAAATTCTGACTAAAATCGTAATTGCTGCTCTAAGTCAAGAACGTGCGGAATTTTTGGCTCAGGAAATAAGCAGCCACTTTGAAAATTCAGGTGCATACCTGTTAAAATTAACCATAGTATTTTTTTTATTTGCCAATGGAAGGAATGATTTCCAATTTGCAAGAAATTCTAATTTATAATTCAAATTCGAATTAAGTTTAAAATTGTCTAACGCATACATTTTGAAGTACTCAAACTTTTTAGAATGCAGAAAATAGCAAGATTTAACATTCATTTATATATTTATTTCAGACATATCTACATTTATCATTTTCGACCTTCAAATATCATTATCCTTAATTTAGAAAATTACCACTTGTAACAATTTTGATTTCTCCATAAAGATCAGGAACTAATTTCAAATTGTGATTGGAAACAATAACTCGTAAATGATTTATTCCTAGAATCGATTAAAAGCAATCCTAAGTGATAAGAGAATGATATGCACGGTTTAAGAAGTTAGATAATTGTGGGAAAATTTTTATAATCTAGAGTAAGAGCTTCACTTTTATGCGCTATCGAATTTAAATTATAAAATCTAATCTACATATTGTAAGATCCTATTAAAAACATTAATAAAATAGCATTGGAAGTTACTGCCGACCGTGAAGTACATATTGTCAATTGGAAGGATAAACGGCTTTGACATCAATCTTTTAAATTGCGTCATAAAATGGGTTCGCGAAAAGTATTTGAGAGCTACAAAGCAAATGCCTTTAAACTTCCTGGAATTCTTAAGCAAATTAATTTCTTGCAAGTCTAATTTGTATATTTATTAGCAAATTAAAATTTGAAAACCATCTTTTATTAAAAAAAATAGATAATAATAAATATTTGTCACTAAAGCTAGGCCATTTACATCAGTCTATACGAAACGGAAGTAAATGGCCTAGTTTTAGCAAAATAAATTTTATTATTGCGAACTTATGATAAAATTAAATTTTCTCTTATGGTAATTACCACATGTCCTTAATCCTATTTTTAGCATCCTAAAGAAAAATACTTTTAAAACTTCGATTAGGCAGGAGTTAACTAAAAATAATTTTTATGTTTCAGAAATTTATCATTTGGATATATCATATGTCGTGACTTCTCGAAATTTTGTATCAACAGCATTTACAACTCACGATTTGGAGGGGATTTCAGCCTCCTTTGATCTTAAAGTTGGCGAGTTGTTACTACTGGAAGCTCCTAATCTCAACGATGGAGTTCTCGTGGGTTCAAATCGAGCTCTTTACTTCGCAACCGACACTCGTAATACAAAAAAAAATATATTCAATACAAAATTTAAAAGAAGTATAAAACCTATGAAATAGATAATAAGATTATTTGTACCAAAAATTATTATCGATCGTTCAATTGAATTTGTCGTAGAAAAATCAATTTACATTAGAATGACTAGCATGAATTGAGTTCAAATTATACGATCTTTACTTTTAAATTAGTCTCGCATAAGTACACAATGTGGAACAAATGATTATGTCATCGGTGCATTGACCGAATAATCGACTTTTTTTTAGCAAGATTGTTTTTTGGATCGTGTAACAGAAATATTTTAAATGGCCCTTCGTTGGTTTAATCTTGAAGAAATTTGATTTTAGATGCTAGAAAAGTGTTAGAAGTACTCTCTAAGTGGATCCTGAGAGAAGATTCACTGGCTCTTACAAAAAATGCGTTGACAGAGCCTACAAAGTACAGTTTAGATGAAGAAAATAGAAGAAGATTTCCTGCTAGTCCAGCCTATGATGTTCTACTTACACTGGTAAATCCTAATCCAGAGAAGCTAAAGGTCAATTGGAATCTCCCGACTATTGCTAACGGTGAAGTTCTTATAACTATAATAAATAATCTTTCCGCTAGCAGCCGCTAGTAAATATTAGAAGTTAATATAAAAGATTTTCTACTTTGCATTCAATATCTTTTTTTATTTTATAAATGCGGTCAATTTAAAATTATTTTTCTCGAGAAAAAAATGATTAATTCCAAATTTTTTGTAGATTATATGGATCCTTTTCTTGAAGAACTATCTTTAGTAGCCAATTTTTCAATGAAGTCACAATGGCTCTACTTATTGCCACTGGATGTCAAACCGAAAGAAGTTTCTGATAGCAGTGTTCTGGGAAGGCACTTTGCTTTATCAGAAGATGTTCTTCCTCAATTAATTACACCATTAGAGAAAAAATTAGGTATGAATATCTAAAGAATTTATTTAAAAATTAGAATTCAATCTCTCTTGCAGTAAATTCGTTTTATTGTACTTGATAAGACATTTTTTTAAATTATTGTCTATTTGTTTTACAAAAAATCCGTGACAGTGTAAAAATCTGAAAAATATGTAATATAATAATTTCAGCATCGCAAGTAAGTTTGCATCCGTGTATAAACTTAGTAATCTACATGGTACCTTGTGAGCAAGGACCTTTACATATTTATACTCGAAGCGGTCATCGTTCACAACCTACTAGCAACGTTGAAGCTTTCCATTCCCCTAGGTATGCAATAAGTAAAAATTACATTTATTACCATCTTTAGTCCCTTTTTTCAATTTTTATTCTTAATATTTTCTTTTTGAATTTCGATTTTTTTTATAACAAAATTTCTCCACAGATGGGGCGGCGTTGTTATTGTTAATCCTCCACTGGATGCGTGCATAAGCACGAATAGTGATCAAGCTGTTAAAATTACTCCCGACGAAGCTACCATCGTTGGAGTTTTCTTTGCACAATTAAGGCTTTTGCTAGGAATTCCTGAACCGGTGAGATAAATTCTTTTAAAATCTTAATTGAGCTTAATTTGACTTTCATTTTGAATACAAAAAAAACATATATTGAAGAAATAGTTAATCAAAATTTGAACGTATTTTTGGAATTGCAAGTGATTTAACTTTGAAAATGTGAATTCGAAATTATGTTTCAGAGTCCAATTGTAGGAGCAACAATAATTCCTTTATTTGGAATGAAACCTCGTGATTGGGAATTGGACGCTCTCCTACGAATTCGTGCCGTTGAGCAATTGATATCTGCCAAGTTGACCTTGCAATCTCTAGCACAGCTTCTTGAAGAGATCAGCAACATCGTCATAACTGAGACTGTTGGTAACAGAATAAAGAATGCCCTTAATTTAGTTGAGGAATCTGCTGATCTACTTCAGAGAGGAGACTTAAAGGAAGGATTTCTCAAAAGCAAAGAGGCTTTTGTTGAAGCTGAAGCTGCATTTACAGATCCTTCACTTCTCGCCCTATTGTATTTCCCTGACGATCAGAAGTAAGTCATACTTTCAATTATATAGCTTTCATTTTGTTAAACCCTTGCTAAACGTAAATTGAAATTGAAATTATATTTAATTTATCTACACGTATATTTTAATATTTGTGTTTCAGGTATGCAGTTTATATTCCACTCTTTCTCCCAGTTTTGATTCCTGTTGTTCTTTCCCTTAAAAACATAAGGCGATACTATTTTCCAAAAAAAGAACAAATCGATTAAATCCTCGCAATCGGCAATTGGTAAAGTATTTTACCTAAGTTAATTGATCGATGTAGGCCAAAGAATATTAAAAAATACCAACGTTTTTTACCACATCAATTTCTAACTATTCTTCCACTTCAAATTCGTGTTTCAGGGCGGCCGATAAACTTTATTTTTTAAATTCCCTGATTTTTCCCTGCCTTTCCCATTACCAATTTTTCATTCTCCCTGACTATTAAAATTTAATTCTCAACGCTCACTTTCCTGATCTTTCCATGATTTCTCTAACTGGCGGTCGCCCTGGAATTGTTTATTCGTAGAAAAGATTTAAGATACGTTATTTTTGGAGACAAAAAAGAATGAGTCGCGTAAATAAGGAAAAATTATGAATGCTATAAATTATGAGGTTTATTTTAAAATTAAGAGGGATGAAGAGTGTTACGTAAAATTACTTTGAGAAAAAAAAATACAATTATAAATGTTTCTTGAGCCGACGGTAACGTTTGACTGAACGAGAAGTTTTCTCTGAGCATCAAACGAATTTGAGATTTCAATCGTCCTCTCTCTCCCTTCCTTTCTCTCACATTTTTTTTTCTGTTAGAAGTGTTTTAAATTCTCGCGTCGCAATATTTCTTCGCTGAATAAAATTTCTCGCGCATTTACTCAAACATACACAACACGGGTTTACGACAGCGTTCTTTCACTCTTCGCCTTTCGGAACTGCTATTAATTATCATTAGATCGTTAGAAACAACTAATAATATATACACGTGTATCAAATCAATCCTCAACCAGTTACCAAAAGGTTACAAAAACTTGCCAAGTTAAGTTACAATTAAAAAATGTCCGCCTACATCGCGAGGCCTCCGATTCTCACTTCCTTCTTTGGTCGTCTATGACAGTTTGTACCTAAAGAATCGTATGAAAATTCGAAAGATTACATATAAATGAATCTAGTTGTAGTTTTTTCAAATTGACCTGAGAAATTTACAGTAAAAAGTTTACGGTAAAAGATTATGTTTGCCGTTTCACGAGATTATTCTCATTAATGAATTTTCACAGCTTGATAATCTCGAGAAACTGATTTTTACTGTGTAAGTCTATAATAGTAGCGCAAATATAGTGACATGAATAGTATAATAGATAGCATAGTGTACTAAAAATAGTGAAGTGAAGTAAATGACAACATAAATGTAAGAACAACGACAAAAAATCGATACTCATCGTTATTCTCACATCCTAAGAGGCCTTCGAGGGTAGGCAGGCTGTGCTTAAATTAACGCTCGAATAAAAATAAATTAGTCATCAAATTGAAGCGTCTATTCTCGTGAAAAATAGAAAAACGTAAGAGTTAAGTCAGCGGGGATTTTGAACTAATTGTATCGCATGCTGTAAGGCATCTGCGACTTTCTGAAAAACAGGTACACCTTCGCGCGTTGCGTAGTCCGACAGGTACATTCGGCCCCTATTGTAGTCTTTCGTGGCTTGTTCCGTCAGCTAAAAATAAAAAAAAGTATCTTACTTGCGTTTTGCACAGTCTTAGGATTAGGTTTAAAAAGACTTATTTTAAGTTTGAAAATGATCTAAATACATAGAAAGTTTTAGACTAACATTCCTCAAAATTGGACAATTTGAAATGTCAAGTGCTTAAACTCTAGAATCTCAGATTGTAATGGTAGCAATTTAAGAAATATCGAAACGAAGAATTTCGTACTTGTAAAAATTATCTATTTGAGATAAAAACGCTAAGGCAATATACCTTTTCACCAGATGCGACGCAACCATCAGGAAGGCTTTGTACACAAAGAACAAGCTTGGCGCGCAGTCCAATTAAATGAGCCGCCAAGGCCATAATCGCTATTCCGCGTGCATGCTGTGGCACAATTAACAATATTAGTCGCGAACTTTTCATTTGCTGTAGTTCTTGCGGCAATATCCTAACGTTGTACTCGTTTAAGCTCGGTCGATGGAACGATAATCCCATCGATCTAAAACACACACAAAAAAATTATCATTCACTATTAACATCCAACTATCTAAAATCTTGCTTATAAATGAATAACTTACTCGATTAAAGGTGCCGCTGAAGATTCTAACCATAACAGATCTTTGCCGACCGCTCCAATATACAAATCCCTTGTTTCGGAATCTTGAATTAACGAATTAGTCCAATCTGAAACATTTAAATTCCCATTTATATAATAATAAGTACTTTTTCAATTTTCTAATTTAATTTTTTTAAACTGCTACTGTGTATTTTGGAGAAAGAGAGAAAAGTGTGAGGAGTCGCGGATAAGAATCACGATCATGATGTTCCGTGAGTTTTGGAGAATCAGAAATACCTAAGAAACGATTAAAAGGGTGTACGAAAGCTCTGCGCAGAAACTTTGATGTCTTCCTACTTAAAATACTCCAAACTGAAGGTATCTCACTTTCACAGGTCACGCCATTGTTCTTCGACCGCCAAGACCATTCGCTCGCTATCGCACAAAATTGATCAAAGTTTATCCTCTGCTCCTTCGGGTCACCACTTGACGAAAGACTTTGTATTAGAGCTTCATAAGTTTCTGAAAAGAAAATAATATTCAAGATCAGGAAAACACTTATTTCGATATAATAAAGATCTCAAAAGAAGGTACGAATTAAAATTGTAAAATATAAATGACAATTACCCGATTTATTCACAGCATTAAAAAGGTCTGAAACGGACACATTACACTTTGCATTAGACTGCAACGTCACCAAAGCCTGAAAGTCGACGATATTTAAACACTGAAGTATTACAGTAAGCTATTATCATACTTACTTCGCCTAGACTTACGGTTCCTGTATCATTAACATCTAAGGACTGAAAGATTTCTCTTAATGTTCTGAAAGCAAACGTTTTAAAAAGTTAATGAATTAAAAGATATTCCATTATAATTTGAAAATATTTTTTAAAAATTGCAACTTAAACGGATCCAAACTTTCATAAATTCTAATAAAGGTGTCTATTAAAATCCAAGAAACAAATTTCCGGTTTGAAAATACTTTTTCTTGGTCACTAACACTAAAAAGTTCAAGTTATCGAAGGTAAACAATGTTGTATTTGAACTAAATATTAAAAACTAAACTCTAAATTCAAGTATTTAAAGTATAAATCTCATGAATTTAAAACATTAAAAATTAAATATTGAAACACTAAAAATAATTTAAAGCCTAATAATACTGTCTTCATAATTGGAACTGATTAATATCCTATCGAGCCTCTGTCACACCTTTTTTCTGATTTATCCACTTTTTCCTTGAAAACTGAATCACTTAGTCACGTAACGTTTGAAGACTAATGACTAATGACTAATAAAATGTTTTGACTTAGTAACTCATACAATAAAAAAAATGATTGGTCATCTCTTTTTTTCTAGAAAAAATGTTATACTAAATTGTTTGTTTTGTATACCTAGATAGTGAAACATGACTATAAAAAGTTGCTTACACTGTGTCGTTTCCGTGCTGATTGAGTGAGATTCGAGTAGGCCTGATTTCATCTTCGGAGTGCAAATCTTGCACTTTAATTTCTTCGCGAAGAATCTGCAATTAGCGTAGGCAATTTAATTCAAATTCGAAATGAATAGTATTCTATATAGTATACTATTTGAAGGTAATGTCTTTACCTTGGATGTGCAGTTGAGAGCGACAGATACACTCTCGAATATTGGTATCCTCTGCCTATCCATGAGAAATTGAAGTACTAGCAGCCCATTCATCAGGTCATAGTATTCTCTGTAAGAAAATCTATATTCAGGTCCAGCAAAAAGAAATAATTTTGTTCGAAGTTGATAACATCTAAGCTACAATTTTTGTACTTTAAAGTTTAGTTAATTACCCTTGTCACCCTTGTCAAATCTGAACATTTTAAAGTCTCAAAGTCGAGAAGACAAACTTACTGAGCAGAAACTGTTTCTCCAAGAATAGTCTGACCCTGTCGATAAGGATAAACGACTAGGACCAGAGATTCACTGCGCGTAGCTGCAAGCTGAGCTGCTTCAATAATTCCTGCGGTATTGCGCGTTTGGTTGTCTATTACAAAAAGCAAAACTCGCGCAGTCTGTTTTGCTTCGTACTCCTGAGCAATAAGCTCTGGACCCCATTGTGACACTTGCTAAAATCAAATAATTCTTTCTTAATTTCACTCAATCAATTTTCAGTCACCATAAATCAAAAGATAACTTACAGGATTGTAATAGGAAATTCCGAGACTTTGAAGTGTCGGTATCGCTATCTCTGACCTCCATGTGGTAGGATTGCAAGATCCGCCCAAAAATACCTCATATGCCATCCTCTCTGAAAAAAAACCAAGTTCCGTAATATTATAATAATTATTCTCAATAACAACAATTAATTATTTCTGTAAATAAGGTGGCCACTCAAATCTTGGGAAAAATTCCTGGACATTTCCCGAATAAGAAAAATTTCATATTAAAATCATTTCAAACTAAAAACATGCAAACTATCCGAAGCGTCTAATTTTTAGCTATAGCTTGCATATAAAATTCAACAAAAATTAGAAATTAGTGTTTAAAAACTACCAAATTAACAAAGCGTATTAAAAATGTTAAAAATTAATCAATCCTCTGATGGCGAACATGGGTCTAAACTTATTTTAAAAATGAAAACTGTTTAAAATACATACTTTTTAATTTTTCAGAGACGAAATGAAAACTTTAGATGACAGGAATACAGCGGTATAAGTTTGGTATTGATATTTTAGTAAGGTAAAAAACAACATTTATAAAAAAAATAAATTTAAAAAAATCATCGAAAATGGCAGACCTTTTTTTAGTAGTCGTATTGCCTTAAAATTGGGTTAAATTGATCTAATAAAAGTAATTCATAAACTGTAGACTTCCAACTCTATAAGGTGATATTATCAGTTTTATCATAAAAAATATATCTATTTTGCAATATGAAAATGGTGAACAGATAGATACCCAGAACGTGTTTCAAACACCAAAAGCTGCATACAACTGACTAGTGACATTAGTGACTAGGAGCCATCAGGAGTTAGGACAGGTCAGGTATAGGATTTCCACGAATTAACCGACCCTTAGCCGTGCTGCCCCCTTCACAACTTTTCCACAATTTTCAATTTCATACTACTTCTAGGTGGCTACTGGCTGCTCACTCAGGAGCGCCATCAGAGGATTGATTACAAGTTTTAAAACAAAAATTAAAAAAATACAAATTAAAAAATTTAATTTAAAATGTTCGAAAGCTAGGATGCACAATTATTTCCAATTGGACGAATTTAAAGCACGAAGTTTAAAATTCAACATTCTGAATTAAAAACGAAAATTTTTATTAATTTTAATATCGGAACATATAATTATGTAATTTCTATAATGGAATGAAAATCCTTCCAATTTGTATAAAGTGTGAACAAAATAATACAAGAAGGTAATTTCGTACCAGTATTAATTATTTAAGATGACTATTAGAATGTAAAAAAATAAATTCCCCGTTTTAAATATTTTCTTCCGGAACAATGGCACTAAAAAATTCGAATTTTCAAAGTGCAACAATTTTGTAATTGAACTATTAAAAACTAAATAGACAAATTTAAACAATTTGAGTTATAATTGTTCTCTTTGGAATATTTTCTTTAAAATTTACACTATATTTGGAGAATTTTGAAGGTTTGAATTTGATAATTTTAGGTTGCAATCAAGAATCCGAAGAAAAAAATCCCGATCTTTGACTCAATTTTTCAGTTATTTCCTGTCTTTTTTTTTGACATACAAAGTTTCTGGTCATTTTCGGGTTTCCCGATTCAGGGACCACCTTGTTGAATATAAAAAAAATTCAAGCAACTCACTTGAACCCGTTTTATTATTAGTATCCTTTCCATCACAGAGTAATGATTGAGAGGTGCTCATAGGAACAGCTGCTCTGAAGGGAGTAAAAAAAATCGATCATAAATTAAAAATAGTAGTTACGACTCTATATAGTCAGCGATCGTAATAGATCATATATCATGACTATAAAGAGTCAATTTAAGTCAACATCTTATTGCTTGTATGAAACGATAAGAATATTCTTTCTTTATTATCACACTCAATGTCGCACAAATATCATTCGTGCAGGAGGATTTGATATTCTTGAATCTCTGAGGAAATATCTCTCCAATAATGCAATCGTGCTTTTCGCACTTACTGCAAAAATAAAATAATCTACAAGCTTGAGATCAGAGTGTGGTAATAAAGACAAACCACGCTACTGCTTCCCATTACTTTGAAGCACTCATGCATTAGAGATCAACGTACTTAGAAATATCAAATCCTTTTGCAATGTAAAGCAGCATTCCGCGTTTCAACATTGTCAATACATTCCCACGACAATCACGCTCGACAGATCAAAGCCTTTTTCCTGCAACATACGTCTACAGTGAGAAAAAGCTTTAGATATTTCATAGGGCCATTCACCAAAATTCCTTTCAACCTCAAAATTTGATCTCTTTATTTTATTTGATAAATATAATTAGATATCGTAAATCATTTAAAGATCTAGGACTATAAATACTGTTTAAGGGTTTTTAAAGGTACTGAAGTCGCACTTATGAAAGTGTGATAAAAAGGGATTCAAATTATATATTTAGTGAATAACCCTATTAGAAAGTTTTTTTTGACTGTTTACTGATTTAAATTTGAGGAGCATGATATGGAAGTCGTGGGTTCTGAGGAGACTGAAACAGTAGGAATTTTATGTTAATTTATTTGTTAGTTGGAATTAATTTGAAGTTGGTTTGAGAAGATAAAGGTTTGATGAGGTGTTTTACCCTTGCTCGCAGAGGCGTGCAAGTTCAGTGGCAAATATGCAGAATTCACCGAGCATCGTACAGGCGTCAGGGCTGATCTTAGGACAGTCCTCTGTGCAGTGCAACATTTCATGCACCTTCAATTCACTCGAAAACCACTGCATTCCGAATGTCCAGTGTGCCTAAAAGCAAAAAGCGTGTGTAAACATCAAGCATTTTATTAAAAGGTCTCGGATCCAAGTACAAATCCCAAAATTTTGAACTCTTCAATTTAGATAATTTTGAACTTAGGATTTGGATGGAACACCCTTAATTTTTTGTGATAGGTGCTAAATAATAAAGCGATAACTACAAATACTATTGAAAATAATTTACATATTAAATATTACTTCTCCAAGCTTGAGACTTAAACTTACTCCATTTAAAATTGAATGGAAATTTTTAATTCATAATGATAATTTTGAAGAAATTGTATCTTGGTGTTGAATTTTTGTTATAAGTCTTACATAAAGGCTGTGGTCGACGATGTAAACAATCCTGTGACATCTGCGTCCGATAATTAAATTTCATTGTTCAGTCACCCAGGATGAAAACTTCTGAAGAGAAGAAGACTTCTCAAAAGTTCAGGATCAAATTTTCAAGTATTCCTATAAAAAGGAAGAAATAAGATTTAAATTATTAAGAGCATATACTAAAGCAATAAAAACTGAATATTTCAAAATTCTTTATAAATATCCATAAATAAAATAAACTAAAGTATATTATTAAAGTGAATGGAAAAGTACTGAAGTTTATTTTAACATCAAAGTGATATCAATAATCAAAGTTGCTTTAACATTTCTTTTAACCTGGTTCAGAAATTCCTTTCAATTTGTTTTTCGTTTGAAAATTTGGACCTTTTTTTATATTTATATTTCACTCAATTAATTTAAAACTGAGATTTAATTGGAATCGAAGTTCAGTTGATAAAACTTTTATTTTATCGCTTAGTTTAATGCGTACCAATTAGTAAATGAGTAAAAAGAATATCAATTTAAAAATTTTGTCATGAATGAAAACTATTTTAAGGGATGGAATCAAAGAAAAGAATTAAACTTGTGCAAAATAGGATTTTAAAAGTACACATTCCAACTTAAATCTTCAAACCTTAAAAATTGAGACAACTAATCTTTAAATAAAAAATAAAATTTTGTTTGAATATTTTTGGACTGAAATTTGCATAACTAAAGCTTAATTCATCTTGAATTTTATTTCTAACTCTAAAATGAAGACTTTTGAAACGAATATGATTAATCAATGAATCAAAACTTGACAAAATGCGTTGCAACGAAATTCTGCTTTGAAAAACAACTGTGTTGATTCAACATTGAATTTCTTCCTTCTACACAGGAATCTGCATAAAAATGAATAAAAATGCGAGTCAGTGAATAAAAAGAAATAAATAAAAAAAAATAAAAAGACAGTTTCAGCCTCGGAGTAAAATCATATCCTCACGGACCCTACAACCCTGAATTTATTCCAGATCCCTGAACCCATGATGAACTCGTACTCGACACTGATTCAAGTCATAAAAATCAGGGCCTGCGACTGTTGATAATCGAGATTGAACATTCTCAGAGACGCTTCAGTATGTCACTAACCTTGGTAACTCTCCGACAAAACATGCCCACACAAGAGTGACATATGTGGCAGATGTCAATGAAAAATCAACTCCTATCGACTGCATTTGCTACACTTAAAAAAATCCCCCAGGAAGCCACGTTCACACGCTGTCCAGTTGGAGTATATGATTGCCTCACAAAATCTTTGCGAGACAGCCTCGCGTACTCCCGCTATTGCTCATACTTATTTATACACCGTTATATTTAAAATGAAAGAACGTGCCGTCAAACTCCGTGCGAACGACCCACGGGAAAAACAAATTTTTCGCTTATCCTCCAGGAGTCAAAAGCTGACACCTGGATTCGTCTTCAGGAGCAGATCCAAAAACTCAAATTTAAATCTCCACTCCAACCATAAGATCTGCTTCAACCGAAAAAATCAAATCTAATCTGAACACTTTTTTCGCACGAATAGAAGATTTTATTGACGACGAAACTAAAAAGCTGGCGCTAGAGTGAAATCAAATAAAAGAACGTCGTCGTTGACATGTTGTCGAATCGCGTTGATAATCCTAGTTAATCACAGAGATCACGATTTCTGATCAAGTCTCACTTTTCCGAAAGTCCTCACTCCCACTTATTTTGTTTGCCGATCAAAATACCGATATCAGGTCAGCGAAGGCGGCAGCGACATTTTTATGGTTTCGCGGCTGGTTCTCTTTTTGTCTCTCTTGGTTTTAGATTGCTTTCTCAGTCTGCGTGTGCGTTTCACGAGTCGCGCACCGACTCAAGAATGACGTAAACCTCCAACAATGAAGCGTGATGTCACACGGTGAAGTTCACACACGGGCTCTGAACGCTCTGATGTCTGCGTAGTAAAGGGAATGAACAACCAATGCGTGAAAAGCCGACCGCGCTTTTGATCAAATATGGTATGGGAGTTCTGACAAAAACGAACGTTCCAAGGCAATCAATCCCTACCCTTACCCAATCCTAGTGAATCTTTTTTCAAAATTTTCTATTCTACTTCTTCATATTTTTCGCATCAAGGAAAATTCCATTCTTATTAAGTGAAAATCAAAAACTTGTTGTACCATATGCGGAAGAACCAAAGTTAAGTTTGAAGGTAATCCGGTCTTTGATCGTGATTAAATTCCGGAATTTTGAAATAAGAAGATTTAGAAGTATTGAATGTTAGATCAGGCTAGATTTCGTCGTTTTGTATATCATTATTTCAAAAATATTCTCTTCCTGTTTCCATAAATTTCTTCATTACCTTCAGTTTTGAAGGTTCAAATAAACAGGATATTTCGTTATAGAGCTTCCTACTCTCTTGAAATTTCGTGCCATCTACAAATATAATGAAAAAAAAAATTAAATTTCTTGTAAATAAATTTTCAAAGGAAAAAATTCAACTGATTGTCAATTGTAAATTAAAGACGTTACAGAAAAATTAATTTCAAATTCTAATCTTCGAAATTCTCCAAATAAAATACAATATTAAGTTGAAGATGTTAAAAAAAGATTCATTTCAAATTGGAACATTTAAAATTGTTTCATTGGGAAATTCCAGTTTACTAAATTGGAATTTGAAAAAGGAATATTTCAAAGCCTTTAAATTCTGCGGGTTTGAACAAAATTATCATATGTACGTTCCATGAATTTTTAAGCTATTTTGTCTAAAAATAAATATATAAGTCAAATAAGCCAACCTTGCCTTCAAAGTAAGAAGTAAAATTTTCAGAAAAATGATTAAATCTTTTAGTTTAAAAATGTGAAAACTTTTAGATTTAAAGAGAAATTAAAATGACTTTCTAAATTATTTAAATGTTCAGCTGAAATGATGAATTCAAAACCTAGAATTTATCTATCTTTGATATAATGATTCTTAACAAAACTGTCAATTATTTTCTCTCTCTAATCCAACATTTTTAAGAACCATGTCATCACATATTTCTGCAATATTTAGAATATTATTCTCTCTTGTGATTATGACCTTGAACCATCAAAGTTTAGACACCCTTTATAGTGCTTTATAACTCGGTTTTCATTCCAAGAGCGAAAGTTTCAAATCTATAATAAAAGATGAACATCAGAGTCATCCTCGCACGTGTCATAATGATGTATATTGTAAATTCTAAAGCCCATAATTCAAACGCGCGCCGAAAATTTGTCTCTGAAATTGTTGAAATCTAACCTAAAAACATAAACATTGGTAACAAAAGAATTGAAAAACTCACCTAATTTATCTCTTTATGAGGATATTCTATGTGGCATTGATATTTTCCTTTCCGCATGAAATATCACCTGTATATATTTATATCTTTGATTCAATAATAGTTATAAGACGTCACTTGAAATAAAAACAAAATCCACGTAGGTATATAAAGATGGAAAAAACTAAAAATCTTTTAACTCCTTTAACTTTAAGGAACAAGAGAGCGCGTTTTGACACTGCCGACACTACATTGTTTTACAACGTACACGCACTTTGTGTTCAATTTTTTGAGAAACACGCTGCACGATCAACTTTAAATGCGTGTAAAATATTGTAAATGTATCTGTAAACCTACATGCATTCATTAATGTGTTTAACGATGTAAGATTGTAAGCGCTAAGCGATAGTTTTTTTAGACTGTGTGGGTGACTTATGATCACGTGACAATAATAGTCACCTGGAAAAGTCTACGATCAATGAATCAACAAATTGCACATATTCTTACTAAAATGTCGTAACATTTTACATGAAAATTAAAAAAGAAACTAATTGTTATAAGATGGGATTAAGTTATTAATTTCTCTTCTATATGGCTTGCTTAAATCAGCTTAAATCATATGACGTATTTATCGACTGTACACTCACATATATATATGTTGTATGGTTGTAACAAACTTCATTAGATGGCATCAACTGGCAGTTCTCGCTTCTCGTCTCGACGTCTCTTGTGACTTGTGTGTCTTGTGAACTTGTACCGGTGAATCTATCTTTCAATCTTTGTTTTTGCTCTTGCATTAATAGTGTTATTTTGCGGGCAAAATAACTTAAAAAATAGTTTTTCGAATTACTATATAGGTTCTCTACGATTTCGTTGACTTATAGTCCTAAATTTCGTAAGATTTGGAGTTGAAAATTGAAGTTTGAAGTTACTTATAAGATTGAGGATTGAGTTGAAAACCAGTGTTCCTAACCTAAACTTGCTGAATCCGGGAAGATTATTCTGGAAGTTTCGAGAAAAAATAATGTTCTGAAAGTATTTGTGAAAAATGCTGGGATTAATTGTATCTGGTCGTTTAGTGAGTGAACAATTGATTTGTTGTTTAATTGAAGAGCTGTAATGATTAAATTCATCTGTGAATTTCAGCTTGGCTTTATAACCTGTAATAGTGTGTTATAACAATTGAATAGTGTGTTTATACAGTGTTTACGAAAGCAAAAATGTAAATAGATTCAATTTTGACGTTTTGAACGCATTCTTTTTTTTGTGATTTTTGAAGACCTTTTTAGCGTTCTCGAGATAAATTTTATTTAACAGCTCTTAAATTGTTAGTTATTTTTTAAATGTGTCAACATTTTCGTTTTCAGGCTAGAAGACATATTATGTGTTCAAGTATGACATTTAATAATTAATATACTTTATTCATTTATTCTATTTAATTTATAGGTCCAAACGAACTTTCAACAAGTCTCCGAAACACAGTTCTTAATCACAGTTCAAGATGCCGACAATATCAACCATATTGTCGTGTTCCTCACGGGAGCAATTCCCCTTCCTGAAGGAATGGGTGGAGCAGGTAAACTCTCCGAATACATGCATTATTTGCATTTGAGTAAAATGTTCGATATTTTTCTTTACTTAGAACCACTAATAAATACAAATTTCTCTTCACAGTTTACTTCAGCTGGCCAGATTCAAATGCACCTCCAAACTGGCAATTTCTAGGATATATTTCTAATTGTAAACCCTCAGCGATCTTCAAAATATCCAACCTAAAAAGAAATCACGAATTCGAAAATCAGAATCTCGATATTTTCGGCATGAGTAAAATATCGCATGTCGCTCAAGTTGGAGTATCTGTGGAACCTTTAGCAGTTCTTGAACAACAAGCTGCCTTGGTTTCAGCTGCAGCAACCAATTCCTTCGTAGAATTCGCTCAGAAAATGCTCTCAAACTTCTTGAACTACATTTCCAGTTTCTCAGTTACTCAGAGCCAAATGACTCCAAATCCAACGGAGAATTTCGTCCCTCTTTCGACAATTCAAGCGTGGTACGAGACATTCGAGAGGAGATTAGCGCAGAACCCAAATTTCTGGAAAACATGATGGATATAAGCTGGATCATAGGCAAAATCCAGTTTCTTATGACTTTACACATTTTGAGGTGTAAAAAAATTTAAGATAGTAATCATTGTGACTGCTTTGCGCGAGTGTCAATTAATTGGAAAGAATGTTCTTTCAATTTTTGTTATGAATTTTTTAAGCATCTGCAAGGTAATAAATGTATGCTCGCATTTTTATTAAAATTTAACCAAATTTATTTTTTCTCTTTATAGTTAGAATCCTAGTATATTTAGTGAAATTGCTATTTTGCAATGATAATCAATAATGCACATTTTTTTCTAGAAAGAACCTTAACTATCTTAGTTTAGATATTCTTTGGCTCCCTTGATTATTTGTATTTTCAAAATAGAAATGAATTCTACTAAATTTTAATCATTTGAATTCCTTTTGTTTTTTTAAATTACAGCAGGGTTTAGAAGGGTTAAAATTTTTAGCCATTATGATAAATTCGTGGATAAATCAGTGAAGTCTCTCTGTAGTACTATGATACGATTTCTGCAGTGCAGATGGCACAAGTGTCTTGTTCTTCAGTTAGATTTGTTTCCGCACGTCGTCGAGGAAGGTTAATTAGTGTAAAAGTTTCTAGGCATTTTTCCCACGCACCGTGCGTTGAATAATTGTTCATAAGTCCAAAATACTCATCTATTCACCCAACAGTGGTTTCTTATCTTTGAAAATTTCGAAAATCGGAAGACTGTCGTTTGTTTACAATACGAAGTCTACGTGACATATGTCTTGTGCTGCATTGCAGGCCATTTTCATAAACCGCCGTGATGAAAATTATTGTGCTTATAATGAGAATGTGAAATTCTTCATCTCTCAAATCCGAAAACCGTCACTTATTTCGGAACTCGACTCTGTGAATCGCACGACATTCAAAATGTCTACAATTCTTCGATAGCGAATGAAATCCAGAGCCTATGGATTTCGCACGAGACGCCCAGTCACCTTCCATTTGAAACTACACACCAAAGTAAGTTAGTTCGTTGTTAGTTGCTTTACGAGTTTACGATCAGTAGTCGACGTATCTTTGTTTTGACTGTGATCGCTCAGCTGAGTCCCTCACATTCCGAGTCTTGTGTGTGAGTAATTTTTTTTTACGATAGAAGTGTCAAGTCGCGAGAATGTGGAATTTAAATCTAAATTATTTTTTTTTAATCTCAACTTTGCTGGAAAAATGAATAACATTGTTAGCTGCCCCTTCCAGATTTACTCACGATTCACGCGCTCTGATTTCACTAGACCCGAGTAAATCTTGATGTCGACTTTATTTTATTTGCCGGCGCTTTGTAAATTTTCACGACCTTTGTGAAAATATCTTTTCAATTCAATTGTTGCGAGAATTCTTGATAACGTCCCTTTAACCTTAACTTTATACGATATCATTTTTTAGTATATTATTATTTTTGAGAGGCTTTAAGACTTTGCTCGGGCAGTTTTTTGACGTTCCAATTGGAAAGAACGTCAAAGTCAAATTAAGACGTAGACGTTTTGAAAAGTCAGTCCAAACCTGTCGTTATAATATTGACCAGATTAATAATATTCCTAAATTATTAGATTTTCAAAATGAGTGTGACTGTTTGAATGTCGAAGGTCATGGTTAGATTTCTAATTGTTTTCTAAATACTTGCAGGAAATAAGAGTGGAGAGCTTTTGCGTCTGTCGAATCTCGACGAAATAAGTCTTCAGATAGGTGAGATTTTTTTTTCTTTGTTTAAAAGAGTTGCATTCTGTTTGTCAATATTCTTTTAAAGTAAGATGCGATCTAAGACCTCAGAAAAAATGAAGCTAAAGATTTAAAAGAGGCTACCTTTAAAATATGTGTTTGTTTTCCCACTCTTTCGAGTATACAAATGAAGAGTTTGCCTTTGTTGTTTAAGGAACGTCTTTGTTTCGAATAATTTTGCAAGGACGAAACAAAACAAGTGTATACCATATTTATTAATTTAAACTATGAGAATCTTAGTCTATGTTTGTCAGTTTAATCTTAATTTGAATGCTATTTTATCTGATTCTAAATTTAAAGTATGTAAACTTTTTTTCTCCTTCTTTAGTTGAGGGAATATAACATCGACGTTCCTGTAAGCAAAACATCGATTGTAAAAATATTGATACTTGTCGAAAGCTAAACATCCACATTCGCATTTTTGCGTCAGTCTTCATAAAATACTTTAATCATATTTTTGCAGACTTTAGTCACTCCCTCATGTCCTACTTTCTTTACATTTAAAATAGATTACCTATCGATCTTCATTTAATAACAAATTTATGTTATATACATTTCTCTACTGTAAATAAAAATACTATAAACATTAAATAAATAATTTATAATTTTCTATCTTATCCTCAAGTAATCTTTATTAATGCAAATGTTTCATAACATTTTTCGCTAGAATAATGTGTAATCAGTGTTAAAAAGAATTAATTTTTATCCTATTTTGTGTTATCAAGTTACAAACAAGCTTTGGATCCAGTTTCAATACTGTTTCTTTTCTTAAAAAATTTGATTTTGAAAATATTTTTTATTCTCATTGCTATCTTCTAACTTCAAATTTTAAATAAATTATTTTTATTTATGAAAGAGATTTAAAACGTTTATAGAAGAATCAGTATGTATAACTTATTATAATCTAGCTCTTTTATGTAATTATTCAAATCGCATCGATGCAATTTTAAAGAGTTAATTTTTTTTTAAACAAATTTTGTTTCTTTTTGCAATTTTTAAGTGTTTCATTTCTATGGGACTCTGACACTATTTTAATAAAAAGAAGAATGTGTAAAATGCAAATAAATTATTTTACCATTGACGTAGATATATAAAAAATTCACCTATAAAAACCCCTTAAATTACGTTATATTGAACATTGAATCGCCATCTTGAATTTCAAAGTTGAACCAGGTTAAAAAAATTAAAAATTATAAATGTAAACATGGAGTTTGAAAACTATTTGCAGTCTATTTATAATCTGAATTAAGTAATTCAAGGTGTTATAAACAGGAACTCCTTGTTCTTAGAGACTATTTTAAGAGCTGTTCAGGTCAATAGAAAGGTGCAGACATTGGCATACAGCGAGATAAGTGAAAGTTGTTAGTCTCATATTTGTATTTTTATTTGGGATCTATTTTTGCTAAACTATGCACTTCACATAACATATCAAATTTCTCTTGATAGGTTAAATCAATTGAAATGGAGAGTTCCGAGGAGCCGACGAGTCTGCAGTCGATTTGTCAACTGCGTGCCTCCGAACTCTATCCGAAGGCCTCGAGCTTTGAGTGCGAGGACAATACTCTGGTTGTTCCGTTCGTACAGATCTTTGGAGAGTTTGTTATAGCACTTGGACGAACTTCCGATGGAGTCCTGGTACTTTCCAATTACAGACTTTACCTCCAAGCAGGAAAAACCTGTAACAACATCCCCGTGGGTGTAATAGAAACAGTCGAGGTCAAGGAAATGTTCTTCCTCCATGTAATTTGCAAAGATGGTCGTTCATTAAGGTGAGATTATTAAAATGTATTGAGATGTATTAAACTGATTTCAATTATGTCAATTTGTCATCGGAAAAAAAACTGAGAAATGTAATACCGGTCTTTATAGAGTTTAAATGAAAAAGAAATAGAAAGTTAGAGACTCTTTTAATTCAGTAAAATATCCAGAGTATTTTACTCATTGCGATCTAATTGTATGTTGTAGTTGCTCTTTTTCTACGAATGAACATTGTTTGGAATGGTACAAGCGGATAAACCTCGCCATAGCCCCCCGGGAAAACATAGAACAACTGTTTGCTTTTGCTTACTACGCATGGTTCCAGGAAGAGGGCAAACATTGTCCTAGACTTGGAAAGGAGACTAATTTGTACCTGACCACTTTCGAAGCAGAGGTACGTGGATCTGGCTATAAATGATATATTATATGTAATTGGAAACATGAATTAATTAAGAAGTAGATTTACTAATTATTTGAAACTATTTTTTCAGGTGAATAGAATGAGGCTTAATATTCATGGGACATGGCGAATAAGTCACATCAATAATGATTACCGAATGTGCCAATCTTATCCTCCACAGCTTATTGTACCTGCTTGCATTTCAGACGAAATTCTTGAAAAAGTTTCCAAATTCAGAAGTTCGCGACGAATACCTTCCGTCGTATGGAGGTAAATATCTCCAATACTGATTCCTATTTATTTTGTTAAATTAGGAATCACAGTCTACTCGACCGCACAGATACCATGGGAATGCTTATTGTACTGAAACTATAATTTTCCATTTCAGAAACGTGAAAAATGGGGCAGTGATTGCTCGTTGTAGTCAGCCAGAAGTTGGCTGGCTTGGGTGGCGAAGTAGGGAGGATGAAGATCTTTTGAAGGCCCTTGCTGACGCCTGCTCATATGATAGAGGGGAATCAATTGACGATTCGCCCATTAGTTATCCTGAGGGAGAAGAAGAGGGTGCGCTGGCAGACAACACCACTGCAAAAGTAAGAGTTGTGACGCTTTTTGATAAGAGTATCTTTCTTTCACATTTCTTTATTAACGAGGAGATTTTTGCTTACAGAAGAAAGTACTCATAGTGGATGCTAGGTCTTATACGACAGCGGTAGCAAATCGGGCACGAGGTGGAGGCTGTGAATGTCCGGAGTATTATCTCAGTTGCGATATTCAGTTCATGAATCTTGCAAACATACACTCAATTCGAAAAAGCTTCCACGCGCTGAGAACGCTCTGCGCATCTGATTCGGAACAACCGAAGTGAGTGATACCAAGCATTTAGAGTCGTAATAACTCATCTTACGCACATTCCATCATAATATAAACGTATTCCATTTCTCTTTTATGCCATAATATTGTAAGTGAGGTCGAGGTAATAGCGAACTTAATAAGAGTCAAAAATAAACAAGACAGTTTATTTTTTTGTTGTAAAAATATTGATTATTAATTTGGAGAGTGAATTAAGAATTTATAAATTAACTCTTTCACTTCACCAAACTTAATGAAAGAATATTTGTTGTACTTTGATATTTTAGAACCTAAAATATTTTATTGTTTTTATTTTACAGTTATTTGAGCTCATTAGAAAATACACGATGGTTGCAACATATGTCGGGATTATTGCAAGCAGCAGTAACGGTCGCATCAGCAATCGAGAATGAAGGAAGGCCAGTATTAGTTCATTGCAGTGATGGGTGGGACAGAACGCCTCAAATTGTAGCATTGGCTGAAATTTTACTTGATCCGTATTATCGAACAATTGAGGTTCGTTCAATTTTAATGAATATTCTCTATTCTTCTTACTCTAGGTTCTTTTTAAAGTCCATTTTTCCATTTTTAATGGTCATTATAAATTTTAATTATTTTTTTTGTGCTTTAAAACTTCGAAATATTTTTACTCCATTAATTTCAAATTCTAGGGTTTCCAAATTCTCTGCGAAAGGGAATGGCTTGATTTTGGCCACAAGTTTGCAGAAAGGTGTGGTCAACCAGTAGGCGGTGAGGATCCGAATGAACGTTGTCCAGTATTTTTACAATGGCTTGATTGCATTCACCAACTAATTAAACAGTTCCCTTGTTCTTTCCAAATGTCGCCTGCATATTTTGTAAGTAATACAAATTATACAGGGAGTTTTAAAAACAGTAAATTTTATAGCTACCCAGTGCTATAAGAGCTTTTAAATATTTTTTTTCTTTTCAGGTAAAATTAGCACAGCATACGTATTCTAACCTTTTTGGAACCTTTCTTTGTAACACGAGCGAGGAGAGGCTTAGACATAGGATACATGAACGCACATATTCAGTCTGGCGTTTTCTTAATTCCAATTCCTTTATAAATCACTTGTATTCTCCTTTAAAACATCAAGTAAGTCTACCGCACATTAAATAGCAAATCATTTTATACACTTATTACCTTTCCAAACTCTTTTTTTGTTTTAATTTATTATGTATTTCTATTATTTTAGGTATTATGGCCGAGTTGCAATGTGAGGGACTTGTTCCTTTGGTCCGAAATTTACCTGGGTTCCTTGGAAACATCTCTCGGGGTCAGCGATATAAAACAGAGGATGACACAGGTCTACAGTGTAAACAAACAAACACAAGGACAAATGAATAAAACTCGATCCTATGATGACCTTGTTCATCCACAAGATCACTTGAATCGTCTTCATCGGAGGCTCAGTGATCCTAGTTCTTCTATGGAGAAGTAAGTCATAAATTCGAACTTCTTTAAATATCCTTCTATATTCTTATTCTTAATTTTAAATCTTCTGCAGGAAATTCGACACCTTGGATCTTGAAAATGAATTAGAAAAGGATGAGATCATCGTCAATGAGAAACTTGATGAAAAAGTCGAGGTGGATAAAGATAAGGAAGTTGAGGATAAAAGAAATGCGTCTAGTGTTAAAAAAGAACTAAAAGAATTACCCATAAATACGTCTGATAGTTCGACTGATACCTTAATTCTTAATAGCGATCTTACCATTATTCGTACCTCAAAGAGGGAAATAGAAGAGTAAGCTTTTGCTTCCTAAATTCAATATTTTAACATTATTTACATTCAGAAAGAATTAATGAGTACTTTATTAAAAATTATATAAAAGAAATTTTACTTAAAAAGCATTTTTATATCCAAATGAATTTTTCATTTCAGATTACAAGTGAATCCAACGCAAAATGTAGAACAGCGATTGATCGAGGCTGGAACAAGTAAGGGGAATGTTCCTTGCAGTCACGTTTACGTTGAATCGAGCGATTTCAGTGAAACGAGTGCGCCGTTAATTTCTCGATCACCAAGCGGCGTTTGTCCACCGTCCCCTATCCATCAGGAAGGCACAATCGATAATCCTGACAGGTTCGATGACGTAGATGGCCTTCCTTTGATTCATTGCGATATTCAGCTGCGAGTTCAACAACTCATTGTGGAACACAAGGTACCACAAGTTTCTTACAAATAAATTAGTTTCTCAGTTCGCATGTTTTCCTTGCTAACAAGGTAGCTTCTTCACAACTAAAATGGAGATTCAATATAGAAAAGTTTGCCGAAAAACATCGTTTCAAGTATAAAATATGTTAGGTTTCTGTAAAAAAATTTTAAATGAATATTAACAAGTCGTTTTAAATCACTTGATCATTAAATCTAACTCCCTTCAATTTTAACGAAATTTTTTCTGTTGCTTAGACTTTTTCTATGCAAAAATATTTCTAATATTTGATTTGTTGAATCTCCATTGCAGAAAAGTTGTACTCGAATGACGAAGATGGTAAACAGGTTAGCGCTTAAGAAACACTATTTGACAAGTTGTTTATATTTCGTCATTCGTTTGTGGTAATCAGGCTTCACAGTGAATCCGCTAATACTTTAAAAAATACCTATCTTTTTACTAAAGTGAAAAGAGTCCCCAGAAGTACAAATCGTCTTCTTTAAAGTGCCCTCTGATTAGGAAAGATAATATTCGCTTTTTTGTTATCGGATGTTCGGTTATCATTATTTAACGTATACTTGTTATTCTAGATAAAATTGTACATTTTATAGTTTATTCTGCTGCCTACTACTTGTGATATATAGGGTGAATTTGCTGATTTCAAAAATGAATATATGCAACTTTCTTGCAAAATGAAATATTTCAGCCAAATCGTCCTGTAGAAAATCTGTGGAACAATATAATATTTTTAAAAATTGTTGAAATATAGGTAACAATTTGTTAGATTATTAAAGAGTGTGAAGTATTTTTTGAATAAAGTGAAACTATCGTTTATAAGTAAAACTGCTTTTCTTTTTCCAGAATAAGGTCTTTGCATGATAATGATATACAGTAGAACCTCGCTTATCCGAGTTCGCGATTATCTGAGGTTGACCCGTCTTAACCAAGCCTTTTGCATGTGCATATCACTTATTTGTCTACCTATTTATTTAAGTATACTTTCAGTTTATTATACTAAGACTTTGTTTTTATTTAACATTCCGTTTTATCCGAGTTTCCCGATTATCCGAGTTAGGACCGGTCCACAATAGCTCGGATAAGCGAGGTTCTACTGTATTGGAAAAAAAAAGAATTTTTTTTAAATTATACCATAAATCATGCAATTAACTTTCTCCCTACAAAATTCCATATTCGGTTTTAAAACACAAAAAAAAATTATGTCGGAAGCTGTGAAGTCTGGGTGATTTTTTAATATGTATGGTCGTCATAAGAATGTCCTTTCTTTATTACATATCGCACTTTTCACATAGCACAATGGATTGTTACTAATAAACCAAGTTAGTAGCTGACACTTATATTAAAAATTTGGAGACACTTTTTTTTTCTTTTCTATTCAAAGATTTATTCTATTTTGACAGTTAATTTTAGTTTGATATTTTTTTTTGCTACGGAATAGCTTTATTCTATCGTATTTTTTTCTGTGAAATTGCACAACAAAACTATGAACACTTTCCAAGACAGAATTTTGATGGTGGTTGATTTCTTTTATCTAGCACGAAATAACTATTTTTATTTTATGTTAAAAATGCTAAAGTATTTTTTTGAGTGCAGCTCAAGGAAGAGGCGTTACGAAAAGAACTTCGTACAAATAGATTGGCGCTGATAAAGCAAGTCTGTAACCACACTGTAGATACGGATCGAATTGATGACATAGTAAGTAATTGTATAAATTAAAACAAATAGGGTGCATCTGGATTTTAAGGAAAGAAATCAATTTAAAATCTTTTTTTGCTTTTAGGGTTCGCTTCCTGATTCCGTAGGAAGTACTGGTGATCATGGAGAATCTATACCTTCCGATATGTCCTGGGAAGCAGTGGAAGAATTGGCACCAGCTCCGACGCTTTGGGTACCTGATCATGCTGTCGATCGATGTATGGGCTGTGGTATCGAGTTTTGGCTGGGAAGGCGTAGACATCATTGCCGGTAATTTTGATTAATTAGTAAAAACAGGCTTTCGAATTGTTTTAAACTCTTTTGAAACCTTGAAATTTTTTTAAGTTTTCAAAATCTTAAAATTTACACTTAAAATTTGAGTGACTAAAGGACTAGATTCTCGTAATTAAATAAATCTTAAAAATAATGAAACTTTGAATATAATTTTCAGATCGTGCGGCCGAGTTTTCTGCGCAGACTGTTCGGAGAATACAACACCTTTACCAAGCGAGCAACTTTACAATCCAGTAAGAGTATGCAGCGACTGCTTCGGTCAACTTCATCATCGAACTAGTCCATGTTCGTGCAATATTCAGCAGAATAAAGTAGAAAACGACGTGGACACTGAGTCAAATTTTGAAGTAGCTGCGACATGCCAAAGAACGGCAAAGGTCTCGTCACTAGGAGATGAAGTACAGTGAACTGAACAAAACTGGTTTCTCTAGATCGAAACGTGAAAATGTAACTTAACAACGACACCGCATCGTGAGTGTCGAATTTATACATAATTTGTATTGTATACATGCATTATACAAGCCGCGTGACAAACGCGCTATATTATTTGAGCGATCTAATATTTATTGTTAGAATTAATAATTTGTACGAAATGGTGTATAGGATTTATGAGGAGGAAATGAGCAGCGATACCAGACACTATGTATACCTTAGAAATAGAGTCAGGCGAAAAATGTTGGCTCCTTGATATGGTAATTCTGGTTTTTCGATTTAGGTTTCGATTCGAAAAGGATAAGGCACGTTTTGAGCCGGCTGTGAAAAAAGTTTCATGTTTTAAACGTATTATTGAAATTGCTATTTATTGTTGACTCTATCGCTGAGTGATTGCTGCGAAATTCTATGTACAGTTTCGATAGAGAAAAATTGGAATATTAAATTAAATGGCATTACCGTGTTTTAAACGTAATTTTCGGTCTCAATTCTTAAGTCTTGGTATTTATCCATCATTGATATCTAGAAATGAACTGTTGAATAATCGGAAACTCAATTGATAGAGAACTTCGATTATTATGTAAAATCTCATTTAACGGTTTCCATTTCTATATATCGATGTTTCTGAATTCTGAATCATCTGATTCTTGAAGGAGCACGCACGTGATATTTCGCGCTCTTTCGCATTTTTAAATTCTGAATTTTAATACATAACAGACTAACCCGAAGTCTGAAATATTGCAGATTTTAACGCTCCGAGATTTGGGTAACAAAACTGATACGCCAATGAATAGTGCTCTCGAATTCACGAACATTTAATACTGGATATTCATGTTCTATCGTATCAGCGGCTAAACTATCACTAGCTATGTACATATTGACAAATTGATTATTGAAGGTCATTGCAAAAGAGTCAAGTATTTTCGCGATCTGAACTATGTAGTTATGAACGCGTAGTCCTAATAACAGTGAATGCACACATACATTTGCGGAGTGAATAAATAAAATTGTTTATTTACAGTATATAATACGTCTTCTTCATCTTGATTTTATTCTTTGTTTCACTTGTTTTTTTCTTAACAATGAATTTATTTTTGTACCGGGAGTAATTTTTGCATTTCAGGCAATGATCAAAAATCTGTTTTCTTATATTTTTGTAGCCTCCCTCGTTGTCATCGAAAGTATACTCTATTCATTTGTTTTTTGTTAAGGATATTGTATACAATTTTTAACCTCATCACACCCTGATAAACTTTACAATTTTATTACTATTAACGATTAAAATTATTTATTAAGGATATTGTATACAATTTTTAACCTCACAACACCCTTACAAGCTTTACAATTTTATTATTATTAACGATTGAAATTATTTATTATTAAATTAATATTGATATTTTACTGTTTTAATTATCTACTTCTACTTCCTAAAATGAATACTATACGACTACATTACTTGCTGTGAGGGATTTTTAATAATGATTTATTGTTTATTATCTTATCGGTTGCATCTTTTAGATCCCTCGCTCCCTGCGAACAATCATCTTCGTTTTGGAATTGAACAAGGATAACGAGATAGGTTGTTACAGCCCCTGCGATCTACAATATTATAATTTTTAATACATTTAATTTCTTTAGAAAATAATTTTAATTTTTAGGAATAATCTTACCGAAGTAACCAAGCCTCTGTCCATAGAGAAAAGATCACAAGCAGAAAAATTTAAGGGTCTATGTAGCAATTGAAGAGAAAATGTTTCTAGATGTTTCCGAACATTTGTTTCCCATTTTAAAGTCAACAATTGACTCACTAGCGATGCTGTTTCTTTGGCCTAAGAACAATGGAAAAAGTAGTATAGTATCATATATATTAATTTTAAAAAATATATGTAGTCTGATTTCTGTACCCTTATAGTTGCCATATAACAAGGTTGTACAATAATTAAAAGTCGGCCGATGTGAAATATAACCCAGGAAGATTGATTGACAACTTGCTGCCAACAATAATCATCTTGCTTAATTTCAGTGTATAAAACATAGGGAGTGACGATTAAGTGAAGTAAACAACCCAATATTCCAATAAGTAAAGGCACACCAAAAGCATAATTGATTAATGTTGCCGAATCACAGAGACTTCCATGCAAATTCATTAAGAGAGATATTGAATCTATTAAACTTTGATCCTCTAAAATTGAAAAAAAATTCATCAGACTCATTACGTAGAATTTTTTATGATTAATTTTCTTGGTGATTCGAATACTATTTTCTTTAAAAAATGCACTTACCATTTCCAGATTTATTCCAATTAAAAGTTTTTGTTTTTCTAGGTCGAACGTATCCCACATCAGATGCAATCATAGATGCTAACTGTTCTTGATAATTAGAGTCGTTGACTAAATAATTAATAGAAAAGTTTAATTATGCCCGACTTCAAATTTTGAAATTGTTTTTAACTGGTATAATTTACTAATTATTTTTTTTCCGCACCTATTCCTAAATCTCTGTTGAAATACTTGTTGATTTTATTGTTCTTCAGTAACCTTCCAATGAACTCATTCAATCTCGAAAATCGCTCAGCAATGTGGAAAGTGGAAAGGGCGTATTGGATCTCAAAGATAGTAATTATAAAGTACATGATATAAAGTGGTGAGTAATTAATCGGACCTTTATCAGGTTTAAAAAGCTTTTTCTTTTCATCGTTCGATATGTTCCATGTTATATAATCAAATATGCAAAGTATTATCAAGTATAAAAGTGGACAAGTGATCAAACCAATTGCAATTCTCTGCAGCCGTCTCGCCGCTAGAGTACCAACTTTTTCATCTATCTATACAAAATTAAATTTTATTACTTTAAAAATATATTCTGAGATAGATATATAATGATATACGTTGAATATTTTAAACAATAATTATCGTGTAATTAAATACCTCTGATAATATTTTTATTGCTTTTTGTAGGTACTTCCACCGGAAAGGAGAACTGAAAATAGCAGAAGAAACGACACAGATAACTGCCATTACATCACTGCAAGTTACTGTTAATGCAGTTTGTGATGCTAATCTTGTACTATTTTTCCAACCATCTCGTAAATCTCTCCATAAGCCCCAGGCCTGAGATGCTATGCAAGCTATTCCTATTAAATAACTAATGGAATAAAATAAAATGACATTCAGTTAGAACGAATCCGTAAATTAACAAATTTTATTTATTTTAACTTCCACAAATTTTTAAATAAGTCAAAGAAACTTTAAAGCATTCAAAATAATTCTGAAAGATGCTGAATTCAGCATGTTTAACTTCTCACTTTCACATTAAAAAATTTTTATGTTTTTAAATAATGGATTGTAATTTTCGGAAATAAATACAAATATAAAGCATTAAAGATTGAATAATTTCTAAATTGGAAAGTTCAAAATTGAAATGTTTACAATTACAAAAGATAAAAGATATTTGTTGATTCGTTACCCATAAACAACTGTTGATTTATGCAAAGTTCCAGAATAAAGTCCGCCACCAATTGATTTAATTAGAACCGGAAAAAGACCACAAATTTTGCTTACATGATATATTGGAAAAAGTGCTACATAAATATCCGATTTCAATGATTTGTTCGACAAATTCTGATTGTTATTCGTGTTTGTATTTTTCAAATTTTCTATTTGTGTTGTAGTTTCTGAAAAAAATGACATCAGAGAAATTGAAAAGTATATAAACTAAAATAAAATTATGAAAAATATACGTACTTTTTTCGGGCGTAATAGAATTTGTGTTCCATACTGCTCTCATTTTGGACGGTATTTCTTCACTATAGTCTGTTATTGAATACATTAGTTTAATCAATAATATAAAATAACACCGGAAATTTTGTATAGTGATATAATTCTATAATAATGTAAAACATATTTCAAAATTCAAATTCATTTGAAGGTGATAAATTTTTTCGAGTGACCGCAAGTTTTAACGCGCAATCGAGTTTTATTTACTAGCAAAAGCTTAATCCATTCATATCTGTCAGATCGCGAGAGGATAATTATTGTTGACGATATTCCAGTGTACAGATTACTATCCTTAAAAATTGTCCCTTCTTTGTATGCAATATTTTCATAAAGTATTTTTTTCTATGTAAAAGAAAGATTGGAAAGTTTAGATCAAACTTAATTTAAAAATTATAATTTGTATATTTATAATTTTAAATTACAATTTAAAGCGTTCAAACACCGTTTTAGCGGAAACAAAGTTGTCGAAAGAGTTTATGTTAAATGAAAAGTATTATTTAGTTTAATTTTTTTCTAACTGCTCTTTATAGGATAATTAAATGATTAATTTATAAAAATATTTTTCAAATGCACCTCTCTATCACTTAAGAAATTTTAGAGTGACAATTTTTCTTATTCATTTCAGAAGATATATGCTTGCAGTTCATGCAAGTTTAAGAAACAGTTATGACATTGCTATAACAAGAGGTGATGAGCAATTATTTTTAGAATAACAAGTTCATATCGACCACCCTGGTGTAGTTAATGTGTGGAGAAATGACAGTTTTTCTCCCCAGCGAAGTACATTGATTTTATAATAGATAATTTGGTTAAAAAAACAAACTGTAGTTATAAATGATTTAACAATTAATTTAAGAACTAAAACTTGACCTTTGTAATTCTTGAAAGAAATGAAAACGATAATAAAAAACTTTACAACTATATCTTTTTAAAAAATAAATAGAAAACTACTCCATTTGTTATTCCTTCATAATTGAAATTTACACAAAAAAAAAGCAACCAGCATGCAATGAAAGTGCTGAACGTCTGATTACTAATCATTAATAAATATTCTGTTATGAAAAACAACCTTTTTACAAATAAACGAGAACGTTTCATGATTATGGAACATAAAATTAAATAAATAAGAAAAAGTACCTTAAAATAAATATCTTTTATACATACACAAAAAAGAAAATCAGTATTTGAATTCTAATCTGTAATAGCATTGATAAATTTGTTTGTATGCAGTTAGATTTATTCAGGAAATGTATAATTTACAAATAAACGTTCTATTGGGGTTTCTTTAATGAATTATTCGCATATTTTTTTATAATCTCAGTTACATTTTTTAAGGAAAAATTTTCCTTGTCATCGTCATCGTCCTGGAACTGAATCAAAATAACCAGATATGTTGTCACGGCCCCTGCAATCTAAAAGAAAGATTTTTAATTTTTAATTAATGTTTAAAATGAGAAATTTAATTCAGGAAATCAATAAATTTATTAATTTTTAAAATTTGTACCGTTGTTATCAAACTTCTATCCATGTAAAAAAGCCCCAAAGCAGAAAATTTCAAAGGTCTGTGCAGTATTTGTAAAGAAAAAATCTCCAACTGTTTTCGAATTTTTGGATCCCATCTGAAGGTCAGTAATTCACTGATTAATAATCCTATTTTCATAGCCTGCCTTTACAAAAATATTTGTTAAATTTTATATAAAATATATAATATACATTTTATTCCAAAAAAATAGTTGAAAGAATATTCATTTCTCAGATTCAGACCTTAAGTGAGGTCCAATAACATGGTTGTACAGTAAGTAAAAGCGTCATGATGTGAAAAATAATCCATAGAATTTGTATAAAAATAACTCCCCAACTGTAATTTTCGTTTTGAATTTCACTATAGAGAAAATAAGGCGTGATAATCAAATGAATTAAACAGCTCAAAGTTCCAAAAACTAATGAAATTCCAAATCCGGAATTTAGGAAGAGAATGCTTTCGCAGAGATTCCCGTGTAAAGTTATCAGTAGTGATATTCCATCTGCAATACTTTGATTATCTGAAATATAATTATTTAAAGTCGTAAGTAACAGAAGAATAAAAATTAGTTTACTGATCTATGAATATTATTTTTATTGTTATTTTTTTTCAGGTAAAAGTATTGAATATCAACCGTTTCCAGCAACCAGCCAGTCCAAAACTTTCGTTTTTCGTCCTGGAAGATTTCCTACATCGGATGCCATGATTGATGCCATTTGACGTTGGTCTTTAAATTCTCCAACTAAAAAATAAATGGTATGTTTTCAGAAATATTTTGAGAAACTGTAAAACCAGATTTAGATTAATTATAATTACGAGGGAAATTAAAGTTTAATTTGAAGGGTATTCCGATTTTCGAAATAAAATTTGGAAACGACCAATTTTTAATATTTTTTAAATCCATAGTAAAGAATTTCAATTAAAGTCTAATTACCCAGTCCTAGATCTCTCTTGAAGTAGTCGCTAATTTTATAGCTCTTCAAAAGTTTCTCAATAATTTGTTTCATCCTTAAAAAACGTTCACCAATGTGTAAAGTAATCAAAGCGTATTGAATTTCTAATACGGTAATCACAAAGTACATGGCGTAAATTGGAGAGTAATTAATAGGACCTCTGTCCGGACGAGGGGTCAATTTTTTTTTCTTATTCGAATGCATCCAGGTGAAATAATCACAGATCGACAGCAGTATTAAGTATCCTAATGGGCACGTAATCAGAATGATCGCCTTTCTTTGTAGTTTTTTAACTGTGACGATTCCAATATTTCCGTCTGTCTGAAATATTTGATCATCTTTACATTATTCAAATTTTTCAATTTCTTTATATTATCATATTTTATCGCTTTCTATTTTTTTATCAATATTGTAATTATTTAGTTGTATTTTTCAGTACCTCAATTAATTTATTAATTGCTTTTTGGATAGTCTTCCATCTATATGGCGAACTTAAAATACCGATGAAAACAACTCCAGCAACTGATATAACGTCAGAGCAAGTCACTATCACAGCTGTACTTGATGACAATCTTGTACTATTTTTCCAACCATGTCGCAAATCTCGCCACAAACCCCAACTTTGAGTACATATGAAAAGTAATACTAGAAAAAAACTGTAAAGTAAAATAAAAACATCAGTTTTCTTGTAGATAGAGTTTCTAATTTGGCTTACTGTTTTTTCAAGTTTGGATCTCAAATATCGATAAAAAAATTTGAGACAAATAAAAAACGAAGATCTTTTTCAGAATTGAAAACCTGTATTAACTCATTTCTCAGTTTTTTTAGAGTTTAATAATTGTTAATTTCCTTAATTATCATTACCCATATAGAATCTCAATTGTGTACAATTTTCCAGAATATAGTCCTCTTCCTAATGGTGCAAACCTCACTGGTAAAACACCGCAAATTTTGCTCAAATGATATATTGGAATCAAAGCCTCATAAATATCAGATTGAATTGGCTCGCTTTTTTCATTTTCAATTACATTTGTCTTTCCTAAAGTCCTTTGGAGCCTTGCATTTACTAAAAAGGAAACAAAATTTCAAAACTTAAAGCATTTTGTTTAAAGACAAATAACATTTTATTACAATTAATAGTTTTATTTTTAAATGTTTGTTATAATAATATTATGTACTGCATATTTTTTAATTGTATTTTAACTTACTTTCTGAAGGAGGAATTAAATTTGATTCACGCCAAACTTCTCGAACATTCGACGACATTATTTTTATGTTATCATTTACACAGAGGCGGAATGACAATGAATAGAAAAACAAAAGACTAGAAAATGTTTCCAACTCGATTCAATCGCGAAATAAATCGCATGTTGGATTCCAATTGAAAAAAGTCTAGCTGGTAACAAGCTAGCAAATTGTAGTTCGCAATAGTTTTATTTAGTCGGGAACAATAATTGATCAACTCTTATCCATCAGATCGGATAAATGTAATTATTGTTTTTGATACTTTCACAGTTCACTTAACGAAACTCACAATATTATTTTTTCAGATCGTATTAGAAAAATATAGTTTTTACGATTTTTACTGAATTTGAAAGTTTAATTACTAGCTTACAAAATTATGCGATTTTGAATTGAGCTGCACTTTTAAATTCTCAAAATTAAAAACTGTTCAGTCTACTTTGAATTAAATTATATATATGTAAAGAATGGGAAATTGAATAAAGAGATAAATCATAATAACTGTTTTCAACGTTTGCTAATCTTTAATCAGAAGTTTAATTCAGCTGCAAAACAAACTTTATAGTTAAAATGTAAAAATACAGAATTACGTTGGTTGATTTAATCGTTCAGTAAATAATATTTTCTTTCGCATTTTCAAAAAAAAAACTTTAATCCTGATAAATTAAAAATATGAAAATTTATTTTATAAGAAAATATTAATAACATTTTTGATGTAACTCATTTTTATTTAAATCGTTTCCTCTGCTTTTAAAATTTAATCAAGCATGACTCAGCATTGCCAATCGAAATAACAACGCCAGTCAGTTAGTGTTGAATATACTTGAATCTCTTCGGAAGAATTTATCATATCTTTAAAAATTTCTCTCACCCTATTTAAAAATAAATCAATATAAATAGAGATGCATTTGTGTAATTTCTAAGCACATCACCTTGGAGTAAATTAACAAAATTAAATTCGCGCAATGATTTACGATGTGTGAAACTCGAAAATTAAGTTGGCACTGTTGGCAGTCTTGTTTTGCATACTGTAAAATATGTTTGTTGTTTGTCGCACGACTCTGAGGCGTTGTCATAATTTTTTAAGATTTTCTAGAACAAATTTTGAAATTCAGAGAGTTTTGAGCTAATTCTGCTTTATCCCTGATATAAATTTATCTACTTGTGCAATCTTCTCTGTTCGCGAAGTGGTGTTTGTTTTGACGGAAGGGAACCTAACCTCAAAATGCGAAGCTTGGAATCTATAACCTTGAAGTCCGATAAAAGAGACTCGTGCCATTATATTTAAAATAATTTCTATACAAAATGGAACGAAATGAAGAAGACTGGTCGGTGGAATGCTCTGACGACGAAAAATACGAGGCTGATTCAAAAGTATGAACGTAATACTGGGTTTTTGTGGAAAAGTGTCCCGGTGTTGATTGTGTTGATGTTCCTTTATTTTTATTAATTATGATTATTTTACTTGCTCAGGGTGAATGGATTTTTAAGCCAGACGAAATAATCACCCTGATTGAAGGTTTGGATACGAACAACAGGATTTTAGAGCTTGAATGGAAATGTCCAGGAAGACGCGGTCCATCTCCTGTCCCTTCAAATAACCACCAACAGGATCACAATCTTCAGGATTACAAGTGAATATTTTAATTTTTTGTCTATAAATATTTCATAGATTAAATTCAAAATTTAAATGTAAATTTCATTTAAAATGTATATGAGCCCAAAATTTGCACTGATATATCAGTTTATAAAAAACTCACAATCAACATGTAATTTATATACAAATTTAATTTGAAGTTTTACGATTTGTCAGCAGATTTGAAATTACCAGTGATATACAACAATAACTTTTTTAAAAGGTGTCTAAAGAATAAAAGGAGGACGCTCTAACTTCAAAATTTAATCTCCTTATGTTAATCAACAAGTAGTATAATTAGATACATCTATAGAAATAAGTATTTCGAAAAAAAGTAGATATACAGAATGAGATATCTAATTCAAATTTGTATTCAGATTAATAATATAAGAATCAATTTTGAGGTTAGAACTTGAACTCAAGACCCTTAAGGTTTAAACTATTTTTAAAAAGTATCTTACTACTTTATATATTTTCAGAACTGAAGAAAAGTCAGATTTCGACTTCATGGATGAAATGGCCTCACCTCGAATTCCAGTTCGTCGTGTGGGCGAAAGCACTCCAAAAGGTAGTGCAAAAAAGAAAACTGCAAGTTTTAACGGAGTTTTATCGACGATGTTACGTCATCGCAGGCTGGAACAGCAGGAGATCAACTCAACTCCTAAAAAGAGCGAACCCAGTTCACCTGGTATGAAACCACAGCCTACCACATAACCTGCTTCGAAAATGAAGCAGAAAGAACCATTTCTTTCACTAAAGTTTGACCCTTCTCTGAAAGAAAGTTGGTGTTCAAACTATCATAAAATTTTAGATAATTTTATCAGAAAGTGGATCGAAATACACATACTCTCATTTCGGGATAATTTAATCAAAAGAAATCTGTATATGTCGTATGGACGCTTGAAGCATCAGAAACTATGAAAAGTGGAGAAAGGTCTAAAAAGTTCTAATTTTAATAGAAAAGCATTAGATTAGAACTTCATTTTTTTTATTGTACTCAAGTTTATCGTTACCCTTGAAAAGGTAAAATTGATTTATCCTCTGTGAGGGTCTTCTATGATTCAATGATTCTATGATTTTACGATTAATGTATGTGACTAGATATTTGGTAGAATTTCAATCCAATGTGTCATTGAAAAGATTAGTGTATTTGTTCTCTGGTCGTTCTAGTATGTTTTTCCTAATATTTTATTTAGTTCTAGAGGTAAGCTATATATTGTACAAAGACTAAAAAAATAGGCATGTATATATAGGAACGTGGAAATTGTCTTGTTTAGAAGACGTAATTGCAATAGCAAAGTCTATCAGTAGCGAAAAATTACTATTTTCTCAACGCTAGTTGTCTATGTTAATCGCTTATCAAATATCTTGCTTTTTATTTTCAGTTGACATTAATTCTCTTTTTTCAATTCTGTTCTTACGAAATATAGTCTAATTGTTTCATTCTAAGAGTGAATATAATGGAGGTATAAATATAGTCTTTAATATAGAGCTTTTGAACACTATATAAATATTTTCAGTTAAACAAAAATTCAAATGTACATTTTATTTAAAAAATAAAAGTTTTTATTAAAGTATGTATAATAGAATATAGTGGATTATTAAAAAGATGACTCTTTTATAGGAAAACTTAATTTATTAGGTAGTAGAGATTCTATAATAATTAATATTATGACGAACTTTTTGAAATACATAATGTGTACAGAAATATTTTAGTGACAACGAGAACTTTTGTCTTCATTATTTTCAGCATACATAGCCCAATCGGGGAAGGTTTCAGTTTCGTAAATATACATACCCCATGTAGGGAATGTGATTAAAAGTACGAGAAAACTATAAATTGTGGGTATACATCCACCTATCATTAATGATCGAATTGGAATATGACCTGTGGCAGTTATAATTGCATTTGGTGGAGTTCCCACTGGCAATTTAAACGAAAATGAAGCACTTATTGTTGCTGGTATCATTAGGTAGAGTGGATGTAGTTTTATTGCTACACACTGTAAATAAAATATAATTTAAAAAAATGTAATATAAAGCCTGATTAAAATTTGAGCAATATATTTTATAAATTATATTTTTCATACCATTTGAGCGATGACTGGTAAGACTATATTAGCAACTCCTACGTTAGAAGTAAACTCCGTTATGGTGCTAGTGAAAAGGCAAACGATAGACAGCAGAAAAATATGATTATAATCTTTCAAGGGTTTAAGAGCTTCTCCTAATCTCACTGATAGGCAAGAAGCGTTACTTCCTCTTGAAATGGCAAAGCCACCACCGAGGAGAAACATCAAATTCCAAGGCATTTTAGCTGCTATATACTTCCAAGTGATTAATGCTTCTGAAGACCGTTTAGGTCTCTTAGAACCTAAGTTGATAAAAATGTAATTTAAATTTATGTAACATATCTATTTATTTATTGTTGAAAATGTAATTTTCAGCGCGTACTATCTTTGCTGCAACTGTATATGAAGGAAGGATCTCTTGGGATGATGAACATCAGGATTGTGATCATAATCACAGGAGTTGAATCTTTTAGATTCCTAATGAAAATTGTGAATTGGATATTAGAAGGGATTACTTTATTTCTCAGATGTAAAAAATTTTGCAAAGTTTTTAAAACGATTTCTTACAAGTCTGTTATGATTTCAGACCATCCAAGAATAAATCCAGGCTTCCTGAAAACCCAGAGTAAAACACAAATTATGAAAAGAAAAGCAACTGCAATCTCATGAAATGTCATGGGACCTAAATTTTTCCATTTCTCTTGCATGACCTAAAAGTGAAAAGATATAAGACAGAGATATTTTAATACAGAAGTTGTATTCTTAAAAGATGCACTTTTTCTATTACTACTATTGTTTACTCTATTTGCAACTTTTTCTCCTTCGAGGCCAATATGAGCTTTTATAGCATCCTGACTCTTAGGACGGAAAAGTCCTAAGTAAAATATCTGAACGTAGAGCCACGTGAGAACATCATTGAGTATCATTTGTGGAAAAGCCCATATCATCCACTGAGTGAAATTGATTCCCTCTGATTTGGGAAAGGTCGATTCAAATATTCCCTTCAATGTGAGATTAGTTCCAGTGCCAACCAAAGTTCCTGTTCCACCGAATGTCGCAGAATAAGCTGTGGTCAGAAAGTAGGCCTGCGTTACTTTACTTGGTGTCATTACCCTGTAATGAGAGATTAATCAGACAATATTTTTTTATTTTTTTTAACTAGGACGTTTACCTCCGTTTCGTACAGACGGAAGTAAATGGCCTCATTTTTGCAAAAAATATTTATTATTGCGCGCGTAAAGTTGTGGAAACTAAATTACTGTTATAGTAAAGTATCATATGCCCTTAAATATTTGATAATATTTTTATTATAGTATTTTAATTATGAAGAGCATGAGTTCTGTGGAAAAATTATGCAAATTTCAAAATATGATGCCTTACGGTTCTCTAGTAGGATCTTCTGGATCAACTAATTTAGTATACATTGTTCCTAGACCTTCCTAAAAAAAGAAGTAGGGATTTATTATTTTTTGTTGTTTGGTTGTAAAATAAGTATAATACGATGAAATGGAATGTAATAATCGGAGGAATATTCAACCCTTTCAAGTTCCTCTAGGATTGCGATGATGATTGGAATCATCATTGCAGTAGATGCTGTATTCGATATCCACATAGAGACTGAAGTAGTTACGACGATAAGACCAGCTAGTAACCTGCGGTGGCTGCATCCCATGATTTTCATTACACCGATTGCAATTCTCAAGTGAAGATTGCAGTGTTCGATAGCCAAGGCCATGGAGAGGCCACCTATGAAGACCATGATGGTGTCGTTCATGTAACATTTGCAGATGTCCTCAGTGGACATTATACTGAACATTGGAAACAAAACCACAGGAATGAGGGATGTTACTCCCATTGGTAGACAATCTGTTACCCAGTAACCGGCCATTATCAGGATCACGTAACCACATCTACCTTCCTGAAATGAGGAAAATCACGTTTCAATTTATCAAGATCTTGATATTGATATACCGAGTTCTTCAAAATTTCTGACAGCATAATTAATCATGTAGAACCTTCGGAATTGTAAGTAAAGGGGCAATCGTTTGTTCGAATGTTCAATATCACATGATTGATTTAATTTATTACTTAATAATAATAAAAAATTATGTATATTTTAATTACCAGTGTATTAAAGGCGATAAGGATGGGCAGGATAAAAAGAGGCCATAAAAGAGTGAAAATAGCTTTCCAGTACCTCTTGAAAAAAATCGAGGCTAAAAAACGTGCAGATACTAACTCTGGATTTGAACCTGAATCTTCATTGGGATTTGACCTAGGCAAGAAAAAATTTCACATTTATATTTATCTTTTTATGATCTTATCGATCTACAAATTTCCGCAATACTACATTTCACAAAGAGTGGTAATATCCGTTGCATGTCGTCGTCCTAACTAGGTTATTTACTTTTATTACTCTTCGGAAATTGATAATATAAATGAGACTCAACTCTTCCATATTTACGTCCCTCGTTGATATGTGATTGGTAAATGAAACTCGGAATTCTTTGATTTTTTAATAGATTTTCGCCTTACTAGATTGGAATTTCCATTACTGATTCAATTCACTTTCATAAACGTCTATGACCACCGATTATGAGGGACATTAAAAAACTCTGTTACTTTTAGTTTATGTCGCTTTCATTGTTTTATGGTTAATGTCAATATATCGATTATATTCTAATATTTGATATTCAATTTTTTAGTAGGTATTCATTTTTTCTTTACCTCTGGACTACGCAGGCAATAATTTCGACTCACTAATAGACGATTTGAAGGGTAGTTAAATCCGAAATACTGGATCGGAAAAGCCACTCAAATTTTTATGAAACTCAGTACCAAAGGCTTTTACGGTTCCCAGAATACAAATTTAGGGTCATATTTATACGAAAATCACAAAATACCGGATTTGAAAATGAAATCCAAAACATTTTTAATTTTATAAATAGTGAAATTATTTAATAGCGTGCTTCTAAAAAATAAGTTTTTTTTCAGTTGGCACTAAAAATGGGCTGAGGGTTTTTTTATTTAATTTAATATTTAGGAGTCGCTCAAGATCACTGTCTTCAGAAAACGTCGATTTTATTGCGCCTTAGGCAAAATACTTTTGGGCCCGTAAATACTTTTTTAAAGAAATGAAAAAGTCCTCAGATCATTTTCTAAGTAGAGGGAACAATTTTTAGGGATGCCAAATAGAATAGAAAATAACGTAATTCATAGACTTCTTTTGACCTTTAAAAAAAGATATCTGAGAGATCTATACGTCATATACGGAAAAGAATTAGTGACTGTACTACCAGCTTTTATAATAAATAACCACCTGAAAATGATAAGAAACAAGAACTACAAGATTAATTTCATTATCTGATTCTTCTTCAACCCCTCAAGTTTTTAACGACGATGGATTATTCTTCATGATATCGCTCGAAAACGCTTAGCTACGGTCACCGCTCCCATTGAGTCATATCCGGCCAGTAAACTACGAGTGAATCATAAAAAAAACCCTTGTTCGAGGTACTTTTTCGTCTGGAGCAGACACGGAAATTCAAGCGGAATATGGAGGGAAAGAAAAAAAGAGGGTAGGAAATTCTTGTACATATATCTTGTATATATATAAATTCGAATATATATCTCAGGTATACTAGATAGAAATGGAAACTGGGAATTGAGATTGAGCTTGAAATGATTTGTGGGTGGAAAATGGTTACAAGGAAGTGGATGAAAATGGGTAAAAATAAGGGATGATAAGTGATGGAAAGGGATATATCGTTTTACACATATACTCAGGGGATGAAAAAAGTTAGAGGTAGAGGACAGAAGAAGCATATAGAAATGGGTAAAAGCGGAACCAGAGGAGAAATAGTCTAGTTGTGCCAGAGGGAGGGTGCTTTCGAACCCCTCGCGCGTTTCTAGGCTTAGTCTGCATTGCGCATTCACGAGACAGGCGCATCGTGGCGACGCCGCACCGAAGTGGACGGTTGACGGTTGTCGCCAACCGGGACATTGCGCTCCAGGAAAGTAGAAGACTCGCAAAACAACCACCGACCTCGGTCAGAAGGGGTGTCTGAGTAGAGCCTTCAACCCCTACATCAGTCACCACTTCAACCTGCCGGTCAGCCGGAAGTCATCAGCTGTAAGTTACTACCCTACTCTTACCGACCTCGAGTCGATCATTATCCTTACACCAGTTCTTAAAAATTCTTACCTATTTTTATTGTTTTTTTATACAGATAGTTTGTTCTTTTGATACCATGAATATTCTTAAAATAAGTATTTACAACTTAATACACTTTATTATTAACTGCATCGTGATTAATTAAAATTTAAAACAAAGTATAACCCATTGTCTTTTTAATGGTAATATTAATGTTTATGTTTATGTTGATTTTAGTGTTAATTTTAATGTTTATAGAAAAGTCTGCATGCAATTTCATGAAATGAATATGAAGTCATTTGCATGTATATTTACAAGTTAATATTAATTTTATTCATCTTAATTAGTATTATTAATATTATATGCTCTTCTGTTGCGAAAACAGTAATTAATTTTAATATATAATATAGCTTGGTATTAATGAAAAAAGAAATTTCATGTCCAAATAATGAATTCGTTATATTCATTGCTATTTTAACTTCAGTGTAAATGGAAATGTTCTCGTAATTCTCTGAAATTTTTTTTAAATCTTTAAAATTAATAATTTGAAGACGTAAAGATATAATCCTTTGTCAATAATGTGACATTTTTTATATTTGTACAAGGAAAAAGTTCCTCTTTGCGCATCTAGCTTTAGACTGATCATTCATTCATTGTGTTCTACATTTGAGCAATTTATAAATGTTAAGAATATATAGTATTGCAGAATTTCTATTATATAACTCTAATCTTGATTTCTTGATAATGCATAAAACTTCTATGCCATTTTTTGTGACATTTAGAAGAAAGGAATTTTGAATTTCCATTATATGTTTATAATAGGAACTTTATAATTCGAAATAATAAAATAACATAAACAAAATATAAATTCTATCTTCATGACTTCGACTTCGAAATGTGAATAAGTGAAATGCACTCATAAATCGTTTGAGCCGCAGAAACCTCTTATAATAATATTGGAAATGGTGGAGTATAATAATATTTTGTTGAGCAACAAGTTATACTGGCCATAAACCTTAAGCAGAGGAAGATCCAATATAGATAATATATTCCTGTTATAGAAAACTTTTTGTGTTGACAGTGAAAACGGTCTGATGGTTATCAGTATGGATATGGGTCTAATATCCGCTTTTATCCTATTTTTTATGGTTATGGGTATTCGTAACTTTTATGATTGAATTGCAATTTTAATGGGATTTCACCGATTGCGGAAATTGATTTGCGAATTGATATTTCAAAACTCTATTTGGTCTAAATTATTATAATTCGAAATAACAATGAAGAATCTTAATGGATAAATTCATGCTTTTTTAACGTCTTTATTCTTTAAAAATAAAGTTGAAACAAGCGAGCCATAAAAAATGAAACAGAAAAATGTAATGGATGTGTCGGATGTATAATGGTAGTTTCAAAGAGCAGTAAATTCTCCTTGCTAGGCAGTACTTAGTATTCCTTAGGGCAGTCCCTTGAAACTTCATTTTTCTCTAAATCTCTCTTAAAGAGTAATCCTATTTTCCAGTTTTTCTTTGAGTTTTCACTCGCTTCTTTACTAGTTTCTCTCCACTTTATATCTCTTTATCATTGCTTTTTAAGTTGCACAAAATTTGCCAGTGACCCAACGAAGTGCTGCTTAATTTCGGTTATCGAACGATTTCGATTTTTCTTGGATTCTCTTGATCTCTTTTGAAGTTTCCATGCCAGGAATCGAAATTGACCTGTGAGAAATATGAACCATGTAACCGTGTAACAAGAAAAAATAAAAGAGCAAAAAAACTCCATTTCCTCAAATATTAGCGAAAAATACTTTTAGGTGCTTGAGACTCTTCCGGAACAGGTTGCAATCAACTTTGGACTTGTGTAGTCTATACATATATATGGTGGGATAGAATACGTTTGTATATAGGAAGGTGCATATCGTACAGACAATGAGCTACTGAGGTACATGCTCGTGCCTACCTTGCACATATTTATGGGTATATGTATAATATATATATTTGTACTTTCATGTACAATGCACATAGCCATAGGCACGTGTACTATACATATCTACATTGACCCGACGGCGACAGACGCCGTGATATCGATCCCACGCAATATCACCGAGGCCTGTATTCGAAGTTCTCACGTAAAGAAATGGCTTGACTTCACCAAGAAGTGAAATTCGATAAGAAGATTACAATTCGATTTTCAGCAGAATCAAGTACGCGACTTCAATTCCGACCTATTAGGGATTCCCGAGCAATCCTAAGTTGTTTTAATCACTTAATTGAATAAAATCACTTGCTTTTATATCGCTACTTCAGCAAAGTAGTTCCTAGAAAACACTCTCAAAGAGTAATATTTTTAAGATAAGATCTTCTATATTTCTTCACTATTTGCATAAAAGCTTCAACTAGTCTTCAAGCTGAAAAAGGTAAACTAGTGTTTTTGAAAACCGTTATATCAGTTTTAACGGTTCCTGAAGTGTCAATTCAGATCATGGTGTGATTTCTAGGTCAAATCAAGAGAATTCAAGGGTAGTTTAT
>JAUESI010000034.1:4300783-4313412 GCA_032275145.1 Synergus laeviventris
TTAACGGTTCCTGAAGTGTCAATTCAGATCATGGTGTGATTTCTAGGTCAAATCAAGAGAATTCAAGGGTAGTTTATGTTTATTTAAGGTCCATTCACTGCTCTATTCTTTTGTTTTAATTATTTAAATTTTTTCTCGGTCCTGTTCACCATATAGTAGATACAAATAAATAGCTGACAAGTTTTCAACAAAATTAAAAAATTTCTTATGCCAATCTTGTGGAGCGTTTAGAAAGAAACATTTTTCAAATTTTTATTTTCATTCGTTTTTTTGAATTTTTGAAATACTATAAATGAACTTCACCTTCGTTTTAGGACACCAAAAGAGTATACCAAAAGCCAATCCAATATATCAATTCTTTCGAAAGTTATATGCTACCAAACTAAAATCTACAGACGTGAGTTTAATTAAAATTTTAACAAACGTTAAAGTAATACTCATTTGTACAATACGAGATAGAAAGCTTCCAAATAATTTTAATGAAACATTTCTCACCGTCAGAGAAGAATTTGAAATATTTTATATCAGCATTCTGTTATTAGTCAAATATTAAAATTCCTCCATTTTACTATTTACCCTCATAAATTGCATTCCCTGCGTCCTTGGTTTATTTTAGGAAGGAAATCACGTGCCAAGCACCTTATTTGATGCATTTTATGAAAGTTTAGTAAAAATGTCCATCCGTCGTTCCATGTATACAACTATACATATTGTAAGTTATCAATTACGTTGTCATAACAAATTCCATCATCATGCCAATATAACTTTTCAATGCAAAACGGGTTACGTAAGATATAAGTTTTCTCGGTTCTGTAACGCTTTGTCAATTTCTCATGGCATTAACAAGCTGGACTTTATCGATGCGTCACGTCATGTCTCAAATTTCGTTTAGTTCAGCTGTTCCCCTATTTTAAAGTTATGCTACTTTTATGCTTCAATCCATCTATAATGCAGACTATAAGTAGTCGTTTTTCTTAGACATATACTTTTTAGTCTATTTAACTAAAAAGAAGAACGGAATGCTTTTTGATGTCATGACTTTACAAAAAGATGAATGAATCATCCAGAAAATATTTCTTGTCACGGCTTTTTAAGCAAGCTTTCAATCTGTACTTTTTTAGAAAATCAGGGAAGTCGTTTGTCAAGTTAATGGACTTTTGATCGTGATGTCAATAAAGCTTAGAGATCAAGAAATTTTTGTATAATTTCACTCGAGTTTTGATATATTATTTAGTTCTCTCTGTAAATAATTGGTACTTGTTTGTTTTCAACGTTTGAACATTTGAATGTAAACAAACTTTTTTGTTTATAATCACGGGTTCGTTTTTTAAGCAATTTAACCTTTGGGTATCTGCAACATTCCACTGAAAAAGACTGCCTTCCGCCGTTTCCACTTAAATTTTAAATATATATACCATATATATATATATGTATATTTAATTCAAATTGCATGAATGCACGAAATGCGATAAGTACGCTATAACAGTTTAGATGTTTCGTTTACATTTTCTAAACGCTTGTAACTTTCTGAAAATATCAGTTGTTATCGTTGCCACATGCACTGCTGAAGGTAGATCGATAAAAGGGACTAGAATGCCTGAGTAAAATTATTACTAAAGTTTATTTAATACATATCTGTTGGAAATGCTCGGAATTTATTGATGTCATCAATTTGGATCACTGCCAAATTTAATGAAGGTCCAACCTAACGTTGTTATTCGATACTTTATAATTTTTTGATCACTTGACATAAAAAGGCTTGATGGACTTTTAAATTAAATAAAAATTAAAATCCAGATGTTTTGATTCCAGAGAAATGTGGGGCTGGGCTAAGATGGCAGGGGTGACTCTACTGGTTTTCCTGATGTGCTTGCTCGCCCGAGGAGAAGGTATTTTTGTTGTAATATTAAAGAAGATTAATTTTATTATTTATGGTTTCTATGTTAATTATATGTAATCACAAAATTTGTCTATTTCCTCAGTAGGGAACACGGAAGAGTCGAGTGTCAATACGGAAGCGGAAGCCATATTAGAGCGAGCGGCCTTGTGGCTTTGGAGTCAGAGGGACAAGGACGCTGGTTGGGGAAATGATACTAATAGGGTCTTGTTGGCCCTTAGGTTGGGGAATTTGTCAAAAGATGACAATATTCCTCCTCCAGCGCCGTTGGAAATGAAACTCAGCACCAAGCAGATGGAATTGGAAATTGTCCTTCTCCTCTGGAGGTACTAAAAATATTTGCAATATAATGCAAGATACGTATTAAATAAAAAAGAAAATATTCTTTTTTTTTGACCTCTATAATCCATGCACAAAATTTTATTTTTATTTTTAGACACAGAGAAGTGGGATTTTCGCCAGTTCGTTTGGCCCGTTACACTCTGGCTTTAAATGCCCTTTGTATGGACCCGAGACAATTTTATGGACATGACTTAATTGGAACAGTTCAGCATCATGAGGAACCCTCAATGGGTTATGATTTCGCACTCACCACCTTAGCTGCTTGTAGTGCACAAGCTCATGGTCGTAAGAGACAAATACGTAGACTTTTGGATATTGCAAATGCAGTACAAGATCACAATTTGGGTACATCTCTTTATAAAAATTAATATATATATATAAGTATAAATAAATAAATCATACCTAATAAATACAAATATTTTATTTTTATTCTAGACACGGTCGCAATGGTGATTCTCGCATTACGATGCATTGTTCAGGATCATAGACACCGGAATTTGCACCATTTTATACGAAAACCTTCCCTAAGTTTGGCTCGACAACAACGACCGGATGGGAGTTTTGGTGATCTTCACACGACGACTTTGGTGATGCAAGCTTTGGAAGAGACAGAAAATGAGCCAACAGATATATGGAATAAAACAGCTGCCCTAGCTTGGCTTTCGAGTCGGCAAAGACCGGATGGTTCTTTTGAAGGAGATGTTGGAATCACTGCTGAGGTTGTTCTTGGCATCGTTCCTCGCGGATTAGCCACTATTAGAGCTTTAGATTGCGGACAAGGTCTCACTGATATCATACCTCCACGTCTCAGTACAAATGGTATTTATCAAGAATTTTTAAGGTTTCGAGCCTTGAATTGAATCCTAACCGAACCATTTAAGTTCGCGGATCCTTTAAAACGTATAAGGGTTGCGATTTCTGAATTTTTCTTTTTTATCAGTTGCAGATTTCTCTCTTTCCAAAAATCACACCGACCTACAAAATACTTCATTTTTGGGAAATATGAGCTTTTCTGGAACGGAACAGTTAGCAACCCAAACACCGATTTTGGTGAACGTTTCATACACCCTCTGGGTTGGAAGCAACGTGAACGAAACTTATAATATCTACGTCACAGCAGCTAAAAATGAGACTTTTTATAGTGTAATGCTTTTGGCTGCGGAGATGTCACCACATTTTCAATTTCAAGCTTCTGATTGGCCAAATGGTCACTATGTTCATACTCTGGCTGGTTATAAGGAAGAACCTATGTCCTATCACTATTGGCTACTTTATAGACTACCATCACCACCGGAACCATCCTTACCACCAGGAAATCAATTTGTTGCTCCAGGAGGTAACTAATTAATTAAATAACAAACTCGTACATTTTTTTTGTGCGTATTTTTCAACCCCTTAGTATATGCTTATACACGTGTCACGTGACTACTCATTAACAAGGTCTATTCTTAAACCAATAACCAAAATGGGAAACACAGAAAATCCATTTGAGTTATTACTTTACGAAAAAAACCTTAATATAATTGGTCGCTAATATTCAAGTTCATTTACTTCGTGATAAAATAATGTTGTAATTCACTCATTTATTAAGACTCTAAAAACTTCGTTTTTTTAATCAGACGAAAGTAATTGTTTTTTTACATGAAATAATGGAATACATTAGGTACAAAATTTCAGAATTAGATAAAAAGTAATTATAGTATGTATACTCTTTTAATTTCTTTTAAAAAATTAAAATTTTGTTTACAGGTGTGGACGATTTGCAAATTAGTGAAGGCGAGCACTATCTTTTCTGGTACAAGAAATTGTAAGAAAACAAAAGAGGTATAAGAAATGGGTGATGGGCTCAAGGAGCGAGAAAGTAATGACAAATTAAGTTATCAAGGAATGAAAGGGATTCAGATCTTTTTTAGCATTTAGTGCGTTTAGGTATGGCAGATTACAGAACAATAAAAAAATCCACTGGGCACAAAAATGACGAAAGTTTCAAATAGAAATTCTATCTAATTGAATCCGAATTGAGTCCGATTAAACTTTCAATTAAACTTTGAATAAGTATGTTCGGATGCGCACAGATTCATTCAGATATGATGTCTATCCGAAATTTGTTAAGATGCCACAAAAGACGTCTTTCAGGGTTGTGTTCTCTGGAAAGCTCGACAGTTGTCGCGAGCAACATATATCAAGTTAATGTATATGAATAATAACTAGTTACATAAGCTATATGAAGCATAACATTTTTTATGAAACTGCAATGCACAACCATATTGTATTTAATATATCATATTAATATTTAATAAATGCGAAGCGAACGTAGTCGCAATTTCATATTATTATTTCATATATAATCAGAAGAAATTTCCCGTTAAAAATCCTGAACAGATTCCTGTACTGTTTTTTTTACAGATTCCAGTATCAACTGAGTTACAGATTCCTGCTTCGCTGGAGTTATAGATTTCTTTACAGGGGTTGATGTACTGGAAACATTTGGAAATTTTACAGGAATTTTCGCTCGTTTTAGACTAATCTTTGAAATTGATTTACTGATAAAAGAGTTTTCCCTTATACTATCCGTCTTTAAACTAGAAATTCGCACATTTCCAACTTCAACATACTTAGCTAGATATAGAACCAAAGTTTATCGACATATCCTTTTTTTACTTTTTTAGATAAAACTTATTGGACTATATTTTGAAATTGACCAAAAAAAGTGGTTTATCTTGAAAATGTAACGGCTTCACGTGCTTTGCATAATTCTATACGTTATAAACAGTAAAGATATTTTTCCGCTTGATAAATGTCCTTACCGTATAGGGAGCTATGCTATATAGGCTCGTAAAATATGAAGAAGCAAGAACCTGTAATTTCGCCAAAGAAAAGGGACAACTCCTGTTTTTACGATGCTGATACTGTCACAGAAATAGTTCTACATATCAGGGAAATTTTCATGGATGCGCGTAAAATGCAGCGAATCGTAAGTAACGGTGCGAATACCGAACAAATGAGAATCCCATAAACATACTAGCTGCTTTTCTACACAAAAGAGGATAGGATAAAGACACCAATTTTCGAGTTGCATCCTATAGTTGGTTTCAACATTTAATCCTCTTATCACTATTTTTGCACATACAATTAAATTTTATAATTGAGTGGCTTCACTGAATTTTTAGAGATATACCATAAAGAAATATATTTTAGGTTTGCAAGCGAAATCTGTTTCTTTTCTTTTACTTTCTATCCACTTCCATTCAAAAAATGTTACTCTATTCTATCTTTTTTCTTGACGAGGACTGAAAGACCATTTTTAAGTCGTTCCTTCCTTCTTGAAAGCAGATAATGTAAATCAACTGATAAAAAGCAATCTAATTACAGAAGCTTAATGCAGTCTGAAGGAAAGAGAAAGACACTAAGGGTCGAGGCCTTTGTAGCCGTCGGACGACAAGTAAAGCGCAGACAAAAACGTGTCCGCGTAATTCAATGTGCTTCTTCGTAACTTGCATTGTACACCTCTTCCACAACCACTTTAGACTTACTGCCTCCTTATTTCCCACGTGTTTGATAAAAATTTCGATAAATTGCAGAGATATTTTTTATTCAACGCCGACTTATCTTGTTTTTTGAACTCTTGAAGAAGAAGTAAAATATATGGTGTAAAGTAATGTCGACAGTGTAAATTATGTCTCCTTTGAATATAATTGAAATACTTAGAATCGTACACCTAGGAAAAAATAAAATGGACATAATAAACTTACTTCGAGATTCTTCTTCTTCCAGTCGATTGTTATCGATACAAGTACATTAAACATGGGAATCCAGATGACAATAACACTTTATTTTTTTCTCTCTTGAAGGGTACTTATTGTTAGTTTGAAAAATGAAGTCCCTGTGATGGAACCGACTTTAAGAGTTTAAGATCGTCATTTAGTTGTAGTACACGAAGACTTACGCTTGCTTTTTCCGTCAGTTCAGATTCTTCTCTTCTTTAACCATTGGTTTCAAGTCCACTTTCTATGTGTAACGCTGTCCCGAGAAATGAGACCCGCCCCAGCCTTATACATCTTCGAAAAAAGGACGAATAGCCACACGACAATGGATACCATTATTGCCAGGTGGTGTATGTAGTGCAATTGCAATCTGGAATAAATTCGAGGACAGTTGAGCAAGAGAGGAACTTAGCAATTTTCAAGTATCCTTTCTTTAATCGGATAATTATAGTATATTATTAATAATTATATTACTTGTACAATAATAACAGAAATAAGGTCATTTGAATATTATCCTACGTATTCTTGAAATAACTTAGCAGCAAAAATAAGATAAAAAAATATCTACAAAATTTTAAAGCTTATTTTTTGCTAAATGTATAAATATCCTTAATTTTGTTGGTGTATCACAAATAAATCGTGTAGTAAATGCAGTAAAAAATACACATCCTATTAGACGGAGATTCATAATATTAGAATCTTGTATGTTCCTCGATTAAACCGGCTTATATTTTTGCAGAATCAAGGGATTGTAGATATCGATAACGAAGGTACATACTTAACTGTTTCTTAATGCTGAATGTGCTTGTTAAGCTAAAACAAGGAATTAAGATAAAAGTTTCCCTAACTGTATACTTAATTTTGAAAAGATAAACCATAAATACGTGCACACACAATTCCTAATCCCTTGGGACTCACCACTCCCATCCCCTGATCTCTCGGGTTTTTTGTAGTTTAATCCTAGCTGAAAAAATTCACGTAGAATTTTCATTTAAACACATGAAATGTTCAAAATTTGCACCAGAGTTTCACGTGGATTTTTTTAACTGAGAGTTGGAAATTGTCCAACTTAGACATATTTTAAAATGTTGGTCTTTTACAAGCCCCACAAATTGCGCATCTATAACAGTATGGCTGCCTCCTATTTTTTTTTAATTTCTGAGTCCACACAGGAAAAGCTCAGAATAGGTACTTTTTAATTTCAATTTTTAAATATATTTTGTGGCTATTAAATTTGGATTGATCAACTCATTTTAGATCAAAAAAATGTTTCCAACTTCAAAGTATAGTATGATACTTTTAGTTAGAACGAATGTTTTTTGCGATTAAAGATGCTTTATGATATTTTCCTTATTTTATAATTATTAATGACTCTTTTATTGTCCCTTAATAGTTAACATAAAATTGAGGACAAAGTATGAAAGTTTCTAGTTTTAAATATAGCTACAAATCCCTTTGTCTAATTTTTGTTGTAATTTTTTGTTTATTAGGTTGCGTTTATTACAAAATGAGAGAGAAAGTAATTATTAGACTGCGAAGCACCCTCCTGATTAGCATTTCAAAATGATAGCAAGCATTAGGCATCTTTTAGCGGAAACTCAAGATCTGACAAAAGAGAAACGTTTACGACACAGGCGATATTGACGATGATGGATGGCTTCATTTTATCCTACTAGTCATGATACGCATCAGGTAACTGTGTTATATTATACTACGTTATAAAAGGACAGGAGTAAGGAGCTATAATGGTTTATAAACGAGCTGTCGATTAAATTCGGAGCGCTGAGGTTTCATAAAAAAAGAGGAGAGTGCTCGAAAAATTTTAATTCTCTCGACTGAAAAATGATGCTAGCTACAAATTGTTCAAAACATACAGAGACGCATGTCTTTTTTATTTCTTTCCTCTTTCAAGAAAATATGTCAGGAACATATAACTCAAGTCTTCAAACTTGAGGGCCGCAATAAACGTTTGAATAGTGGGATGCAACGTGTCGAAGGAGAAGGAGTAAAGATTACGAAACGAGAAGGGGTTTAAGCTTTCATTTGCACTAAATCATCATGTGTCTATCGATATAACTTTTCGATATTCTGTCTTATCATTCTTGAATGATCCAGAGAATATGATGGCAATCAGTGTTTACTGTATATAGGTATGAAGTAATAATTTTAGAGCAATTTTCCCTCTCTGGATCGATGTCCGTCATAGAGAGAGACGAGAATGGTAGTTCAGAAAACAATTCCTCATCCTTCAAAGAGTCTCATGACCTAGTCCGTATCTAAAGTCATCCATTCTTTCTTCACCATTTGCTTCTGGGAAGCAATTTTTCACAGCGGACGTCAATTTTGACATTTCTAAATCACTTATCATTCACTTATGCGTATGTCCGAGATTTGCTGGAGCGGGATACTGAATAGAATTCGCGAAGAAGAATTTGTGGTCCAAGTGGATTTCTTTACAGGAAATGTAATTTCAAGATAAATTCGCTTAGTTTGGTTGGGAGTGATGACAAAGTCAGGAATTTAAAAAAAGTTGTAAAAGGCAGAAATTTTATATAGGACGAACTTTGAATAAGTGTCATTAATACCAAAAATATATGCAGCAAAATATAGAAATTAAATCTTTAACAATTTTTAAAATCTATCAAAACATTTTCAATTCTTTTAAAATCCATTGGAAGTCCTTGAAATCAATTTAAAAATATTGAATTCTTTTGAAATCTGAGTAATGATTACCTTAAAATTTTGTTTGAATCCTAAAAATAAAGAAATAGAAATCTTGACATCTTTTGAATATTTTCTGTCCGACCAAATACCTATTTGTTGTAAATATTCTTTAAATTACTTAAAATCACTGACATTATTTTGTTTAAATAGATGGAAATCTTTGAAGGCTTGGTTATTTATATAAAGTACATCAACTTCGGGATATAAGGATAAACTCGTATAATACATTTTTCAAACTCGTCAGAGGTCTCCGATTATTTCCTTTAAATATCCACTAATTTCTTCATGTTTTCTCTTTTTAAATTCGAACATTTTTCTTTTAATTACCAAACTTTCTATTATCTTAATTTACGTAGTCATAATTTATATTGCTATGAGGAAGCATATTTTTTTAAAGTTTAAGAAGAAATATATTAATAAATTTTGTTATCTTGTAAAAAAACGTCAAACCCTTTATTTTATATCGTTTATTGCGGATGATCGTTATTGACAAAATATTAATTATTTATTATAAAAGCCGAACAACATAATACAAATATTCTAAACAGGATTAATTTTTTCATTTTCAACCCTTTTGACATCATATCTTCGCAAATTCTATTCGGCATCCCGTTCCACCCCATAACCCCATAAATGAATGATAAGTGATTTAGAAATGTTAAAATTGACGTCCACTGTGAATTTTAACAAACTAGTGAAGCGAGGCGAATATGAATTCACGTGAAAGTCAAATCAAAGTCAAATCAAAGTGACATCAAAGTGAAGTGAAATTATATAATTGCCTCCCTGATGTAATCGCTCTATGGATTTTATGCCGCGACCATAAGCTGAACCAAACTGTTCGATTGGGTGAATTTACGAATGCAGCGATTGAATCTTAGATTTGTTTTATGATTCTGATTCCGCTTCGATATGCGTTCATGACGCGATGTGGAAACTTATTCCTGTTCTAGATTTATAAAACACGTCAAGTTACATTGTTTTAACCAACAATCTTGCAATCCTAAATGTTCACTTTATCTCTGATAATGTTGCGCATACCAAGAATCTGTCGCTTTTCAAATATTTAATAGGTTGTAAAGTTACATTGTCCACGTGGTACACGTCTAGATTACACACATCAATTCGACTCTATATATAAAATGTGATCACATGTTAATATCGCATTTTGAGTAACAGTTTAGAAATTAGTGGAAAATGCGCAACAAGATTTACAGAAATATTTTAATTCTTTTCTTTCTCATTTCTCAAGGGAATGGGACTTCAGAAGAGAATATTGGTAAGTAAAATTATATTCTCAATGTTTCTTGAGTGATTATTAAAGATAATAAAAAATAACGATATTAATTTTCAAAAAACTTGCAGTTCGTACGAAGCGTTTGACTCTTTCCACACCAGGTGAAAATCATACAGCGACAATTCCTCAAGTTCCTTACATCGTCAGTATTCTTGAAAATGGAAATGCAGTTTGTGGAGGCAGCATATTATCTAATCAGATTATTATAACTGCTGCACATTGTGTTGATGAAGACAATATGACGTACACAATCTTATCTGGAACAAATAGCATAGGTCATGCACATGGTGGAGCATTTCACCGTGTAGTGCAAAAATTATTACATCCAGAATATCAGATGTATCATTATTATAATGATATTGCCTTGCTTCTAATCAATCCACCTATCGACTTCAGACACTCACCTAATCGAAAAATATCACTGCATTCTGGGGATCTTCTACTACCCTATACTTTTGGAATTGTTAGTGGATGGGGAGAATGGAACGCAGAAGGGTAAGTAAACTGCAGTATAAGGTAAAAAGTGTATTAAAATACATATTTCGTTTGTCAAAGGGAGATGAAAATTATGCAGAGTGAAAATGGGCCAAAATAAATTCTTAGAGCAAAATAGGATCTGACTGGTTATCCTTGTTCTTTTTTTACCCTTAGAATATATTTTATCTCATTTTTACTTTCAACATTTTGCACCCCTCTTTTATAAATGAAGTATTTTTTTTAACTTTTTACTATAAACCGTTTAATTTAGACTAAGTCTTTAAAAATATATTTGATATTTGGATGCATTTACCTTCTTCGTAGTCAAATTATAACATTTTTCATAAAAAAATGTCCGTTTCTTAATTTCAGAGACAACCACGGACATTCTCACGAATTACGATCAATGGAAATGTTAATATCTGATCGGAATAATTGCGGTCGTCTCTACAGAGGTATCATTAATATTTCAGATCGATACATTTGCGCTTTAGATTTGGATGGCCATAAACGTTGTGAACAAGGTGATTCTGGTGCACCTTTTGTTATCGATGGTCATTTGGCTGGTGTTCTTAGTATGATAGGAGAAAGAAATATAGCTCCAGATCTATTTACTAACGTGGCTCATCAGGAATACAAATCCTGGATCGATTTTCACTTAAGAAACAATCTGACCAATCCACATTTATATAATCCTAGGCGGGATTGTACGCGCCACAACCGAAGATTCTTCTGCTTCTGATCTTTTTTACTTTATGCTTCCTTTATAACTTTAGAATAATTGGATTTAGGAGTTAAATTGTTTTTAGTGTCTGTATTTCTGTAATTGATAATAATAGGATTTCGATGCATATATCCACCTTGCAAATATGTTGCTTCTTTTTCTTATCAATTTTGTTCACAAACAAGTAATACTACAAACTACTTACTAATAAGATCAGTGACGCAAGAAATACTGACATCTTGAAATTTCAGACCATGAAAAAGTCAATGCTTAGATCGTAAAGTAGTGATGCAATATCCAAATCGAAATATCGAAATTATCGATATCCAATATCAATATAAAATATCTGGTTTTTATAGAGATCAGCTGGTTTTGACTGAACAAAAATTTAATTATATGAATAATAATTTATATATGGTAAATAAAATTAAATGCTTTAAAATATTACTGTTACTTAGTTGTTTATTAAAAAATATTAGTCAATAGTTATTAGCAAATTATCGATATTTTCAAATCGATATATCGTTGATATTGGATATATTCTAGATATATCGATATCGGAAATATCGATATTTTTATTTCGATATTGCATCGCTATTCTAAAGCTAATAATGCGTCATTGAGACTTCTTCTTACACGTCTTACACCGATAACTGCCAACATTTCTAGAGTTTTCAATTGTTGGTAAAGTCGGATTGAAACAATGAAAAATAACTAGCCACGAGGCAAACCTACTTTACCGATGCAAACATGAATACGACACTATATAAAATCTGTTTCAAAGTTAGTATCTCACCTGGAAGTAACATTTTAAAAATTTTGAAAAATGTGGAACAAGATATGCAGAAATATTTTTATTTTATTTTTTATCATTTCTCAAGGACACTCCCTTAAGAATGGGACTTTAGAAGAAAAGATTGGTATGTAAGTGTAATTATATGTGGGCGTACGCATGAAAATTTTCAACATAAGGGCCCTTATGGCACTTATGGTCCGTATGGAGTTACATATAGAGTCGTGTAGTCGGATGAATTCTTGAAATTTTAAGCCCAAGAAAATTTGTATTAAAAGTTTCTTTTTTCTATTTTATGAAAAGTTTTATTTAAAAATTTTTATGAAATATTTTGTTTAAAACTTTTCAAATTTACGCACTTTTGAGACTTTTGAGACTATAAACTAGAAAACCGCGATTATCTCCTAAACTAAGACCGACAATAAGGGCCCTTTTAATGCGAACGCCTACATTATTCTCAATGTAATTAATGATAAAAAGAAATAATGATATTAATTTTTAAAAAACTTGCAGTCCGTAGGAAGCGTTTAATTATTTCCACACCAGCTGAAAATCGTATAGTAACAGTTTCTCAAGTTCCTTACATTGTCAGTATTCTTGAAAATAGTGAC
>JAUESI010000034.1:4313512-4330756 GCA_032275145.1 Synergus laeviventris
AGACAATGATAATTACAACTCACCATGTACCCATCAAAATCCAGCAGCCAAGGATACATAGCAACTATTTCTGATATTGAAGGTCCTTTTTCTTCAATCCAGGATCGTCTATTATGTAATGTTTCCATTAAATAATCTGCTATGATTTTCGCTTCCTCATCCCTTGACAAAGTTAATTTCATCGTCGAAATCTATGTAATGTTAAAATTTCGTTAGATATATATAAATTGTTATCCGCAAATTAAAAAGTATATAGTAAATTGGTTTTTACTTCCATGAAGAAGTTGTAGGGCCATTTGTTTGTTTTGGCTTGCGATATTTCAATGAACCAGTCCTGTTTTTTCTATCGAAATAGTCTTAGAAAATATTTTTGTTTCTTCTTTGCTGACGAATCAGTGAGACAAGAATACAGGAACGTTGAAAAGCGTATAGTTTTTAATTAAAGAAAAATGCATGGTTAGATCGTGAAGCTGATAATAAAGATTGATCATCTCATCAAAAGGTGCAAGCTTACGTCGATAATAAGTTGACGATTGATGATGTACAACCAGGTACAAAAAAGTTATTGATATTAATTATTAACAGCGCTTCATATAAGGCCAATCTTGTTTTTAAAGTCGGTAAATCCTCGATTTGAAGCGTGCTACTACATATTGTTCGGCAAAAACCCACTACTCTCAATACTGTGCTGTGCAACATTTCATTATCTTTAATTACTGCGTTCATCAGCGATCGGGGATTGTAATCTCTTCGCGGATGGCATAAAAGATCGACTTCAGGGATCAATTAGCGCAGACTAAAGAGCAAGCAATTACGTTTCGTTTTCTGCGAAACAGATAAACTTGCAGGGCCTGTCGTTGAATACGATTGTTTCCGGTCTTGGCCTCGCAAACATGCATTTATTACAGAACCTGCGTTTCGAGATAAAAATACTCTTGATTCTTATTCGAGCCCTAACATTCGTGAAAAAGTCATGTATCAGATTTCTTTTTAAATGCTCGTCTGAAATTGGAGGATCAGTGGAGAATGCAGAAGCTATAAAAACAGTTTTGAAGCATCCGAGGTAATTGCAGTTGCAAAATATGTCCGACGTGAATTTTACTATATTTTCTTGTATTTTAAAACTGCAATGGGCGTGAACTTGTAATTTTTCAGTTTCTTTTTACATTCTTTGAAGAAGGTGATTTTAAACTATAAGAAAAACTGGCGCCACTTCAGAGGAAGTTAAACGTAAGGCATAAAAATCAAAATAAATGTATCTACGCTTGCATATGTATGTAATTTCTGCTGTTGAGAACTGAACAATTTTAAGAACATGCTTTCTACCAAGCAGGGAGTGAATATGCTTTCCATAATTGTATAATAACAGGTTAAAACACAGATAACACCGAACCAGAAAGTCAACTGCCCAAGAAATATATGGTTGTATCTTCATCCCAAAAGTCAACTCATTGTAAAATATGTGTACAAATATGTTGCAAATGTTAACAGCATAACAGGCATTAATCAATTAGATCTTCGGTTAGTCTATTGTGTATTGTTAAAAATATGAATGATATTTTTTCCTGTTTGAAATGTCCAATGATAGGTACTTCCAGTACGCGAACGGGGTTCTAAAGGGCAAACGAAACGATGTAAATTGAGCGATTCCTTGAGCAGTTTCTTGTCTGTCGCCAATAGACAAATATGGGTGGATTCGCCTGTAGATAAGGTCCCGTTTACATAAAAGACGCAGACGACTCGTTCCGAACGGACCCAACTTCATCAGTGAGAAGTAAACATACGCGGCCGCTGTTGAATAATGCGACCACTTTCCATTTCGCATGGTATGTATTTTCCTTTATTGCGCGCGGGCATATGTGTCTTTTGATATTGTTATTAAAATAGCATATCCTTGAACAGAAGGAAACATCTCCTTAGTCAGAATGCGCAAACATAAATAGAACTGAGATTATTTGATAGTGAGGCATAGAAGGTCTAAAATTCCTCTATCTTTTCGCTTTTTGTCGCTCCAGCCATGCAGTCACTTGGTTCGAAAATGGGATTGGAGGAGGGAAATGGAAAAGGGGTGGGAAAAAAGATCATATCTTTTTACTGAGTAATATTTGTACATAAAGTGAAGCCGCTCGTAGGATGACAAGAAACATAGAAATTTAGATGATTCGTGTATCATTTGGAAACATAGTTCTTCTCTTTGTTCAGAATATGTGCGTTCATTTCTCCTCATCTTTCTTGTTAGTGCAGCCTCTCCTGCAGTTCAGCTTGATTCTGCTTTCAGAGTCTGAAGTGCTGCACTTCTTTGCCCATCTTTGCCCCATCCTTTTCTTCTTTCTTCTCTTATTCTTGAACTTCTTTTCTCTGTGTTCTGTACTCTACTAGCGCGACCACCGTGAAATATGCACTACTCGGTCTTGTCTAAGTTCATCTTGCGACGCTACTTCGTGGCGCGACGTACCTACTACTTACGATGTCAGAAGAAGAGGAACAAAAAGAGAATGCGGCTATTCGACGTGGGATCCCTAGGTCTCTTTGATTAAAATGGCTCGGACCTCTCGTCGATTTTCTTCTGGAAATTTCATTAATCGAGTTTTCAGGATCACACACACGACTAGAAGTTTTGCCTTTAAAAATAGATCTCGAGAAAAGAAGCAGAGAATTATCTCTAAACCAACCTGATGATTACGCTGCTTAATCATATAACGTAATCTGCAATAAAGTAAGACAGGGAGTTCTTTGCGCTTTCTCGTCTTAGATTGAAATATTATGATTTTTTTAACAGATGATTAGTCGAATTATCCGTAAAATTAAAGGCAAAAATATTCTAGTAATTCCTCTCCAATTTCTCAGAACATTTGAGACTCGTATATGTTTATTATATAGTGACTAATGCGGTGCCTTTCAAGTTTCATTATCAGAATTATTTTCTCATATATTTTTTCGTTCCACCTTCGAGACATAAAAATCGCAGAGGTTAATTTAAAATCACTTAACTTTGACGCCATAGAAGGGTCATAAAAAGAAATAGTCAGGCTTGTGAGGAGAGATGAGTGAGCAATTGTCCTAAACTGATTATTATTTGTACACAAGAAACTTGTAATACACGAGGGCACAACAATCTCTTGTTAAAGGAGAAAATCAGAGCAGATCACGTCCTTTATAAAAAAAAAGATCTCAGGGATTTAAAAGACAAGTTGAAAAAAAAAACACACGTACTCCACGTTTTTGTGGCGATGGGAATATTAAAGCGATAAAAAGAGATAGAAGATATCTTCAACGTCACTGGCGATGCTAGCCAAAGCCTAATGATCCAACCGGTCGTAAGAGAACAAGAATAAGCGAAAGATACTTTTTCAAAATATTTCATTCTATCAAAACCTCATTTATCTGAAACCATGTCTTTTTTCATAAAAAGTAGTGACACTTGCACTCCGTATCTTTTTTTTAAATCCCCTTCCCACCCTCTTTCTAAACGAAGAAAAAGATTGGTAAAAGAGTTTGGAAAAGAGGTTTTTAAATATTAGTGCATAGTCATTCCAAATAATTATCTACAAGAATGCAACTACGAACCTTCGGATCCTCGCCCTAGAAGTTTTCAAAAGACTTTTACTCAAGAAACATATGTCCAACCGCATGAGAAAAACAGTGAAATCACTGTATCATTATGTAGCATAATATTGATCTTCAAATTTAACAATTCTTCATTCTAACAAGCATCATTATCCACACAAGTTTCTATACCCACGTCCACTTTATTATATCAAATTGGCACGTCATTGTAATATTTCTTCCAGAAAACCATTATATTCACAACCCGCACACTCCAACTCGTTTGAGAAATATGTTTTTTTAAAGAAATCCTGAATAGTCCCTGTTCATAAACTCACTTAACCAGAGAAGAAAAGCACCCCTTAGACAGTAAATAGCCTTAATTTCTTCAATGACTCATCCACCTGCTTTCAGGAACATGTTTTTTTTGTTAAACCTTCTTGTTAATGAAGAAAGAAAAACTTATTAAAAAAACTTTATTCTTTAAACACTATAAAGGAACTTTTAAAGGAACGTTATTATTTGTACCATTTTTGCAGGCTTTGGTGCGAGTTTTGCCGAAGGTAAACAAAGTGAGCAAGAAAGAGAAAGCCATCGAGAGTGAGATAAAATAAGAAGTACAGTGGGGCAAGATAAGTTACGATAAGGTGAGAAATGCAAAAGGCTGGGAAGGAGAAGCAAAAGGAAAAGGTAAGTCAACTGCTATCCTACTGTGAAGCATTGGTGTGTTCTTTGCTCTAGGCAACGGGGTCTAAAACTGCTGGAGTCTCTTCTCTCTGGTCGCGTGGTAACCTCCAGTACGTTCTCGTCCCTTGCGCAAGCCGGATTGCGCCAATCGCAGACCCTGAACTTGATACCACGTGCATCCTGGATCAAATTTTAACCTTCAGTTCTTCTAGTGTTTTCATTCCGAGCTTCCATTTTGCATAAAGTTCGGCAACTCGTTCTTTTAAGGCATATTTTTGTGAAATTCAAATTACTTGCAGCTATTTCTATGCTGGAAAAAGTGTCTGTTTTATGTGCTGCAAAGGTTTTAAAGGTGCACTTGAATTTTTTAATGGATGTGTGAGAAAGGGTGATTTCTGAGGTGCAATCTTCCTACTCTTTACGATTTTATAAGAGCTCATGTTTAATACATTGTTCGTCAAGTCTTCTCTGAAATTATTAAAGGAGAATGATGCCGAAAATGTCCTTGAAATAATTTCAATAACAAGTTCTGTTTGCTTTCTTACTATGAAATATACGAGTATACCTAAAGATATGCTTGACTTTGTACATGTCAAATCCGGCAAGTCACACTGCGGTATGTTATATCTGCGGTATGCCATACCTGCAAAGTGTAACATCTGCTGCAAGTCACATCTTGATGGATTCACCTCTGGAGTATTTATCATTATTGTTTTTTAAAATCAATTTACGACTTCTGCGGCTTGTTTATTTTTTCCATATTTATAATTCAAAGTTTATCGCCGCGCTGTGGTAACATGGTACCATGATACCATGGTGTAATATGGTTCCTTTGACACCACTAATACCAGTTGGTATAACTGGAACAGAAGATTGAATTTTTCAAAATTTGAAATTAAATCTATTTTAAATTCGATATTTTAAATAAAGAAATCTTATATTCAAAGAGAGCTTAGAAGCTTCAATTTCTTGTAGAATAAAACTCAATTTCTAAAAATTCAGTGGCCGAAAAGGTACCAATTTACACTGACAGTTGACACAATTGGCATTTATAGAACCAACTGCTACAATTGGTCTCCTTGTTGTCATGTTGCACTCTAGTACAGAACTAGCGACTATACACAGAAAAATAAACAATAAACATAAAAAACATTGCCGTAAAAAAACAACTCGTGGAATTATGTTAGGGAAAAAATGTGTGCAAAGTTCCTAAATACTTCGAATCATTCAGGAAAAGTATGTAGTACTACGAAAGGAGTAAATACTTTGGTAGCAGGACTCTGATCTATGAAGCCGTAAAGGAGAAACATGAGAGAAACAGAAAAGCAAAGACGGAAGAAAAGAGTCTTAATGACCAGACTCCTGCACGTTTCTTCTCCTGGCGTCATGAAAGGTGATCGCTTGAGATTTTAGATTCATTTTCGTTTTGTTAGAAATTTGCAAGAAATTACAACAGATTTATTTTTGATTCAGTGAATAATATACTTTCAATTGATCTATGTAATATGGTAGACTTAATAGATGTCTTAATATCTTCTTCTTTGTTCGGTTTTGATTATAAGATTCAGATTCAGATTAGTTAACAAGATAGCAAATGGTACACGTCATAAACGGCAAGTCATATTAAGAAACTTAACCTGGGAATCATCACTTCTTCAGTATCACACAACACGAGGAATTTCTCACACTTAAAAAAATTTGAAATGGTAAATGAAGTGGCAAAAGTGCCCTTAACAATTTTTCTGTTCAAGATCAAACTATTTACCATGAACTAAAAAATGTTCCATCTTTTATTTTAAATCTAAATGATTTTGTAGATGAAGGGATTTTGCGATGTTTGAGTGCAGATTTATTTAATTTGATGCATTTAAGATGAACATATCACAAGCCGTGCGAGGCAACTTAAAAAGAGGATTAACGGTTCAGGAGATAGTCTTGATCTTGTACGTAGAAGACTGCAGCTTCAGATGTGAGAGTGAAAATACAAACTTGGTGTTTAACATTTCATGAATAAAATTAACAGACGTCTTTCTTCATATTTAGCAGGATCTTCATCTTATTCTATGTAAAGCTTGTTGAAACACATATAAAAGAAAAGTAAAACCAGTGGAATATTCGGCCTCTTACAAAGATTATCTTTTTTTTCAATGATTCGAGGTATATAGGAAACTTTATAGCGAAATGTATATTTTGTTGCGGATTGTTTAATTTGCACCAGCGAAATTCGCTTGGATTACTTCGGAGGCAAAATGTGAATATTCATCAGAGAAGAGTCCGATAACCTTAAATGGTTTTGAATACGTGGTCGAGCATGAGAGGAAACACGTGGGTGTAGCTTGGGGTACGTGTATTTTATACGCAATGATCCAATGACTTTAGCCGTAAGTGACTTATCTGTACAGTGTTCTGCAAAAGTTTTGGAAAACTACAATTTCCGTATCACTTTCATTCCAGTTAAGAAATCTGCAACAAAAATTCATTTTATTGTATTTTCATTTGTTACTCGTGAAAGTAAATTTCAAAGTAAGAAAACGTTGAAAAACAATTGATATTTCGATCTTTTTCAGCGGCTTGATACTTGAGACTGAGTGTGAATGAAAATACACAAAGACACGTGATTTATAGTCAATGCTTATGCTTTTTCTTTTTTTGAAAATTTCGAGAAATAAAGAATTGATGTTTTTTAAAAATAGTATATAAAATATACATATATAAACTGCGAGTTGAGAGCGTGGGTCTATGATGCAGTTGAAAGGCTTGGATAAAAGAGATGATGATCTGGAATAAAGCCAGTCTTGGCCTCGGGGATGGCGGTCTTTACTCGGCTTAGAACGCGGAAATCGATAAATAATTACAATTCCTGGTTAAGAATCTACATCAGGCGTTGTTCATTTTCAAGAAGAGGTCATTCATACTGAAGATGAGCAGTTTTACTATTCCCTTAAAATCCTGCGAACCGAGAGTATCTTAAATTCATTTTACTAGCATATTTACCATAGTTACGACAAAATGAAAGAATCTTACAATAATTTATTAAAAAGTTAGATGAAAAATGTGGAAACACATCATCTTGTCTATAAACGTCTGAAAGAAACATTCTAAAATATAATACCTATTACTTTGACAAATGATTCATTTCATTAAATAAAATATCTGTGCCAAGTAAATTTTGGCTAATCATCTGATCTTTACTGTAAGATCAGATGAAGACAATTAAGCAGAATTAGTATCACGACTTGTAGATCTGTTGCTCGTTTCTTACTGCGAGAAAATAAAGTGTAGATAAAATGTGAGGACAAAGAGGAGTTGAGAGTGAATGAAGACTTGAAGAGACTTAGTGAGAAGAGATTGATAATCGTTGAAGTGAAAAATGTATTTGCAGGAGGATGAAGACAAAGCACCCTTTCAGCAAAGGGCGATTGAAAATCTGTATCTACCCGAGAAGATCGCCGTTCGATAATCGATCGTCGCCTGGGACAAGGATCGATCTCTGATTGAAGAAGACAGTCAGATACACACTCACAGTCACAGTCAGAGTCGCAGTCACAGTCACAATCGCGATTACAGTTACATTTACAGTCACAGTGTAATCTTCATGCGCAGCGCCGGAGTGGAAATGGTCCCGTGCAAGAAGACCGATTGTCCTTTGCGGCGCAAGAGCGAGCAACGACCGAAGAAGTCAGAGTGAAAGACAATAGAATCCTGGTCACAGGCATGAGGCGATTATGCAGAGTAGGATTGGCGGCGGTTTTAGTCACGGCGTTGTGCGTCCTTACTTTAGTGGATTTGCCGCCTCAATTGCCGGAACCTCCCCTCGACCCTCCACCTACACCAGGTTAGTCTTGTCCGTTATAAATCGCAAATGTGATGTAAGCGAGTGATTAAATTCAGAATATGTATATTTCTTCCCTACACTCTCTTCTGCACGCTACAGTACTCGTGTACAGTACACACACACAGACTACACTCTATTCAGTATCTCTCGCAGAATTGTGAGTCCAGCTACGTTTCAGCAATTGCTTAAATTATGCTAATTTTCGGAGGGTGGATAAAATTCCTTCTTTTTCTTTAAATAGAGTGAAAAATGTTGTGTACTGTTAGAGATACGCTGGGATTTCAAGAGTTTTTAAGTCACGAAAGTAATAGAAGAATATATACCCAGTTTTTGTAACTTTTAAGGAAACTTGAAATTATGTAGAACTCTACAAAAGAGACGTTTTAGACTTGAGTATTGAATTTCGTTGTTTGTTAAGTTTTCTCCACTTTTTTGAAATCAAAAACAAACATTCAATGAATGAAATAATCCGATCCTTTCTCGAGTATCTAATTTTCTTTAAACCCGGAATCTGTTTTCCGGAATCGATTCGCTATCTTTTATTGTTCAAGAATCTGGTAGGTTCTGTTTCCCAGCGATAGGAAGTTCAACTCTACCTCGCGAATGCTGATGCTGCAGGTAAAACGAGGCAACCAAGTATTCAGTAAATCGGCGAGCCTCAAAACGTAAAAATAGTTTCCCAGTATTAGCATTATCCGGTTTGTAAAGGAAGTGAGTTCCATGGCACGTTATATCGTTCCAAGTTAAGTGGATTTGTAGTTTAAACGAGTAACTGTAATGCATATTTTATTGACAACGAAAATAAAAATTCCACGAAAAACTTGACACTAAATCTATCACTAAAACATTTACAAAAATGATTGTTTATTATTATTGACCTAAATTATTTATTCACTCACTTTACCAATGAAGGTTTAAAAAGGGATTTCGAATTTAATGAACAGTTATGGAGTTCCTCACACCTGAAATAACATATAAATTCTCCCCATGGTCACAAAAGTTTTTCAAAAATAAAACCTTCATAGCGAGTATCCTTTTAATTGGAGAATGATCTTTCGTGCTTAATTGTAGAAGTTTAAAATGCAATCACTGTATAAACGAGAATAGTGCATGTATGCGCGAGGAATTTTAATAAGGCAAACGATTAAATCATAATTTATTGAACTCTCTTGCAAGTCGTCTGCAAAAAGGTTTAATCATAAATTTGCAATTTGAACGACTTCTCGTCTAGGTTTTAAGCTCGGATTACCATGTATTACTATCTATGGTGGAATGTGGACATCTACTCGCGCATCCAATTCTGATTTACTTATCTGTCGCGGGTACCGACTACGACTTATGTGAGTAAAATCTGCGACCCCCCTGTCGTAAATGAAGCAGTCATTGAACACAGAACACAGTGAACATACGGAAGAAAATAATTATCCTCTTCAATATTTACGACTGATCTTTTACAACTAAGCGCCAGGAATAGGAATTCTTCTTCTTGTTTTCAGATCCTTAACTATCTACAAAGTAAAAGCACTGATGCCCTTTATTAGCATTAAACATGTGTTCCATTTCAACCCTCTGCTCTCACACTTATTTATTCATCCGGAGATGTAGAAAACGATTTCTTGCTCCCTTCTTGGGAACAAGAATCGATTAATTAAATCATTGTCATTAAAGATTCTATGTTAATATCAATCAATAGTGTAAACATACTTAACATTTTTAAACTGCTCATTTATACAATCTGTAAGAATATTAAAAGCTTCATCAACATCGAATTAAGAGCGATCAGATTACAAGTCACACGTTCAGCAACATTATGTATTCATCTCGCCGATACGAATTACATATGCATAAGATATAAATTCAATTTTCTGCTACTCAAGACACATTCCCTTTAAAATTTATCTGCAACTCTGCAATTCGATAACAAAAGCCTTTTTTTTTTGAGTCTGAGTTTAGAAGCGTTTTAGAGAGTTCTACACGTGTCAACAAATAATGTTATAAATTACTTCCACTAATGAAGTAACTACCGCCAAAGAACCTCCAGTGATTTACGGCTTACGTCTATAAGAAGTCCAATAAACCTCATGATTATTTATGACTTCATTTCGGGCACTTTTAGCTACTCCCCAACGCATTTGCCTTTCATTATCCTTCTTTTCTAGAGAACCCTTTTCAAGCGATCTTACCTCGGTTTTTCTGTTTACCATATTATCTTATCTAAGGCTTTTCTCCTATTTTCAAAAAAATATTGTCTGATTGCATTTGGAAATGTTATATGCCATTAAACAATTCGTAGAAAGCATTTTCAATTGCATTTTTGAAGCTGCTTCAAACAAAAAGTCTTGTTTACTGATAAAATATATGCGGTCTGACTAAGACTTTCCGTTTCTACTGAGAAGTTATTTCTTTCCTTCGAATTCTTTTCTGATAGGAGTTCCGTTTATAAATTTTAAAAGTACTCAAAAGCAAGTCTGGACAGAACAGACCTTTTCCACTGAAAGATTAGATGCCTGGACAGAACTTTCTGTTTCTACTTTCAATGCAAATATCTGAAAAAAGTTTTACCTGGTGGGAAGATAATATATTCAATCTGACAAGAATTTCCGTTTCTACTGATGAGTTTGCTATTTTTAAATTGATTTTTAGATCCCAATAATTAATTTTGAATATCCTCAAAAACTAGGCTAGCTAAAACACACTTTTTTTACTGACACAGAGCCGATGTCTGATCAGTACTTTATGTGCGAAACATTAATGTTTATAAATTGCCGATAAAAATGAAAATGAAATGGTCACTCTTATAAAATTTTTTTCTATTTATTTTCCTGTAGAAGAACCTCCAGAAACAAGGAGCATCGTAGCTTATTCGTGGGCGAGAAGATTGGCACTCGATTACCGGAATTCCAAGGATTGCGATGTTAATGGTAGCTCCCGAATGACGTCTGACACGTTCGAGGTTCACAGTACGAAGTGGCTTGAAACAATCCCAGGACAGCTCTTTCTATACAGTGCCCACTTAGACATTAGAGTAGCCGCGTATCCGAGTGTCCGGGTGATCGCCGTTAAACGAGGACTTCTGCAGACTTCTCTACTTTTCTGCACTATTTGGTAAGTTTCGAAAATCCTCAATTTTCTTTCGTCTCCAAGGCGAAGAGTAATCGAATTAAGAGCATCAAAGTGGAGAGTTTGTGCCATTCTGAAAAAATAAGCTGATGAAAAACCGAGGAAAGACCGGTCTTTATTTTTATTCTGAGAAAAAGGAATTGGAGCCAACTTGAAATTGAACCCTTGTGAATTTTCTCTCAAAACATTAGATAGAGTTTATTTGTTTCAGTTGAGGTAAAAACTTTAAAAACCCTGATAGATTTTTCCTTTGTTTCAAATTAGAAAAGTGAAAAAATTCTTTCCATTTGCATACGTGATTCTAGGGTTCTTTTTGGATTAACATACTTGTTTCAAGGGTCTTTCAAGCAGGATTCAAAGATCACTGCAGACACCTTAGACGGTAGACATCAGACTCAAGCTGTATCCAAGAACGCCCCTTCGTTCTCCCGTAATTGTACTTTTCTGTCCCCAAATAGAAAAAACCACCCGGGAATAGCACAGTAATAACTGTTCTGGCACTTGCTGGCTGAGTACTTTACATTAGTCTTGGATTTTTCTCTTATTTTCTAGATAGTTCTTACGAAATAATAAATACTACATTTTTATTGCAACATATCTTTAAATGATTTCTGGCAAGGCATTCTTTTTAATTTCAAGGGTAAATGATTCTACTTTATAGGCATGAATTACATGTCTTTAAACATAATTTGAACTTTTCTGCTCGATAATCAAATTGGAATCTAGAGTCCTCAGTGAAAATTAGTGCAAAGGATTAGTCTTTGTTACACTGATGATACACCCCAAATTAATTTGATGTATCTAATTTTTATGAAAATAACTTATGACGGTTATTATATATTTTATTATAAAGATTTTAAAATACAAGTGATAGCGATAACTTATTAACAAATTGAATAATGTAAATATAATCATGTGAATATAGTACAAACGAGATATCAAGTTAGATGTTTTCATCTACGAATTTCAAGCTAGTCTACTTTTCGCTAAAGGTAAATTCAAATGCTGAACTATTGAGATTTTACACAAGTGAGTAGGAAAGGGAAACGAACATCAACTATTGGTTGATTGTTTTATGATGAGAGGTAGAAAAACCCTCCTACTCTTGACGTTAGAGATTTTGAGTGGGTCCGGATAGAATTACCTGAATAGGCTCATAAAGGACAAATTCTGTAATGAAGGTGTTCATCCTAAGCTTATTCCGTACTACACTGCAGTCTGTTCACCTTAATGGTCGAGTGACAATAAATATTAATAAAAATCTGTTAGTTCTAAATTGTAAACTCGATAAAAATTAAACTGTAAAAGCTGTAAAGGAATATAAAACAAATTGCTTATTTCGATAGACAGCAGATGTTTCGCTTTCAAATTTTCTTACACATTTATGAACTATAAACTAATAAAAGATAGTAAAATTTAAGATTTAAAATATACATTTATCATTTTGAAATTGTACACTCAGATTTATTATCTTTACCTTGGATTATCTTTAGCTTGGATTGTTGTTAGTGTGTGTTTAATAATTTGATTACAGGTACGAAGAAGACGGAAGGACACTATCCTTGACTGTTGATGCATTGATCTCAGATATCTGGTTAGCAGAATGGGGTGGTACCTCGGATGGATACGTGGGGATCTTGGCAACATGTTCGTTCCCCAGTTCAAAGAGCATACATCCAATCAGTGTCCATGTGGGTCCAATTCCCTGCTACTCTGATCCTAGTCATAGTTTAGTAATAGACTCGATCGACAAGATCAATCCTACCATTAGAAGACAATTCACCCTCTGTATTAAGGGCCTGGACTTTGAAGACGACGTTTCCGAGAAGTTAATCGCCTTCGTCGAGTTGCACAGAATCCTGGGAGCTAGTTTCTTTCACTTTTACGTCTTCGACGTGCATGAAAACGTCTTGAAGGTCCTCAGGCTTTATGAGAGGTCAAACGTGGTTAGATGGCACAACCTGACTTTGCCTGGAGATCTGCCGAGTGATAAAGAAGGCAGGAGAATTCTCTTCGAGAAGGATGTGTGGATCAAAAGGCGAATGGAGTTGATTCCCTACAATCATTGTCTTTATGAGAATCTCCACAAGTCTCAGTTTGTGGTGCCCATCGATATGGATGAAACGATTGTTCCTCGGAGAAGAAAAGATTGGTCTCAGCTACTTCTCGATGAAAAAATCAAGTTAGGCAAATCGTTTAAGGATTATGCTTCTTACGCTGTTAGAAATGTGTATTTCTTCCCGGAGATTCAAAAGAAAAATGCATCGTTCAATGTTGGAATGCAAAATGTGGATTATTTGGATTCGATTAGAACGTCTATCATTTCTCCGGAAGGAGATTCGATCAAGAGCTTCGTATCGACGAAACGAACTTTGACGGTGCATAATCATTATGCTCTTAGTACGCTCAATCCAGCAGTGAAAAGAACTCATCACTTCAATTCCAAAGACGTTTTGAAACATCATCACCGGGTCTGTGATGATCGGCACCTTGATTGTGATCTACTAATGGAGGATGTGTGCGTGGATAACTCAGCCCTAAGATACGCGGAAGAACTCAGGGCCAGAGTTAAGATTGCTCGGCTCAATCTCATTGAAAAAATAGATTAATTTTGTAAATGAATGTAGCTAATTTTTTAGTGAGTAAATAGGTAGTTTTGAATATCAGTCATTTCTTGAAGTGTACTTTTATTGACCTCACTAATGAATTCTACAGATCTTCCAGAATTGTTTTGTTCGTTTTTAAATTGCCAGTGGTTAACTTCTCGCCTCACTCTTCTTGTATAATCAATCAGAACAATACTTTGAAAAGGATATTTAGAGGTAATTAAAAACTAGTAAAGACATTTTGAGACGTTATTCTTTATTACAATTATTTAAATAAATTTAATTAACAGTAAATATATATTTTTTAATATCGACTATTTCCAGTTGTATAGGTTTAATAGAAGATTTGTAATCCAGATAACAAACTCGTCGCAGTTTCATATTTATGATCTGGAATCAGTGAAAAGGTAAGTGGAAATTAATTCCAGACACTTATTAAAAGTCCTTTGAGATTATTTGCAACAAGTTTGCAACTTAGTTAAAATTATTACATTTATATACTTATGCTTTAGAATATCTGTATATAATCTTCAAAAACTTTCGAAATAATGTAATTTAAAATTCCCTAGAAAGAAGTAATTTGCGCATTTTCCTCTCGACGAACGTGGAACCACTTCAAGTGCATTAAAACTGTCTGTTGCAAATACTCGTTGCACATGATCGATGTGGTGCTTGAAAAGTGAACAGCTAGCAAAAAGCTAGGAAAGCTATACGGTTGAGAAACTCCTGTCAATAAAATTGTCGTCTACCCTTTAGAAATTAAAATGTTATTATGCCCTTCATGAGAGTTTTCTCTTAAAGGAATGCTTTAGGATCATTAACCTTTATTGACGACTGTAGTCGAGAATTTTGAACAGTCCTCATAAAATAATAATATATTTCTCTCCATCACACGCATTTATTTTTCTTTCCAACGATGCAAAAAGGAAGAGCAATAATGCTAATGTAATGCAGTAACTGCAGCATCTTTGTCCTGACAATTCGTTTTTCCTATAAAGAGCAATCCAGTGTTTGGATAAATCAGCCATACAAGTTAGTTGATCACAGGCTTTGTATGGCAACAAACAATGCGCTTTGCCATTGATAGAATCTCACGCGACGCGTGCGAGACTTTAACATGTTTTGCTTTTCCATTTGCTGAATGACAAATTGGATTTCAAGAAACTCTATTTCTGAAAGAATAGTTTTCTTGAAATTAGATAAAACTTGCCAAGAACTAAATCGAGATCCAAATAACTGTATTTTTGTACTCTAGGGGTCGTCCATAAATCCTGTGCCCCAAAAGGAGTGGTGGGGTACGGTTAGAAGAAAAATTACGGCCTTTCATAAGCATTTTATCAATGTAGAAAAAGGGTCAGTGAAGTCAAAGGGAGTAGAAGTTTTAATTCAGAACTTTTTTTCCCTAGGGAAATAATGCGAAACGCCATAAGTAGATAAAGGAAACTTATACATCTATACTATATCTACTTACGTTGTGGACTAATTTGGGCAAGAAATTTCATTTTACCATTCAAAAGTGTTTGAAATGCATCTATAGAAGTTACTTTACTTTTCATTTCTCGGCCTGTCTTCATTTTTACCACACGTTATTCTTCGAGAGTGCATGTCGCTATTTAGAAAAGTGTCGATGGATTTCCTCGAAATCGGTACAAGGAACTAGCCATAAGGGTAGGTCATTCGTCTTCCGAGAATACGAGGGTTGCACTAAATGCCTATGAAACGCACAATACATACAACATGTACACTAATACACTGAAGTCCGTGAAACTAACAAATCCGCAGCAAATGTCAAGTATCAGACTTGCGCAGGCCAAATTCACTCGGCGGTTTCTGACTAAGAAGACACGTGGATTTCAGTCACCCCGGCGCAGTGCAACCGCGAGGAGTTCTCTATAATTCCATCCTCCAGGAATTTCCCTCCCTTTCTCGCACGAAAATAAAAAAAAAATATGAACAACCCTTTCAATTCTTTAAAATAAATTTTGTATTAATGATTTATTTAAATGATTTATAGATGAATTTTGAAGACAGGATGTGAAGCGTGCGGTGAATTATGTGCGAAAAAAATTCGCAAAGGAATTGGATAATTCGCGTTATTCTGCAATTATCTGGATCAAATGCTGTGAAAGTACATCATTTGTTTAGTAGTGTGACGGGACAGTGCTTACGTGATGGGACTGCTGATTGTCCTGGAAAGGGAGCGTGGCGAGTATTTGTAGGTACCTACTTGTTGGGCAAAACGTGATACCGTAAAAGTGCGCAATCGATCCAAACTAGGGACTCGTGACCAGTTTGCAGAAATGTTTCATAAAACAGTGTGCAATGCGTGGAATAAGCAATTGTTATGAGTTCTATTAAGCTCCTCGAGTTTCTTAGCGGCCGAGTACAGGTACTGGGTTGACTATAGAGGAACACCTGCAAACGGACCTCTCACACCTCACATCTTGCCTATACTTAATATGCAACGGAATTTTCAGAGATCTCCACAAAAAAATATTGCTTTTCTACAGGGCAATTAAATAAAATCTCCATTTCAAATATTTTCTGATTCATTGACGAATCCGAAAATGTTGCGAAATTTGGAAACTATCGAGAAACTTGAGATACCATATAAGATAACAGTATCAGAATTAGTGGGAATTGAGCCACTGAGATTATAAACATTATTATTAGGATTAAAATTTGTATTAGTAACAGTAATTCAACAATTCTTAGTGAAAAAAATATGCCCTTCTTGTGCCCCCATGTTACATACGCCCTTCTTGATCCCCCCGTTGTGAGATACGTCCTTTTTGACTCTCAATGTGACATACGACCTTCTTGTTCCCCCAAGTTACATACTCCCTTATGGAGCCCTACTTAAGCAGCCATGTCACATACGACCTTCTCTATCCCCCAATGTTAGATACGCCCTTCTTTATTGGTGTATGATATACACCATTCTTATTGCTATGTGACATACGCCTTTCTTGACTGCTGTGAGACATTCGGCCTTCTTGATTCATATGTGACATCCGCCCTTCTTGACTTCTATGTAACATACGCCCTTTTTGACTGGTGTTGTTCCGAGCGCCCTTCATGACTGCTACGTGACATGCGCCCTTCTTGGCTGTTTTGTTACATACGCCCTTCTTGACTTCTATTTGACATACGCCCTTCTTGACTTATAAGTGACATACGCCCTTTTTGACTGGTGTTGTTCCGAGCTCCCCTCAATGACTGCTCGTGACATGCGCCCTTCTTGATTTTCGTGTTACATACGACCTTCTTAACTTCTATGTGACATACGCTCTTCTTGTCTGCTGTTATTCCGAGCGTCCTTCTTGACTGGTGTTATTCCGAGCGCCCTTCATTACTGATACGTGACATACGCCCTTCTTGACTGCTGTGAGACATTTGCCCTTCTTGACTTATACGTGACATACGCCCTTCTTTACTTCTATGTGACAT
>JAUESI010000034.1:4344322-4358384 GCA_032275145.1 Synergus laeviventris
TATATCCTTGGGAAACAAAACTGACCTTTATATGGAGAATCACCCATATATACTTAATAATGATACAAATAATTACTCGAGTAGAAAAAAGTTACATTGGGATCTTATTAGTATCCCAAAAAACTGTCACATTAATGTACAAGTACCAAACACGTTTCAAAAAATTTCTAAAAGAAAGTCCACGTCTATTTTTTTATTTTGATGTACTTACATAAATCCTGCTTAAATTCGTTGTAAAAGATAAAAGGCACGTCAAAAGGTATCATTTGCGTCCCTGATTTGGAGCTTTCGATTTACATAATTGTGCTTCCAACGAAATTGAGGTTCTGCCCCCCCCACCTTTTGATTAAGCCCATTGTATAATATAATATCCCTCAGAAGAAATTAACTTCGCCGAAAAATATTACAGTTTTCTTTCAGCACAATCAATATTATTGAAAATAATTCCAATAAAAAATTATTTATCTTAATTGATAGGTATAAATGTTTTATAAGATTAATGTGATATAATAAGTAATCTCTATAGCAAGTGTTAAGGGTATAAGATAGTTTTTATTTGCTTTATAAATAGTTAGTATAACTTGAAAGTCCTGTTCGCATGTCCATAATTTTTAACATCACTGTACAACAACTTGTCCAACATAGCTTGTCAATTAACATTAAGAAATGTTTATGCCGCTGATAAATCGATTTAAATATTTCTATTTAAAGTTTTTCTTTTGTTACAACTTAATTTTATGTCAACCCTTAAGAAAATATTTTATTATTGTTAAACAAAGCAGAAAATAACAGAAAAATAACAGAAAAATCTTCTACAGCAAACCGAGCTTCCTAAATCAAAGTACGAACTAATGGCAAGAGTTCGAAAGCTCCAGAGTCCTCGAAGAGAAATTAATCAATGTCCTACCTGAACACAATACTCGGTTTCTTTGAATTCATTCACGTGGAATAAAACATTTCAAGTGAAGTGGCTTCTAAAGAGCATCAAAAGCCGCCAACTTGTCGGCACTTTCAATAATTTTAATTACACATCGAAATCTTAACGTGAAGAATGTATTCGTGAGGCGGAAATTGGTAGTCGTTTATATTTTGCACGCTCTTCTTATATAAAGATTACATTTCATTTACGTATTTAAAATGCTTCAGAAAATTGTGCAAATGGGCGTAGAGTAACAAGATATCGAGGAAGAGACTCATGAATAAAAAAGTGAGTCTTGAAAGCTTATTTGCAATTAATCTATATCCGGCGTTCATTAGTCGACAGTCTGCCGAGAGATAGGTTGCTTCTCAAAAGTTTTATCATTTTCAGTCTTATAATGGTTCTTTTTCACATTTTCTTAGCTATATGGAGCGAATGCGGTGATCCATTTGACGCAAATTGCTAAAGGGAGTAACCGTATGTTAGAGGAAGTTATGTTCCCTGGGGCGCGTAATCTCTGCACTTTATACATATCAACGTTGCGTCGAGATAGGGTCAGTAATAATGCGTCAGAGGCAATAAGATGGTTTAAATGAAAAATTGAATATTTTGTTTACACTCAATTAGCTCTCCTCTGACAAACAATCGGAGAGATTAATTGAATAATAGTTTGATCCGCAACTTTTAGTTTATTATTGTGGCATAGTTATTTACTTATATAGGAAATATGACAAATGAGTGTTAGGTAAAAGTATCAAATATCGAGTAATCCCTTCCACAAGAAAAAATTAGAGTCCAACCACGTCACGCCAGAAACCTCACGTCGATTCCAAATCGTGATGAGCATTTCGATATTATTATCAGGGTTTCTAGCACATCCTCGAACATTCTTAGTCCGAAGGAAAGTGATTTCATTATGGTTATTAGTTCGCATTAAGCCACCATCAGGCATTATCGTCTTTCTCCAAACATTTTTTTTGTGTGAAAATTTTCGGTTTGGTGCTCATATATCTGAGAGAAGAAATCTGTCAACATTTCCAAAAGATTGTGAAAGGCATCAGAAAAAAAGCTGCAATTCTAAAACTCTCCAGTACGAAAGTTTCGCGAAATGCTAAGTTCTCTCCTTCTCGATCATACGCGGTTTCCTCAGAAAATTGGAGTATACCTAAACCTTCTCGGAAGGTCCTCAAGTTTTCAACATTCTTCCCATTTCACCCAAGATGGAAAAACTCGAGCTTTCTAGTCCCGAAGGATTTCACAGACGTCGAAATTCGTACAGTGCCGCGATGGAAGGTGACAATGCTATTCAGGAATCCGTAGAAATACCTCGATCCAAGAGCATCCTAGAGCGCTGGAATTATCAAAAAAAGAAACTCGCGAGAACTACCAGTATAGAATCCGGAACTTTTTCCGAAACTTCCATGAATTCCAGGACGATTCACACGGGATATCAAACCAGAACTCCATCTTGGGATATCATGAGGTCGACTTCAACTTCGGAAATTGAACTCCCAGAAGTTTTTCTCAGTTTCCCTGAGATTACAACGAAATTACTCAGATCGCATTACATACTTCAGAAGATAATGTCGAATCATCAGTGTAATTGTCGCAAGGAATCGGTCATTTCTAACAGAGAATCGCTTTCCAGTTTCTGCATGAAAAGAAGAGACTCTGCCTTTTCAGTTTCTACGTGTCAAAGTTTGATTGCCCCCTCTTCCGGCATAAATTCGACGTCTAGTTTAAATCGGTGTGCGGAAACCAGAAATTACAAGATAATTTATGAAGACGAAGAATATAAAAGTAGACCGAGAAGAAGACATTCTGATCAAACTCAACCGAAGATTTTCATGAAGAATAAATCTAGTGTTAGACGTTACTCTGATCAAAGTCCTTTAAGAAATCTTCTGGAGATAGAAAAACCTGTAAAATTGGAGGAAAAACAGTGTACGTGTAAAAAAGTAGAGAAAGCAGGGAAAAAAGATGAAATAGAGAAAATAGAGAAAATGGAGAAAGCTCCAATAAGAAGAGGATCAGAAAATCTTCAGGATTTAAGAATTAAAAGGAAAGAAAGAAAACATTCAGAAGCTAGTATTGGCAGTTTGAGAAGAGATAGTACGAATTCTATAACACCGAAAATTATGAGGAGGCGTTTTTCTGAACAACTGATTTTAGAGGGAGGTTTGTGTAATGAGCCTGAGTTCGACGAGCTAGTTGAAGATCCCGAGGCGGAGGTTTCCTTGACCGCTATGAATGCAAGGAAAAAGGTTACCCTCAAGAGACACTACTACCCCGAAGGCGAATGGGGATATATTGTTATGATCGTCGCTATATGTGTTCAAATCATTTCCCATGGGCTACAAACTAGTTGGGGTCTTCTTATGACACCAGCGATGCTGCAGTATGGAAAATCTGCGGGCGAAGCAGGTAGAGAACTTTTAAATCAGTATACTTAATAATTTATGAAAGGGTGAGGAGGATGTCTAACCTATTGAAACTAATGAGAAAATTAGGTGCTTTGTTCCATTTCTTCCTTTTTTTTATAATGCTTATGGTAGAAGAGGAATAACATTTTTAGTCATTTTTCTGCGGCTGCCGGAAACGTGGATTGTAGTATTTAAATCTGACAATTTCCTATATCACGAGAACTTGCATTTATGTGGGTAGCGGTATTGGAGAATCTATCCATCGCATTGTACAATTGCTATCGATAGATCGTGTACCCGTCACTGGATAGATGGGATAAGGGTATCTTCAATGCGGGTAGGTCAGTAATGAAACCGCCAGCCTATAGCAATAAATCATATCCTGTTTGCCCCAGGAGAGATTAAACAAATGCCGGATAATGATTGTGTAGAGTAAGGTTGCCTAAAGCTCCCTCTATTATATTTTTTTTGTCTCGAATTTAATAGATTTATCATAAAAATCTATAAAAAATTAACTTCTATTAATAAATATAATTTATGAATTACGATTTTAGCAGATTAACTTGACAATTTTTATAGTTATTTGTTTTGTGCGCCTGCTATAAAGTATAAATAGTGTCAGGAAGCCCACTGCACCATATACAAAGGACGTCGATATATGTATAAAGTGAGTGCATGTTCTTCCGAGCCGTTTCCGGTTTTGCTCACGTACACGAGACAGTCCTTAGCCAGAAGGCATCGCACGCGACTGCTGAGTGCAAAATAATCCTTTTAAAATTTCATAACTATACGATAAGCATAAAAGATTTAATATCCGGCACCGGCAGTCAACGCTGGGCGTAATGAAAAGTCAAGACCCTTTTGTTTAGCGAGCTCTTCGTTTCAACGCGTCCCCTCTTTTCACGTTTATTGCGGCTACATTAAGCTCGAAGATCTTACAAAACTCCATTAGTCTCTATTTGTGTGCGATTTTCGCCGAGGATTGAAAGTCTCACCGTAAAATAAGGCACTTTGCAATGCTTGGTTGAGAAGATATGTAAGTGCCAAGTGTCCTTCTGATATGTGCTATAAATTTCTTGACTGGGGATTTAATTGCACCATTAATGGAAATACTTTCATGGAACTAATTCGCTATTGAATTTAAAAACTTAAATTCTTTTGAATTTCAAAATGTCGATTGCAGAAAAGAATAGTTGAGCGTGTAAGACTTTCGATCCAAAACTTCATGTTTTTTTTGACCACAGCAATAATATGAAAATTTTATAGTCGCTAGCGACACTTCTCTAAAGAAGTAGGTTTACATTGGTAAAGCTAAACGATTCGTAGCGAATTATTCTTACAACCTGCCAAACTGTGCTTGAAACTGACATAAAATACTCGAAACGATTCAAAGTATTCCTTCCACTCGAGAAACTTTTACCCAGATCCAAAGTGATTCTATAGAGAAAGTTCGTTTGCATTGTATCTTTCATACCTTCTTCCTGATTTTTATTCAGACGCGACACGATAGCAAGAATAATTTTTGGAAAGTGTAACACACGTTTATGGAATAATCCAATAATCATTTGTCACTTTTGCTATTTACGAGTACTTTTTCATTAAATGCCGTTATTTATTGCTGCGTGCTTTTCATGTGAAAAACGAGGATAAATGCAAAGAATGTAGTTTTTCCTCGTTATGGTACTTTATCTCAATTTCAAAACATCCACTGTGAATATAACACGCTTGATATAAAGTTATTTCCATATTCGTACGACATTTTTTCTCAGGCTCTTCAATAATAAATCTTTGAAATTTGCAAGTTGATATTTTAAACGTGTCTTTGAGACACAAAACGACACAAGCTGAAGATCATGCAGTGCACAATTTTTCGCATAACAAGAAGTTTGCTATTCCCCAAGCGCCATTCTTTAAATTCTCCACAAGCAGATGATTAATCTATTTCAGGCTGAGAAACATCATTCTTGAAAAATCTAAAGACGTTCTTCCAGCCGAAGAGTTATTATTTTCGACGTATTAAATTTTAATTACCCTTTTCACTTCCATGTGATTAAAATTAATGGTTGCATGCCACTTGCATAAGTTCGTGTCTTAGACTTAAAAAAGTCAATACTGCGAGTACCCGCTCGTTACCTTCGTGCGGACCAACCGAAGGTGAAGGTTATTAATTACAGGAGAAGAAAGGTGAACATCGCCTTGCGTGTAAAAACGGGTCACTTTACATTCAGTGAAAATAAAGGAGCGCCGGCTAAATGTATTGCAGATCGCTGTTTACAAGGTCTTGTCTTAAGCTCGAGCACGTTCGTTCCTCTTCAAAGGTTTTATGAGTATGAGATTTTTGAACCTTATCATCCTCGGCTTTGTTACTACTTCTTAGAAGAAATACGTATCAGGAAAAATCTTCTTTCAATGAAAATTTCCAAATTATAAAGAACCTTGCGATACATCTTTATCTTCAATCAAGTTATCACGAAATTCGCCAATATAAGTCAAGTTTCAATGCTTCTAGGGGGAACAATAGACAACGTATGAATGTACAGATTTATACGATTGCTATACATTTATATGCCCAACGTGTAAGCCATTCTCTGCATCTGTACTGTCATCTCTATAAAATATAAAACGTTACTTTTGCTCACTTACTCTGCATGTATCGTATATTACATAAGTTATTGTCTTTTGTATATCTTCAGCTTCCTACAAATTGAACCCATTTGTGCAAATTCTTCTTATAATTAGCAACACTTTTTCGAATTGCTTATTAACATAACAAAGAGTAAAAAGTAAGAAAGAAATATGATTCCGATTTAATAACTCTGGCAAGAGTCTCAGTGGTCATAGACAGTGATGTTAATCAAGAGTGATTTTTTCAACTGTGCAAGCATCGTCCTTGATGATGGTCTCTAACAGTTCCAGTGGTCAGCATGCTTGTCAGCCAATGGGAAGCTCAGCGGGATAGCTACAGAGTTTATAAAACCCCTCTTGATCATTATTACCAGTCAGATATGACAAGTTTATTGTTTTTCGCTCTCTCTCTGGATTGGCGGGATTGAATAATTCAGTGTTCACTGGAAAAAAAGACATTAATGATTGAAAAAGCGGCGAACAGTTAATCGTTGGGTAAATTCCAGAATTCAAGAATGATTTTTTATAAATTTCAATATTGCAATATATCAAAGCTTTCTGAACGTAGTCTACTTTTTTTATGAAACGGTTCATCAATTCTGCAGGTTGTTTTTCCTGCCTCTGATAAGTAGCTACGTAGATTCTTCCGGAAGTAAAAATTCTCGGAGAACTGAAGAAGGAAGTGTGCAACTAGATCTGAAAGTAAAGGTTTGTACTTACCATTCAGAGGCGTTCTTTCTCAGAAAGATCTTGATTGCTAGGTGAAGTTCAGGAAAAAGGAAGAAGGAAAATATTGTCTTAGGTATGATGTAACTCTCAAAGTTCTTTGACACCCTTCATATTGAGACAGCATTGCATTGTTAGATAGATTAAAATATTGGAATTGTACCTTAATTTAATTTAGATAGTAGTACCATTGCTCGATAATAAAATTACCAATGCTAAAAAACCAGTTGATTTCATGAAAAATCGACACCAATTAAGACAAAGAGAAAGATCTTGCTTCTTTTTTTCTTTAGTATTGACCTCGTGTTAACTCGCTTCTTGTCTGATTGCCGGTGGAGACAATTTTCTCCCAGAACTTTTTTTTTTTTTAACACTGACCACTGTCCAAGTGTCGAGGAACATTTTCTGGCGAAAAGCAATTACCCTTGAGGATTCCTTCAATTTATTTTGTTTCTTTTTTCTAGGTAAAGTTTTCTAATTTCTAGTTATTATTTAGCAGTGTAAATAATCGGATATTTTCTTTACCAATTAAATTTATTGATTACTCTTAGATAAGTTAAGATCTTTTTCACGTTCAAAGACAGTAAATAAAGAAATTTCATACCTTCATAGAAATTTAAAAACTTGAAACGTCTTGTTATCTTGTTAAATATTTGCAATTGAAAAATAGTTGAGCAAAATGAGGCGAGGGTAAAAAAAACTCCCAGAAATTTTTTTAATTCCTCAATTTTTCAAGGTCGTCAGAGGCAGATACGATATCCCCCGACTTCTCCCTGCTTTTCAGGTTTTGTGGTATCTCAGGTAATCATGCTAAGTATTCAAAAGAACTCGCGAGAAATTGCAAATTGGTGGAAATCCATTGAAGTTTTTTTGCTAAAAAATGCAGTAGTATTTAATTTTTAATAACTTTCTAATTCTACTGAATTTATTCGAATGTAAGTTCACCAGATAAAAAAAACTAGATTTTAGATCTGAAGAAACAGACTCTACTCGATCTTTTCTGTATCTGGAATCTGTATGCATATTAATTACAACCCTTGAAATATATCGCCCTTATGGAAATTATCATTTTGCACATTAACTATTGAAATTAAAATACATTAATTACATTTGAAAAAAGTTTTTCCGACAGGCAATTTATAAAATTATTACTTTGTGGTGAGTACCCGATTCAAGGCAAAACGCTGGAGGATGCACTTTCATGGTCGCTTGGTTAGATAGAAAAATTGAGTAGCTGGATGCGATACATTCGAAGCGCACTAAACGTCATTCGGAGCTTGTTATTATGCGAGGCGAGGATTCTTGTTTGACGGTTCTCTTACAAAGAACATAATAGCTTTTCTCAATAACAGGTGTGTCAGCTTAAATATTAAAAGCTTTACGCTCCAATAGTACCAATCAGAATGATATATTCATGTTTCTTCACAAATACCATGCATGCAGAGTGAAATTAATATTTTAACATCTCAAAATAAGAAACTGAATTTTTCCATTCCTGATTTTCAAATGTCGATTTTTATCAAGTTAGAAAAAACTTATAGGTAGGTACATATATAAAGTATTTGTGCCATGAGGATGAATCTCTAAAATTTGGTAAATTCAGGTGAAGAATTTGTCTAGAAAAAAAATCAAAAATGTTCATGTATTATAATTTGTGTTACTACATATAGCTGTGGAATTAATGCTTTAAATAAGATTTATACTATCAATATAAATAAAATTGGAAACGATGTTTCGTTTTCCTCAAATAAATGTTTACTGAAGACTTGTAAACGAATTTCTATTTAAATGTATTTTCTTATCTCTCTCTATCTCTCGCCCTCTCTCGTAAATCATCAGTTAGGCATGTAAATAAACAAATAAGCATGGCTTATTTTGTTATGAAGCGGTGCTACATTCATGAATAATTCATTAAGGATCAGGATCTGGAAAATCGTATTTTGATGGGAGTTACCGACAGACGAAGACCCGCTAGGCTGATTTCCTTTTCAAGATTGGTTATCATAAATGCGCTCTTGGTCCTTATAAGTAATAAATAATATATTGGCCTCTTGATAATAAATATGCGTCAGGATAACAACAATTTCTGAAGTAAAGTAGCCAAATCAGGTTTAAGATGACATCAATTCAAGGGAGAGTAAAAGTACCTTTTTCAATAAAGTCCTTTTTTGTAGCTTAAGTTTTATTTAGCACCCTTAAAGGCTATTTATCATCATTAAGGTCTGACGATGATAAATAGAAATGCGAGATAGTCGCCTCTCTGTGTAATTCACATGTTTCCTCTATTCATTTTCAATATTCCGCGTAACTTATTTAAATATGAAGAGAGGAAGAACATATTTTGTGATTTTTTAAGATTTGGAAAGATTAAGAACGAAAGTCTTGCATTTATAACTATTTTTGAACTGGGTCCGTCAAAACAGAAGTACAATTTAATAGATCATTAATTTTCGTGAATAAATAAAACTGAGCTCTAAAAATTATATGAATTAGGCTTTAATTATTTTCTAAGATATTAATCCCTTTTAAAAATTTTTTAAATTAATTTTGTCGTGGAAGGGTCGTAATACCGACTGCTGGAAATTTCAGTGAGTTTAAAGAGTTAAAGCTGGTTAAAGTAACCATGAAAGTCACTGGAAGCATCTCTGCTGGAAGTCACTCCTTTTGATCCTCTGTGCGTATTCCTATTTTACCGACAGTATAGTTACCAATGAAAGAGAATTTCAACAGGGCTCTCCTCCATTCTACATCAAATGTTAAAAAAGTTATTATTTTGTTAGTATTACTTCACTTAAAGTATAAAAAATATAATAATTAACTACAAAATGAAATGATTCATGGATAGAACTGAGTAAACTGATTTAGATTATTAGTTATAATTTTAGGTGATCACTCTTTCAAATAAGGATCAAATATTCAGGAAATGGTTTGTAGAAAAAAAATAGTGATCAGGGCATTTTGGCTATTATTTGAGAACTGCATGTCAGGAGCCGATTTCAATGAAACATTGCTTTTGTTGTAGAGGACCAAAAAATAACATATACGTATTTTTTTTATCTGTTGATAAACACTTTGAAGGAGTTAAAACCACTTCCAAATTTCACCCCCAAAAACAGTTTTTTCACGCTATCTCTGTTATATGCAACATTTTTTTTCTTATAATCCATATTTCTTTAATTTTAAATATTGTTTTAAATATTATTTTCGTAGAGAAATAAGTTTTTAAAAACCAGTTTCACCCTTATAAGAAATAAGGGATGCAATCCTCGGAAATCCAAATATTGTATTTAATGTCGCCTTTCAATAAAAAGTAATCTCTAATTGGTTTGAAACAAACATTTTGCATAGAAACAGAAAAAGCGTGAAAAAACTGTTTTTAGGGGGTGGTTTTAACCCCTAAGCTGCAATAACCGCTATATTTGTGTTTATACCAAAATGTAAACATTATTTTGAGTTAAAACATGTAAATACACTTGCTTGATTTTTATATAGAAAATTTTTCAAATAAAAGTTCTGAAAAACACCGAAGTACGTCAATTTGAGAATTTTATTTTCTTTAGAATAAAATAATTTATATAAATATTTGAAGATTCTTAGAAATTTTATGGAGAAAAAGCTTTAAAAAAATAACACTTTTACCTTTATAAAAATAAGGGATACAACCCTCGGAGATCTAAATGTGCTGTATTTAATATCACCTTTCAATATTAAGCAAGGTCCATTTGGGTTGAAAAAAAAATGTTGCATAGAAACAGAGATAGCGTGAAAAATCTTTTTTTGGAGGAGAACTTTCGGGGTGGTTTTAACCCCTTCAAATCGTTTTAAAAAAAATACGTATCTCTTATTTCTTTGTCCTCTACAACATAGCAAAGTTTCATTGAGATCGGCTCATGAGACTTCAGAATGTTTCCTTGTAAGAATATATTTTAGTGACACCGCCCCCATCCGAGTATAGCCGAGCCAAGGATTACTTAACTTCGATGATAGAATGAGAATCCAAACGGAGGAATTCCTAATAGAAAAAGTTGTCTGGCACAAAACTGAAATTTCTCAAGTGAAGAAGGACTTCTTCAGACACAGTGATTTTCAGTAGAAAATGCATTTTATGGTCAGGCATGATAATTATCTTCCCAATTTTTTCACTCAATCAAATCTTTTGAAATTTTAGAAAATATAGAAAAGTGTAGAGATTCAAAAATTGTTCTATAGTATTACATTTTTATAAAGATTTAAACCGATTTAGTAGTAAATTAAGGAATCCTTTGTGACAAATGTAAGATAAATCTTTTAAAATCATTTGAGCTCGTATCAAGAATATGATTAAGTTATTTCTAAGAAAACACGAGATCAGGGTAGACGAAAAGCTGTAAGCAGAAGAAAATCTATTTCCCGGATAGTTGGTGCATTTTCGAGGTGTACGAAAACAACACCCTCGAGGGTCATGACAGCATCTTGCAGCAACGTTGCATCCAGGTAGCTTAACTTTTTCTCCTACTTCACCCAGCAACTTAAATTTTTCTTTGCTCAACCTTATAATTAGTTCCTACAAATCGTTAGTGATTAATCGTGCACCAATTTATTGAATATCGGACTTTTCGCTGGAATTGTTCTCTTCGACAGAAGATATCATATATATAGACTTACATCACGGTAGTAAAAAATATCTTTACGGTTTAAACCATGGAGGAAAAGCGGTGCTCTTGTGCTGACGCGATTAGTTATTACGAGGTATTAAGTATTCTTTACTCATTCTTTATGTCATCAACTGATGAGGAACAAAGAAATAAAGTGAAATCGACTTTTAATAACCTCAGCTTTTTACGAAGTGATAAACACTTCCGCGCCGCTTCCTCTTTTAAAACTATCTTAGTTCACCTCTATCGTGATCTTTTTTTAACACTTTTGCAAATAATAATTTTTATAATAAGAATAATACATGTATATGTGCATCAAAACATTGCAAAACAGTTTCATCATTTCAATTGAGCAAGATAATAAAAATCTTCCTCAAGTGTACTCCAGTTGCACATAAATGTCTTATCTCTATTGTTCACTTCATAAAGTTACACGTTTCGTCGTTTCCAGACGATGTTCAATTTTGATAAGGATGATAATTCAAGAAACCGCATTATGAATTCCTCTCAAGCTTAAATAATAATTTCGAAAAGATACTTACCGTTTCTTCTGAAAACTCCAAGTCGAAATCAGATCGAAATACTTATTATTTAAATATCACCCTTATAGCCACTCGTTTAAATATATGAAATAAAAAATATTATTGCAGTGAGAATTTGATCTCGATTATCATAATAATTGTTGCACAATAATTAATTTTATCTTGATGTGCAAGTAAAGATCGCATCTTGCATATATTTTGCATATCAGATTCGTGTCCTTAAATTGTATTTCTTCAAAAGCTACGCAACGCTATTATATATATATATATATAAATATTTGCAACGCGATACCTGGGCCATGATCATGATCACTCTTTTCCATTTTTTCCCATAAAAGCACTTGCAGTTCAGAAATGAAGAGACATGCACGTTGCGTGGATTGGGATCGCTTACATTTAAAAGGTACTTATAAACGCTTATATGAGTCAGACACAACCCGTATAAGCATTGCGATTAACAATTATAAGTCATCGCCAGGAGTCACTTCATAAATAAATAAGAGAACAAACCGTATAATTGAGAACGTGGGATTGATGTCATATTTACAATTTTGTACAAATAAATCTAGCAAGCATACAAAAATATAAATAATAATTACGAGAGTTATGCCATGTTAAATTTCATGAGTTGTATACTCTAAAAGATAAAAGTTTACATCCTTTAAAATATTATTTGAAGTTATTATTTTTGTTAATTCAAATACCGAGCATCTATAATGTTTTGAAGTTTGCCGCACTAAACAGCTATACATACTCGTAAGCCAATCAAAACAGAAATTTTTGGCAAAGTGCATCGCATTGCTGTCTTTTTTTTCTTTTTCTTTTTTTTGGGGGGAATCTTAAATGCCTGTTCCGTTTACTTATGCCGGCTACTTATTTTTAAAAATGGCGGCGTCATAAAAACCTAAAGTGTAAAACCACTGCGGCACTGACAGCCTCATCCGGTCTCTGTAAAATATCTGATGTACGACCCTTTTTTTCTGTTCTTTCAAAGATTCTCGAATAGTGTGTTAAAAAATGTTTAATCTTTTCCTTCATTCTAAATATTAGCACTCTTGTTTCTCAAGAACTTAACCAGAGGTTGAAAGATTCGTAATTCGTACCTCAAATTGTTGAACATGTGAATCCATATTTATTAAAATACTATGAAACCTGTTTCCAATTATAAGTGTTCAGAATACAATAAATTATTTCTGTTTGCCATTTTGGCAGAAGAAGTGAAATGAGCATTTTGCAGTAAATAACATTTGTGTGGACATAAATCAGTTTATTTGATACAAAGCACCACAATTAGTGGAGTCATGAAAGTATTTTTTGTTGCCATTATAGAGTGGACTATGATTGTTGAAACCGAAAGATGATACGATGCTGGAAAAGACACACTCGAGAAGCTTAAGCAGGAATTCAGACGCTCGTAAATTATAATTACTTCTCGTTGCCAACTTTCAGTGCAAAAAGATCACGCTACGTGTTAACGATCCCTTCGTGTCGACGAAATTGCTTTTGCGACTTTGAATCTCAGTTTCTAGATCAAATCGAACTGCCCTGCCCTCCTCCCATATTTAGCATTTGCAAACATTTTTTAAATTTCGCATATCGATTTATTTATTTTTATTAACTGATTACAAAAATGACATTCAGAAGAATTCCGAGAAATGTAATAGAATTTGAAATATTTTTAACCATTATTCGGTGAATTTGATAGCGACTAAATTTTCACAGGTTTAAATTTCAAGATAAGTGAAAAGAACTGAAAACTGAATACAGTTTGCAACAATATACATTCAGAATCAGCAAAATCTTAATTAAGCTTCGAATCTAACCCCGGTGGTAAGGTACTTTAGTAGAACTGACCTTGCTTTATCGGCAAGTGGTTCTTATTACTGAGATTATCAACTATAAAAGTAAACGATCTTCCATTACGAGAATTCCTGGATTCGCTGGTAAGCTAGGAGATGAGTTTTCCTCTACAAGTCCTTTCTGCAACATTACGTATTATCTTGGTATATCGTGAAAGTTATAAAGTAGGAATCCTGGAAACATTTGTCTATCATATCATCTTGAAATTCCAGCAGGGCATCATTATTCCCTGATCCTGACAAACTTGGTGCTCTACTTCTCTCTCACTTTGTATGCAAGTACGTAAACTTCTTCGTTCAGAATTTACAAATATAGAAGACCGCAGAATTTCCA
>JAUESI010000034.1:4363894-4376508 GCA_032275145.1 Synergus laeviventris
ATATATATATATATATCCATCAGGGGTTGAATCTCGCAGAATCTTGTTCTGATTGGAATCAACAGCATAAAGCTCGATTTTTTGACGATAATTCCTTTTGAAAAATAATATTTTGTCACACCCTCTGGCCCTTCGGAATTAGAAGAGGGGGTGTGTCGGTATACATATATTTTTTTTTTTGTAAATGCAGACGAAATCTCTTCTTTCTTCTATTATAAAGTTCGTTTTATTTTTGCTCGTTAGTTAGATCTCTCTCCTTATTCGAGTAAGGATATCTTGAATACTTATCTTCAAGGGTTTCTTTTTCTCTTTTGAAAAAGATTTACCCATAATTTTTATTAAGGGATTACCTGTCGGTTTACCTTATATTCAAAATAGAGTTTCGTAAAGATTAGTGGAGAGATTTCTATTGGGCTGAGTGAAATTGCTAAGTTAATCGAATCATTTGAGCTGAGAAAAAAGTTGTGGTTTGTCGACCGACAAATTTAAAATACTCGTATAAATGTTTTTTGTAGTCAATAATAATATAAAATAAGAAATTTAATACGAAATTCAATTTTTAAAATCATTTCTTTGGTGCTACTTTAAATGACCTAAATTTTTAAGATTTTACCAATTGAATTCAAGGAAAAAGGGGTTTGTTTTGTCACTAGATTCCTTTTATTCTCAAAACCTTTCTTATTGATCAGACGTGACTTCTGGTTTCGAAATTCAGTTTATTGGTACAGTTATATAATATTTCTCCATTTTAAAGAAAATAAATGTACTTCCTAATATACCACCAAAATCAAATTCTAATAATTATTGAGTAAAATGAGGGGATTTAATTTTTATTTTTCATTCATAATAAAAGTACAAAATATAAGAAATTGTATTACTCGAGCTTTGCGTTTGATAAACTGGAAGAAATATTCAACAAAATCAACAGTTTCGTTATAAATACAAGTTTGTGGAACTGCTATATTTTATTTCCTGGTCGATGTACTTGCTGTGATTGAAATTGTGAGGAAGTAGTAATCGCATAAAACTTTTTCGAATTTACTGACTAATGAATATCTATGTAATTTCGAACTCAACTGTCGGAGCAGTTCGATTTTATTAAATCAACTCTGGCACAAGTTTGCTTTTATCGTAGATTTATACGGCCCGAAAGTAAAATAAAATTAATTAGATCAGACATTTTATTTTAAGACTATACTTTTTAATCTTCTAAATATTTTGGCTTGAAAATTCGTAAAGTTTCTTAAGCGACTATCTAGATTACTTTTATAAGTGCCTGAATTCCATCAGTTAAGTGCACTGAATATTTGGTATTTAAATAATGATCTTAATTACCAAAGTTAAATCTCCTCTTCGGCGCTGCATCTCGAATTAGTAAACTATTTCAAACTGTAGTAAAACTGCAATCAAATAAAATTCCCTTATATAGGAGCTCTATAAAGCGACTCGTTTAGCACCAGAAAGGAGCTTCAGTGAAACTTTCTTTCAAGGTTCGACACTAAAGAGGCTCTAATTTATAATATGTTACTAATATTTGTAAACTATTCTGTTGCTACCTTTTAGCACGTATAATATCAGAAAAATCTTGTTTTAAACTGAATTTCATTTTTATTATTCATATTTATGTCTTAGATTTATGACGTCATTAATTTTTGAAAGAAAGCAGCTTTCCTGTGTTATCAAGTGAATACCTTTGATGCAAATTTTATCTTGAAAAGAATAATGTTGAAGGAAATAATGTCAGTATCGATTATGCGATGAAATATTCTTTGAGTTTTATGTATCGTACTAAATTTGATCCTCATTTTGCATCAGCTTTAGTAATTTTGAAATGCAGTTCTTTCACTTGAGTAACTTGTATTATATAGTAAAGTGCCTTAACGTGTAAAACATCTACCTTTTTTTATTTCATTAGGAAAGGGGATTTGAAAAGAAGTTGGTGTTAAAACAACAAAAAACTTCGATAATCTAATAAAATAAAATGAACTCGAGAATTTGTCTTCACTGAATATGGAAATATTAATTAAAATCGATTAATTTATTTTCGAATGAGAAAGTTATCTAACTCAATCAATCATAATTCGATTGATTGGTCTGGAATGGATAAGTCAATTACTTTTTTGCGTATAATAAACTTTATCGTGCCTTACTTACTTTTTCATCAGACTTTATGAAAAAGCAGATAAGGAAAAGGCAAGGACGAATGTTATGCTCAGGAATTCCGGCGTGTGCAGTAAAACCGTAATCGATCTTTCGAACTAAGATTGCTTAGGGAGAAGGTCCAAAATTGAATCAACAGTTTTTCATCACAAAAAACTTCTGTGAGATGCTGCAGATGACGGGCGTTGTTTTCTCTGCATTAGTCTAGAAAATTAAGTAGTCTCTTTGAAAAAAAGTGTTTCTCAAAGTATAAAGTATAAATCTTCAAAATTGGTCATTTATCAGTTTATCATTATTAAATCCCTTGTGTATCTTACTGAGGACTTCAAGAGCAGTAATTAAGACCCTCAGCTCTTGGTAACTTTAACGAGTTTGTTCCACTGAACAGATATCTCTATCATATTACACTCATTACACTCATTATAATGAGTGTCTGGAAGACACGCAATCAATTAATCCACTGATTAGAAGCATAAACAATCGCACTAGGCTGCAAAGCATTAGAAAATATAGACTTTTAGAATCGATAAGACTATAGTGTTCCACTAATGAGAAAAAGTGGTGTATACACGAAGGAGGTAATTGGAGCAGGTTCGAGTAGTCGCTTACCTTATATACCTTTTTCATTACCAATTATCGAATTGCTTGTAGGGAGCCGAATGCGTCTTCAGAGGGCCCACTATTTTGCTCCCGAGGCCCAAGTATAACTTCATTAACGTTGTAGGGCAGCATACCAACCTTATTACAGCGAGACCTCAGCAAATATATAATAGGCTATCAAGCGTCCTGATCTCGCGGAATGTTCTTTTTAATGAAAAGTAAAAGTTTGGGAGAAACATGAAGAAAATATGCGCCTGTATACTGTGTAGTTATGTATCTTATTATAACGTATTATTATGTTGTTAATGATTACATCTTTCGCAGAACCTTCTTCCTTAACTTCCTGTTCACCCCATTTTCTCATCCCTTTTATACCTTGATTATTAATACTCTAACAAGGAATGTTTCTTAGGTGACCGCCTCAAAAATGATATTTTTATTATTGTTATTATTTATATTTATATTATTATATAGCCGATTGATTTGAATGATACTGATGTGCAGTAATGATGTGTACGTCAATTAAAACACATTTGACAGATAGTTTCTTAAATTTGAAAATAGATTGTTTTTGCTGAAGAAATAATTTTACTCTTGTTCAATAATACAATAGTGAGAAGTTTTGGAAACAGATTATATGAATATACCCTTACTTAGGGATAAACAACCCTTAAATGAATAAATTCTTAAATTAGCACGTATTGAACTATAATTTTCGCATTTTGCAGCACAAATCTGTTACGTTAATTCAAAGTAGTATTATATGAGAGTACTGATATTATTGCATCCTTATTAAAGGGCTAATCAGCCTTTGCATTCATAAGTTGCTAAATAAATAATTTAAACTACCCTCATAGAAACTTCATAGAAGAATTAAGGAATTTATGAAAGTAAAGTTGTGTTTACTATTCTCAAATTATTCACTGTTGAGTTAACATTATCTTAAAAATGGTGTGTTACAAGGATATTATTTTGGCAAAGATATTGTAGTTAAGTCAATACCAAAAGGTATAAAAACTTAAAAAATACAACCACTAAATTTGTATGGATTTCTTATGATATATTGCTATACGAAGAAGATAATTATCTCCATTTACGAAATGATATTATTAAACTTCAATCCTTGATTTATAATCAGTTATCTTATCCTCGGGGGTTGTTTACCCCCAAATAAGGATATATTCATATAATTTGTTTCCAAAACTTCTCTCTATTCTATTATTTAACAAGAGTAAAATTATTTCTTCATTAAAAATAATCTATTTTCAAATTTAAGAAAGATTGTTTTACCCATTATTATAAGGGCTAAAAATAATAGTTGCACTATCTGTCAAATATTTTTTAACGTGCAGGGTCTTATTTCACCCCTTAAAATAAGTATTTACGGAAATATAAAATCTACTTTAATTCCATTTTATTATATAGCCATGAATAATTTTGATTCTTGATTAATTCAGGAAAGGGTGAGTGATTAGGGGAATATCGTAGGTCAATTTGACGTGTCAAATGACATTACCCCCTAATTTCTTAATATCTAATGAATTTAATTAAAATGTAAATTTATTTTACTAGAAATCATCCCGGGACTAAATTCTGAGCACGTTTTCTTAAAGTTGCATCAGTCGTTGAAATTCGTAAAGAAAATTCAAACTTGACATCTTAACTGTATGCAACGCGTGTAGAAAGCCGTTAATTTAATTTGGACGTTCCTGGGAGAGGGAGATAAGATCTGCTGCTCTCCGGAAGTAATGATTATTTCGCGGCAAACTTTGTTTCAAGAGCTAACTTCAAGAAATTGAGTAAATTACCACCTAAAAAGTTTGCGGAAACTTTCATATTGTTGCACACTATTATCAAAACCCGGATTAGAGAGTATATGAAGATGATAACACGAAAAATCGATCTTCAGTCAAAAGTTATCGACAGTTGGTCCATTTTCAATTGTTCGAGTTTTTCAAGAAGTCTTTTGACTAATTACTAATCAAAGTAAACCTTTCATTTTAAAAGGTTGGGGTGTTCTTTTTATCTCCGAGGCTACATTCTTATCAGTGGAGTATTTTGAATTGAATCCTACTTTGTGCATAATCATTTGACGAAAATTTAAGTTTTTAAGAATTATGAATAAAAATAAATAATATATTAATTTAAATATTAATAAATATAATTATTTTCATCACAGAATAAAATCCAATTTTACGGTCATCCCTATCTTTTCCATGATAAGTAGATTGATCGAGCGTCGGTAAAATTTCAAGATACGAACGGTAAAGTAGAAAACATTAGTCTGGTGAAGATTTTAGTTTCAAATTTACCGACCCTAGTCTTCAAAAAATCAATAAAACTATTTTATTATTATTATTGCTAAACTTGAATAATGAGGTGGGAAATTATTTATGAAGCTGAAACTTAATAATTCTTTAATATCATGAATTTTTATTTCTTAATGATTTTATATGAAAGAGAAAAGATTGCAGAGCACTAAAAAATAAAGTACACGTATTTTTTTATACGTGTCCAAATTCATATTTAGAAGGTAAAATCATCCTTCAAAATTTTCGACTTGAGAAATATAATTTTCAGTGAAATAAATCATTTAAAATGCAGTTTAAACTTTTTCATATGCTATTACATTCCGTTTCAGATTCAAAGAGGGTAAACTACCCATAATGTAAATTTTCATTTTCTTGTACAATTGTAATAATAGCAGTTGAATGGTCATAGTGAAAAATTATCTTCAGGATAGGAAACATTGTGGAAATAGAAAACATTGCATTCTACCGACCATTCAACTGTAACTGTTACAATTGTTCAAGAAAATGAAAATTTACATTATGGGTAGTTTACTCTTTGAATCTAAAGCTGAAAGTAAAAGGATATAACATCTTATTTTTATATACCACTTCATTAATCATTAAAAAATTAAATTTACCTCGGGTGAAAGTCAGGAATTTTTGTGTATGTATATTAGCCAAAGAGGGCAATTAACCCCCGTTTAAGGGGATAATGGTCAAAAAATAAATATTTGGCTGCAATAAATAACATAGTTTCAACCTAAACAAAGTTTACGCTGACTTTTAATGATTAATTCATCCCCTAAATATGAATTTGGGCACGTATAAAAAAATAAGTATAACTTGTTTGTTAATGCTCTAAAACATACTTCAGAAGGAATCAAATCAGAGGAGGCAGACACTCGCCTTCCTTGTTAGTAGAATGAGACACTTGAAAAAATAAATGAAAAGAATATTTTAAAATGTGAACGGGTCTTTATTCACTCTACATTTCAAGGAACTAGTTGGAAAGACGGCACAGTTAGAAGTGAAGGATATTAACGATATACTGACAGTTCAGTAATCAATAATTCTTCAACTAGAATTTTCTTTCAGCACTCTTACAGAGAAATATCATGTTCACAAAACACACATATGAAAAATATACCATATACCTACAAGCATTCGACGAAATGAATTTTGACATACGTTCAAACAATTTATTTTCATGATATATCCACACCTTCCATTTTATTTGAACGCTTTCGATTTCTCAATTTTTTAATTTTGATACATATAGCCTATGCTATACATAAAACGTGAAATTCATAATTCTAAATCGAAATCTTCTTGAGCAAAAGCTAATCTAAATGTCAATTTTTAGAATAAAGAGTTGTATGAAAAAGAATCAAGATTGTGTCATTCATAGCAAATGGATTTCGTGCGTCCAGCACTTTAACAGCAGCTTATTCTAGAATATTTCCGCAAAATTATATTTCGACGTGGATATTTTATCCTCGATTGTATCAAAGATATAAAAGCTATAAAATTGCTTATTCAAGAATCAGCTTTCATATTTTCGTTTTATTTTTTTCGTTTCTCATTATTATCATAAAAGAACTGACAAAAGAGGTCTTCATATTATACAATTTGACTCCTTTCATTTTCAATTGGCTTTGCGCCAAGAGACTATTCACTTGGAAAATCAGGTATCACGATTTCCGAAGACTCCTATAATTATATATATATATATAGTACCATCATTGAAACTAATAATCTAATTTGTTCTGAAAAATACTTCTTTCGAGAGAACAAAAGATTTGATAGAATTAACAATGATTATTTGAACAACGGGCTAAAAAGAAGACTAAAAAAAAGTTCTTTCTCTTTAATGAGACAGAAATGAGACCAATCACTTCAATTGTCTTGGTACCGATGCTCTATCAGAAAATACGAACTGTCTGGGGGCATACATACTGTTTCCGTAGACTGCTCTCTTTCATGAAAATGCAAGGAAACTTTTATGAAAGCTCATATAGATCGTGGGCGTTTATTATACATTTGAAGAAAAGATGTAGGACCAGTAGGACCCACTTATGGGGAATTTCTAAGAGAAAAATGTGTATACATATATAAAAGAAAGAGAGAGATCTATATATATATATATATCATATACATATATACACAGAAGCCACTTGCACTTTTTCTATTTCTTCCCAAAGTAATTGAAAGCAGTCATTACTTTCGTACATATGTAGAGCCATAAGTCGTACAATACCAAAAAGTCATCAACCGAGTATTGCTATCCACCACTTGCAATCGATTCTTTGTTTTCTTCTTATTCCGTTATCTTAAGTTTCTTTTATAAAATAGTTCGAAGTTGATTGCTCATTAAACTAATAGAATTTTTAAAAATTAGTTTGGATGAGCCTCGGAATAAAAACTTGCTTCGGATTCATCCGCATTAAAAGTTCAGATTGATGGGCTCGGATTAATTCTGTCTTGTCTCGAGACAGATTTCGGATTGATTTGGGATCCGCTAGGGTTGTTATTACTAGAAAGAACACGTGGGAGATGGAAAAATTTTTCCTTAGTAAGTTTTATGGCAAAAAGGACGAATTCACTTTCCCTCAGTGCGTTTTATCACCACATTATTACGAAGGATGCGACGCCACTGAAGAGTCTCTTCTGGTGTACTATCGTAAACCACCTACTTTGGGAGTTTAGTGCGACATTTTTAGGCAGCGAATTGAAGCATAGCAACATGCCATCAATTTTCTAAGTCCAATCGATATGCTTTATTTGGCTTATATAAAAATAAGGAAACAAACAAATCATATTAAAATTCATATTGAATTCCCATGCATTTTTTTTAATTCTTAGAATTCAGATTAAATCATTTGAATTCACTTCTTAAACTCATCACAAGTTTCTATTCCTCTCTTGGGGCATAATATGAAACTTTTAAAAATTCTCTGAATTATTTTACATACTTTTGAAATCCCTTAAAATATTTTCAAATCCTTTGATTTGAAATTGCTTAGAATCCGCTGCTTTTTTTTTAACAAAAAGAGTGCAAAAGCGTCTATCTATAAAATTTGTGGTGTAACGAAACGTCTCGAAAATCTCACATACATTGTTCTTGTAAACTTGCTTGGCTTTTGAATGACTTGAAGTTGTAAGAAGTAAAACGAATTTTTTTGTTTATCAAAAATTGAGTTTTAAAAATGATAAAAAATGTCGGTACTTGTTGAGAAGTTTTTGAACTGAAAGTTAAAGGAAATATACATGGAGGACAAAGGTATAGTCATTGACGAGGATATATTGCCATTCACTGTCAGTAGGACAGCTTGTAACCGTCGAAGTGTCGAAAACGAGGGATAACGCGCCGTCATGATAAGATAGCAACTTTAATAGGCTGCCGTTTCTTCCTCCTTTCATGTTAGATGCCTTCGAAGGGACATTGATATTGTTTCACGATGGCGTAAATGCTTTTTTGACATCAAGGGCTACTCTAAGATTTTTTTCTTTTAGAAAAGAAGAGTAAAAGTTATTTAAAAAAAAAGAATTTTTAAGAAAATAAAAATAAACTGATGAATTTATAGATATTAGAAGATGTATTAGTAATTATAGAAAAAGAGAAGTTAAGGTTTTATAAACATAGAGTATTTTTAAACTGCTTACACAATATTTATATCCAAGTCGTCCCAGCTGGATAAATTGATTGCTGTTTGCTTTCCGGAAATGTCGAGACAAGCTTGGAATTTAACAAAATGACTTTATAATTAATATATATTTATAATAAATTAGTATTTGAAAAATTGGCTTCATAGAATATTAGGTCAACTGTTGACGTCTGGAATATCGTTTCACTTATAAATAAAATAATGCATTAATTTCCCGAAGAAATCCGGATACTCGGGATTCCCAACGATGGCCCGTGAATACCGTGGATATTCGCGTTTTCAGCCCACGATTTAATTCCCTTTGAGCAAAGAATTTAAAAATATCAGATGTAGATTCGAAAGAATGCACAAATATATTTTCTTCCTGCCCTCGAGCGAGAATGTGAAAATGCGGGAGTCTATTTCGTCATGCGACGGATTTTAAATCGAGATACGTTTACTCGAGAATTTACAAGTCTTGTCGCAGAAATTCATAAACAGCACACAAATTACCATGCATATTTTTTAATTACGGCTCGCTTTACCCTGGTAAAAACCGCCAAGTTTTGCCACAACTATAAAATTGGTAGTTTTTTGTAATCCCAACTAGAAAAGCTATTTATTTTATTTGTTTTATTCAGAATGATATTCATGGGTGAAAAGCAATCGTAAACTTGAATAAGGGATTACTTGCCATTCGCTTAGCTTGCATCTCACGCCTTCAAATTCATCAGCGAATCGTAAACAGTCATTTCAAAAAATCGTTTCCTTCTTTTTCTCTGAGTTACGTATGCGTGGTAAGTATACAATTTTCCCTTTTTACGATGGTAGTATATTTGCATGGGGCCAAGGGTTTTTGAACCTAAAATTATATAATGTAATAAAGCAATTTTGACCAAACTGTTACTCAGGTCTAGACTTTAAGAACCTCTTCCCAAAATTGAATGGAGGAAACTGTGGGAGTAATGCGAAAATTTGTTGGATAGACAAAAGAATTCTTCGGAAACGGATTTTCTCCTTGCATGGATTCAATGATCAGGCTTCCGTGGCTCCCAAGACGCTCGTTGGAAATTGTTGCGAAACGTTCCAAAGCAATTGAATCGGTCATTGGAGAAAGGAAATTTATTTTTCCTCTGTGACATCGAATCCCGATTAAAGAAGACTGAATCTTAAAACTGTGCTATTATTACAATGATAAACTCTGCAAAATTGATCACTTTAACTTGAATCTGAGATCTTATGATACATGATAGATTGATAAACCTATAACGTAGTTTATTATTACTTGTGGGTATATAAAAAAAAGTATTCTGAATCAAATCTAGACTCACGAAAGAATCTAAGATTCCATAATGATTATAGGAAAGGCCTCAAGGGTCAGATTTTCATACGAACAATGGTGGAAAGAAGAAAAAAACGATCAATGGGGTTTACGTGGGATGAAGACACTTTAGGGTGAGAAATGTGAATTCGAAGTTTTCATAGCGAAAAGCGACGTCAGCTTAGACTAACTCACAACAGGTTGAAGATCATTTCGAGCGTTATTTTATAATTAAAGGAAATCAAGTGTCGCACTTATAGTCTAATTTAATAATTAAATTTAAAAAAATATATATTATAAAAGAAACTAAAATTGTAAATAAGGAAAGTAGACAAAATATTCTAACTTATAGAATTCGGAAAGAAAAAAATTTCACTTCATTAATGATACTTGTTACTCAGTTTGTCTTGATCTCGTTCTGTTCTTATTCATGAAGGTATATAAATTTAGGCATATGAGTTTAATTAGAATTAAACAAAGTAATAAATTATCCTCTTTATCAATCACTGTCAGATCACGAAAGGCACTTCTCTCGTTCTCGTTACTGAAGAGAGTGACATACGAAGTGGCAAAATGTGTGTGAGCGTTGAGGCAGAGTTAGACATATATATATAGATGATGGCTTCTCGTTATATATTCTAGTTAATTATCCACCATATGCATTATATATACAGCTATGTTATATTTTTCTTCTTTAATATTAATTAGATATAAAAAATATCTTCAGGTACATTTTTCTTGCACTTTTATATGAAATTGCGAATTAAAGTGATAGATTTGACGGTTTTTGAAATTAAGCACGCAGATTAGATAATGATCTGATTGGGAATGGAAATACATAACTGGAATGCATAAATCGAGATAATAATATACTATTATAACGTCTACGAGTTGATGGGTTCATGTCAAAGAAACATATGTTAAGTATAGCTGTCCAATCACCTAAAAAAGTCAGAAATCAGGTATATCCACGCGCCTCGCAAACGAAATCATGCAGATTTCGTGGCAATGTTTCATAATTCGTCAAAGTCGAAATCCCACCTTGTAAACCGATTATGAGTTGGTTATTCGAGAATAAAACCAAGCAACGCATTAACTATGACGCATTATAAAAAAGTGAGGAACGTGTTTAATATGGTTATGATATTTAAGAACACGCGTAATTACTGCTGAAATGTTCATATTATGAAATTATTATGGTATTATTATACTCTCTAATATATAAGACAATATAATATAATATATATATATATATATGTAATATAACATATTCGCGTCTATCCTCAGTACAACTACATATTGAAGCTACATTTGAATGAACATGGTTCAATTTAAATGTTAAAATGGCATTCTAGCAGTCAGCAAATTGCCGAAGGCGTAATTATTTTTAGTTTCAACTAACCATGGAATGCTTTCTGCCTTTAAATTAATGTTATTTCAACGCTTACTTTTTTTTGAAGCAGGCACTTCTTACAAGTTCACGTTGATTTATACACATCGCACCTAAACGAATGACTAACTCCAGGATGACAAAACACATCCTGTTCGGTATATAGTTTTCTTTTTTGATGAACACTTCACTCTAAAGGGAAAAAATGAATTTCAATATATATTCATCAGCGTATATACGGAAATCAGTATACATATTGGTACCACATTTTTCCCTAAAGCTAGACTGTCCATTTATAGAGAGTGTGAAATTAACCATGATAGAATCAACCCAATGTGACTACGTCCACGTGGTCTCCCATGATCCCGCCTTCATGCATGAATTTGTTCAGTGCTGTCTCTGGCAGGTATAATCGTCAAGTGGCATGGCTTAGGGTGGCAAATTCAGTCAAATCTAAAATCAAAGTCGCACCATCACGTATCGTGACCAACTATCGTTCAGTCCTTCGTTCACGGCGCGTCCGCAATGAGTCTGAATTGAAGTCTGGTCCAGAAGAGACCCGAGACGGCAGTCTACAAGCGGCGCGCGTCACGTTCGGTTCGTCGCTTTCATTCCCATTCAATCCTATTACCGCGAAAACACTAAACATAATACCTATTTAAGAGTGAAAACACCTGCGAAAATCATAATAGTGTCACACCGACTCTAATTAAATGCCACATAGGTCACTCGTTCATCCACTTGCGAGTATGTTATTCAAAAAGTCAAGGATGTTCATCATCAGGTATCATCGCTCATCACATCACGTGTCACAAACTTCGAATTTCCTCTGTCCTTAGAAGCTTACAATTAGATCTTAGATATATTTTCTATACAATTTGAATCGTAGGTTCACTCAGCCGATTTTAGGATCTCTATACATTACATTACACATTACACTCATATACATTTTTATTTAAAAAGCAGTTTCACATGAACATTCATATGCTGGGTTTTATTGCGCACTGAAAAATTTGATGCAGGACTTTATCGGAACTTCCGATTCACTTTGCTTGAGCGCAAAGTTTTTTTTTCTAAACAATAGCAAACAGGAAGGGTTCTCGCCTCTCCATGAAGGAGAACTTCGCGGTAGTTTCAAGAGGCAAAGTTTGTAAGAGCTCGAAATTTTTCTAATATTCTTCTAGTTTTGGAAAGTTGGTTCAATAGAG
>JAUESI010000034.1:4391653-4416958 GCA_032275145.1 Synergus laeviventris
TTACGATTTCCCTTTACCATGATTTCTGTTTACCATTTGACCATTTTCCGTTTACCATTTCCCTTTACCATGATTTCTATTTGCTATTTCCCTTTACCATTTTACTTTACCATATCTCCTCTGTTCACCATGATTTCAGTTTACCATTTTACCATTTTCCGTTTACCATTTTCCTTTACCATGATTTCCGTTTACGATTTGCCTTTACCATGATTTCTGTTTACTATTTACCTTTACCATTTTACTTTACCATATCTCCCCCGTTCACCATGATTTCTGTTTACCATTTTACCATTTTCCGTTTACCATTTCCCTTTACCATGATTTCTATTTGCTTTTTCCCGTTACCATTTTCCTTTACCATGATTTCCATTTACGATTTCCCTTTACCATGATTTATGTTTACCATTTGACCATTTTCCGTTTACCATTTCCTTTACCATGATTTCCGTTTACGATTTCCCTTTACCATGATTTCTATTTACTATTTCTCTTTACCATTTTACTTTACCATATCTCCTCTGTTCACCATGATTTCAGTTTACCATTTTACCATTTTCCGTTTACCATGTTACTTTACCATATCTCTCTCCTTTGCCATGATTTCGGTTTACCATTTTAATTACCATATCTCCCTCCTTCACCATGACTTGCCTTTAACATTTTACTCTACCATATTATCACCCTTTACCATTTTACTTTACCATATCCCCCCCTTCACCATGATTTATGTTTACCATTTTACTTTACCATATCTCCCTCCTTCACCATGATTTCCGTTTACCATTTTACTTTACCATTTCTCCATACTTCACCATGATTTCCGTTTACACTTTCCCTTTACCATGATTTCCGTTTACTATTTTACTTTACCATATCTCTCTCCTGTTCCATGATTTTTGTTCAGCATTTCCCTTCACCATTTCCTTTCATCATTTCCCTTTATCATTTCCTTCTACCATGATTTCTCTTTACAATGCGAAGAGCCATATTTTATAGGTTTTGTTTTCTCCGAAACTATCATAAACTATCAGAAACTATCAGTAAAATGGTAAACGGAAATCATGGTAAAGGGAAATGGTAAACGGAAAATGGTCAAATGGTAAACAGAAATCATGGTAAAGGGAAATCGTAAACGGAAATCATGGTAAAGGGAAATGGTAAACCGAAAATGGTAAAATGGTAAACGGAAATCATAGTGAACGGGGTGGATATGGTAAAGTAAAATGGTAAAGGGAAATGGTAAACAGAAATCATGGTGAAGGGGGGAGAAATGGTAAAGTAAAATGGTAAAGGCAAGTAATGGTGAAGGAGGGAGATATGGTAAGTAAAGTGGTAAACGGAAATCATTGATTTTCTTGGAAACTATCACTTGCATAAAAGAGTATTTCCAACAAAAATTGTGTATTTCGTTAAGATCTACAACTTTCGTTTGAAACTTTTTTCAAAATTTTGCATATTACCTGAGATAAACCTAAAAAAACCATGGTTTTTTCATGGTTTGAAGAAAATCGGGGGTGGACCGTTTTCGGAAGTTTATCCAAAGATTTTTGCAGACTATCTGAATTGAGTGAAAGAATGGAAAGGCAATAACAGAGAAAAAACCTTGACCTTGGTGGAGTAGACTTATCATAGATTCAACGTTCAAATCCCCAAAATCTTTAAACGATATCGAAGTCATGATGGAAAGCTCTCCATTCGAGAAGAAGCTGTCTGACAAAGGCAGGATTTATCTACTGTGAAATCTCTCCGCGTTGTGATTCATCTTCAGAAAATTCATGCTAATAAATATATGCTATAATAATTATCAAACTTAACACATAAATCTACCAAAAAACTGCCATCTTAAATTAAGAAATATTACGGTGTCGAACTTTGCAGAGAAAACTTAGCAACATCTATTTAAGTAAGAATCATTTTTTCTGGTTGTCACAGAAGGTGTTTTCTTTTCTCTCTTTTGTTACGCAATATTTTTCCCTCGCGTGGGGACTTTATTATCGGATTGCTTATCATGATGAGAAAAAATATCATAAAGTCAACCGTAACGATGCAACTATTAGTTCACGTCCGAAAGATTATTTTATTTTTATATAAGTTAGAGGCTGAAAAAAAATAAATAGCTGGGCTTATTTTGTAAAAGAATAAGAATTTTATCCAAAAAACGGACAGGGGCCATTGAGATCGAAAGCAACAATTTGTGAGGTGATCTTTTAGAAAAAATAAGCCTTTTTGCACCGTTAATAAGTACAATTTATCTAGAGGATATCCCTAAGGATTCAGCAAAAATATTCTGCCCAGCATTAAACATCTCATAAGAAAATAATTGACAAGTATGTGATATATGTCGAGACTGGTACTGTATAGAGAAAAGGAGTATTTTTCCAATTTTAGAAAAAAATTAATATCATATGATAAATTTTCCAAAAGAGACAAAAATTTAAAACCTCTGATGAGAGTTCAATTATAACATTGTTATTCAACTCGTGAAAAGTCTGGTATATAAAATATTCAAAAAATGTTTGCCGTTTACTATACGAAAGATTTTTTTATATAAAGAAAAAGGGTTGAAAGAACAGTGATTCTTCTACGACTTTAATAATATAATTAAGCAGTTAGAGATCAGAAGAAAGCCTCTCAAAATAGAGCTTGAATCACCTATTGAATCTTTTTACGCGCCACCGAGTAAAATGATGAACGAGCATCTTATCGAAAAAAGGGAGCTGCCGATGATAAACGCACTGTTACTTTACAAAAACCTCATTCATATTGCGAGAGGGGTAGCGTGACAACTTAAAAGTGAACGACTCGAATATCGCCTTTATAGGTGAAAGTGACTTTGGATTCATAACACGAAGGCGCTGATAAGAGCATTGAAAAGGAAAGTTTTATCGTTTCTTATACTAATTTTAAGGGTACACTGTACGTCAAAAAAGAATAAAATAATTTAAGAAGTCCTTTTGGAATGTTTCTTATGATTTATCGAATCCAATGGAATTTTTAGTCTTGAGCTTTTTACATTTTTTAATTGGAACGTTCTTTTTCAGAAGATATTTTTACATTCTCTAAAAATTCTTCTATAAAAATTCGAAAGAAAACTTTTATGATATTTTGGGATACCAAACTTTAGTTTTGAGGAGGCAATTTTTTTTATTCCAATTTCCTTTCTGTTCCCTTTAACCCTAAGCTTATCGACACGTTTTTACTGTTCTAGAATTAGAGGGTTTAGAAAGAAATTGAGAGATGGTTTCTTTGTGATGTTATACGATAATCAACAAATTCAACAGATTAACTCAATTTGTTTCTGTCAGGAACAATATAAATATTACGACAGAGATAAAATGACAGGAAATGGCAATGGATAAATAGAAAATAAATAATTTTTTCTAGAGAGAATAATTTTAGAGAAACGAAAACATCAAACTTTTTTATATTTAGAACAAGTTTTTTTTATCTTTCAATAAAATTCTAGAGTTTAAATTTTTCATCCAAAGATACAGAAGGTAATTTTCAAATAAAAAAATTTTTATAAAAATATAAAAATGCAAAACAAACTTCGATCGATTGGACTTGGTAAGAGAAATCTACTTTGCCGGCATGCGGGATAATAAGTCTCCCTTGATGATACTATGGTTCATACCAACAGAGTTTTTATACAGATTCCGATCTTATCCCTTTTCTACTGAGTTTCAAACTTCTTCCAACAAGAGGTCTTTTACCGACAGTTCCGTCCTTCTTTATTAGGTATATAAAGGAATTTCTAGAGAGATTTTTATAAAAGAATACTATAAAATTTTACCTAATAGTAATTTTTTCTTTTTTATGACAGAAACTAACATTATCTTGTTTTATAATTTCAGGTAAGATAAGTCATGAGGTAGATTTCTTTGCCAAGGTGAAAATGTAAGTATAAAATATTAAAAAAATTAAAACAAAAATTACCGACCGAGCAAATAATTATATTCCCCTGGGATTATTTGTAATGTAATAATAATATTGCTCCCCGATGTTCTCTCCTATTTTCCAAAATATAATAGGGATATTATGATTACCATACAGATAATCTAGGGAAACAATCATTTTCTCGGTCGGTAATTATTGTCGTCAATTCCGACTACATATCCTTAATAAAAAGTTGTTTCGGTCTATTTGCAATCTAGCAAATCGTTTGTTTAAGTCAGTTAAATGCGTCTAGAGCAGCCAGAATTTAATAATATAAGCTCGAAAATAACTACTGCCTAATCATTTAGCGCAGAAGCTTGGTCAATAAAACGATAAAATCAAAAGTAAAACCACACCTGTTTTACATCAATCCCTTTCACTCTGTGAAAATGAAAGATGTGGATTTATTTTTTTAATGCTCTCTAATTATTTATTTACAGCTTGTGTTATTTGGAAATTATAAAAAAAATTTACCCAATCTTTTCATCAAACTTATACAATATTAATTTAGTAAAGATCTATTTTATAATCAAGCTTTGTCGTCCAGTTCTTTTGTATCTCTTGTTATAATCGTATCACTCCCACTACAGATTATATGGAAGATATATATAATTTTTATGCGGAGCCACATATATCTTTATGACACTGATGTATGAATATGACGTATATGTATACTGGTGTCAAAATATTCAGTATTCGTATACAGTGAAAAGTGATCTTCCAGTATCGCTTATTGTTCATTTTATAAATGATATATATAATTATGTATACATGAGATTAATTTCAATGACATTTGGATAAAAAAAATTCAGCAGTTTTCTGTAATCGTGGAAGTTTACAAGAAGCTTTCTAAATAACCGATACAACTTTAGTGTTGCATCACGAGGGTCCATTTCGCTTTACCTTGTAAGGAGTAATAATTGTAATAGGATGTAATTATGGCAATCATCTTTGCCATTACAGAGGACTCTCGTTTTTCCCAGAACGCAAAGAAGTGTCGCTGTAACTTTACGTGTTTCTTCCAATTAAGCTTTGATATGAAAAGACAGGACTTTGAAATAAATCGTATCTGAAGAGTCATAAATTTATCCATCCATAGTCTAAGTGACTATTACACCATACACGTAACAGGAACGCGGTTTCACCTCAGCAATTATTGAATCTGCTACATGAAAGAGGCACACTTTTCCTCCATGTGATAACGTCACTTGCAAAAAGATATAGTGGATAATTTATGGCGTATTTTTGTAATTGCATTAATGATTATTTTTTTAAATGTTTTCTATTATTTTTCTATTATTTTTCTATTAAAACTATTCAAATAATGAATGAGTCTGATTGAAGAAAGTCGAAAAGTTCCTTGAATTAAAAATAGAACATAAAAAATACTTTTAATTAACGTACAGTGCCTCTCTCTCATGACATGTTTTTCTTTTTTAAAATTAGCAATCTGGTGATCGCTCGACGGTCACATAAACGCCAGATTTTGAGACTCGTATAACACTAATCGAGGCTAACGAACCTCCAAGTTTATTTATGACTCTTGATACATTTTGTTTATCTTCTTTATCAGGAAAACATTGCAATTAAGATTTTTTGAGCAAATTAATCATTTAAGTGCAGTTATACATCAGTGAAATTTCACTGATTCCCAATCAAATTCCATTGATTAGTTTAATTGTTTAATTAATTTAAAATATTTTATTAAGGCTATATGAAATATTAAAGTAAAATGTAAAAAGGCATTGATACTCTAAATTCGGGTTTATAAAGGATTTAATTTTATTTGCATACTCATGTGAGTCATGTGACTGGCTAAGAGAAAATCAATCAAAGTATGATATATTAGAGTAAATGCCAGGGGCACTCTCTGAATTTCGCGACTTTCTTTATATCTATTATCGAGATTTGGAAGCTATGTTGCATCCAACTTTTCTAGATGATTAATAGCTATTAGAACGTTCCATGTTGGAATATAATTCGTTTCGATTCTCTTCCGCCGTGTCGTCGATAGATTATCATACAAATTCCCTTAATCCTAGTTGCTACCATTTCACCAGATAGCCGCGAAAACTGGTATTCCACTAAATCGTTAATGTCATTATCATCCATTTCCTGGTTTCTTTTGTTCCGCCTTCCAGCCGCCATCGATATTCTGCTGGGAAAAATATAAAGACTAAATTTAGATGGTGATCTTTTTTGGTCTTCTATTCCTCTCTTTTTTTTTCACAACATAAAATAATATCAAAAAATCAAAAATCAATGTTGATAAAAATCCATCTGAATTTCACATCGTTACTTTAAATGTAAATACTACACTTAGAATCCTTAGAATTCTGCCAAGAAAATAATTTTTTTCTTTGTAAAAAATACCTACGATAATGTAAAAAAAATTTATTATTTTAATTGTACCAAAAATTCGAACTTATTTTGCATATAAAAAGAGGCTTGTTCCAATTGGAAAGGAAAATTGAAGTATAAAGAAATGATTTGTCGATCGTTTATAGTCCCAAGTACTTAAACTACTTTCTGAGTAAGATGAAAACATATTCCACCTTTCCCACTATGGATACCCTTGTGAATTATTGCATTATTGACCCACTTATTAGGTTTCTTGCACCCCTGTCAACTCCTCAACACGTACCTAGATTGGGGAATAATTCCTACATGAATTATGCATTAAGTAAATCCTTGTACTAAAGAAAATCAGGCTGTTTATAGGGAAGCAAGCAAAGATAAACATTTTTCGTAAATTCTTAGTAAAGAAAAAGGTGAACTTAATTTTTTCAAAGTTACTTCGTTTTAAGGATCAATTAATAATATTATTATACACGGATTATAACAAATTTTGTAGGCCTTGTTAAACCCAAAAATGTATTCTCTTGGTTTTTTTCCTATTTCACATATTGTTTGGCTATAACTTAATTACAGTAAATTCTTTAAAAATCGCTTTATTCAGAGATAACATTCACGACTTTAACAGTATATACTAATTACCAGTAATGGGGCTAATTACTAAGTATTATTCAACTTTTCCTAGTCATTCCACATATACTAAAATAAAAAGGTTCTTCATAAGTCCAAATGCGTGAGTAACGATACTAAGTTTTTCACAACACTCCCAGGAGAATATATAGTTAGGTATCGTTCGGGTTACCATTTATATGACCTTAGGGGACTGTAAAGATCAAATCTTCGAAGCAAGCCTATAAACTTTTACAATACTCGATTTTTGATAAGCATTCTTATTTTTTCATAAAAATTTGGGTGATTACAATTTGGCTTCAGTATAGGTAAATACTTTTTTATTTTTTATTACAAATCCTCATGAATATTTTTAAATTAAGAATTGTGTCCAACTGATCGCTTCTCGCGTTCATTTAAACTTGAGAGAGTATTTTATGCTTCATGAAACTGATCTCCCTAATGCTTATGGTGTCAAAAAACTCGTGATGGTAATTGTAAGGGTATATTCAACGTCAGGGAAGAAGTAATAATTACAATAATTAAACAGTCGTTCAACATCGCATGTGTATAGAGTATAGATACTGCACACTTTATATACATGAGCAATTTTCCGGTTAACTTCAAGAATAAATGTAAATTATAGTATTTACTGCAATGTTAACAACTTTAGGGATTATAAATCGACAAGCATATATTAAATACTGTCGAGTATTCTTTGACAGTAATTATTACTTTTAACTGGGTTATGCAAATGAAATAATATGCCTGATTGCCTGAAGTACTGTGAAGTTCAAATTCAATATTTCCGTTTACAGTTTTTCAATTCTGATTTGATTAACAATTGCAGGGGTAAAAAAAATTGTTTAATCTTCTATTGATAGATTGATCTTCCATTTAGCTCGAAGTTTCATGCTTCTGAAATCCTTGAAACAAGATCCACGTGTTGAAAGGCCTCAAATGCTTTCATTTATGTGTACGTATCAAATCGCAGTACATCATCGTCACGTCAGTCGCGTCGCGTTGAACCCGGTTGACATTAAGTGAGCTTTTCCTGATTGAACTCGAACCTAACTTGGATAAGTCTAATATACCAGCAACCTGAACTAATCCGAAAATCCAACCTTGCGCTGACAAAACTAAACCACGTGGCAGAAATTCATTCTCATTGGCCGGCGATTTCCCCTCTGAGCTTGCGGCATGTTCGCAAAGTGCCAACTCCAATCTTCAGTCGACGCTCCGCTACCTATGCATGCGCGGCAAAAATTTCCTTTCCGATTTTTGCAATACGCTCAACCTCTATGGGAATAAATTGACAAAAATGTGCTGTGAGAAATAAATCTGTGTGTGTAATTTCATCGACAAAAGTGATTAGCAGACTATTTTTTTTTAGAATTTAAAAATCCATTAGGAAAAGATAAATTTTAAAGATAAAGAAATCTTTTGTTATAAATTAATGAAGATTATAAAATAATTCAATATTTTGTTTAATCTATTGGTAGATAGTGATTTTATTTTAGTTTAAAAGAAAAATATAGTGGAAAAACAGTAGATGTGACATTTCAACTCAAATTTTCAAGTTTCCTTTGACTCACTTTATATTTAATAGATTCGAATCCTCTTTAACTTATCTTCAAAAAACAATGCATGGGCACGTTCAGTAGTTTCGTTCCTTTTCCGATATTTCAAGAGGACATGCTGAGGTTGCTCGTGAAAATAAAAAGAATCGGGAAAGTTAGTGTTAAAATAAGGGAAACCTTTTTTATTCTCTTTCAAAATATTTATCTAGAAAATATTTTCAATTAAATTGTAAAGTAATACTCGGGAAAAATAGAAAAATATTTTACAGGTGTTGCATTTAATTAAACTTCCCTAGTCTCTTTGGAAATTCAATAACTATTTTATTCGTAGTGAAACCATTATCATAGAGCTCTGGAAACGTGAATTTATGAATGTTCTATGCATTGGAGTAAAATTTGATTATCCTCTCGAGTCGATATTTCAATAAATTTTCTGGTTTCCCTACGCAATAATTCGAAGCACTAAATATGAAAAATCGCTCGAATAAATGACCGAAGGCAAAGTCTGGCGTCGCTGAATGGTTGAATTACAGTTTATGGCTCTAGAGTAACTGCATGACTGCAGTCTGCTCAGTCGCAACAAGTCTTGAAAGTCCTTTATGTGAAGTCGAGCTTTAATTAAGGAAATTTTGATTGATGGAAATAAAGCAAGGATTAGATCTCTTTAATTAGATCTTAAGCCCTTGGAATAAATAAACTATCTAAAGTTTTCAAGAGTTAAAGTGAATAAGGCAATCTAAGTTTAAAAACATTTTATTCAAATTGATGCTGGGTTGTATATTGCGTTAGTTTATTTGAATAGTGGATCGCAGCTTTTTATTATCATTTAAGTAATATTGAAAATAGGATTTTCTAAAATTCTCTCAGAAAAGTTTCTAAGTCGCATTCCAAAAATAGAATTTCATAGTAATATACTACAGCTCCTGTGAAATATTTTTCGTAGGGGAAATTGAACGAGTTAATGATATCGTCTTCAGATAAATTGTCTTTGTGAGAAAAAAACGTGATTGAGTTTCAGTCGATAAAAAATGAAGATTGTCTGCACATAGTATCTACTGCCTTATATGGAACACACACAATGGCTGACAATGTAACTGTTTCGCTGGAAATCTTGAATAGCCAGATTTAAATTCTACCTCTCTCTTTCGAAATATATTTCGTGACCATTCTTGAGTAAATCCTTGCTTATTGTATAATTCTTCAACTAGACAAACAAGTACGCAATGACTGTTGAAAAGATCTCTTTATTCATAAAGGGTGGCCGCAACACTTTATCTTTAAAATTTCCTGCCTGTCCCCTCACTTTTTCATAAGCAATTCTGATTTTTACTGACCTCAAATACATAATTAAGAAATAATTTGCACAATTTTGTACTCTAATGTTCAAAAACTTTAGAGTTTCTCATTTCTCTCAAGTCGAAAATTCAAACTTTATTTACGATGCAACTTCTCTGAAGCCGTCGTTCCAAAATTTATTGACCGAACTGAAAGCATAAAATTATTGTAACTGAGAAACAATAAAATTTCTAGTCGTCCTCAAATTTAAGATACTTTTCTATCTTTCTCTTTGGCTTCAATCTTGCAATTCCGTAAAAGATAATAGGAAGTAACGTTTGGTTTATACCATTTTTCCATTCAAAAATTATGAATAATTCCCAGGACAATATTTTTAACTCCATAATATATTTTCTGCCTTTTGCGGTCTCTTTTCCTTTCGTTTCCTGTTGTAGGGGAATTTTATGAATCTTTGTTTTGGAGCTCAACGAAAGCACGTACTTGGGTTGATTAGTATTGATCAGTATCTGGGTTTGATATTGTAACTTGTTACATAAGAAAGTTATTTTATCAGACAAAGAAAATTGCAAACTACGTTGACAAAAGATAAAAAAGAATGTTATATAAAGTTATTTTTTGTAGAATTATACAAGGTTGTAAAAAGAACTCTTATAGTATGAAAACACCTGATTCGAGATGCCTGTGAACTGTCTGAAAATCGTGTCAGTTAAGCCAAAAGAAAATAGTGAGTCGGTATAAAAGTGATGGGAGGAACATGAAGTTGAAAAGGTCGAGTAAACGTCGAACTTTTTCCGACGCATATAGATGGGGATAGGCAATTCCCTAAAGATGTTTTACAAAGTCAGAAGATGAAAATGCATCCGGAGAGAAGGAACGACTTGCAAAATCCAGTATGTGAAGATAGCGGGGTAGCTTCCGGTGAATTAGGAGAACCATCTTGCTCCGTTGACTGCGACGGAGCCTGCGTCATTCGAAATGGTCCAAAGAAGGAAAGCGAAGAACATCACGACCCTAGGTATCGAAGTTCTGAAACAGATGGGATTATAATATGAAAAAAGGAGAACTTGGAAGCAATTTCATAAGGCTCAGAGTCGTCAATTCTACCTAAAGTTATTCCTTTATACTTTTTCAATTCAAATTCAGATTTTCTATTGACAATTTAAACGAAGAAAAATGTGAATTACCAGTAAAAAAAGTTGTGTCTAGTTTTCCAGTAGAAAAAGTAATGTATTTCTAGACGATTTTTTTTAGTGAAAAACAAACAATTCTAATCATTCCACGAAAGTAATTATATAGGAAATAGACTGCATTCATTAAACGAAGATTTTTAGATAAGAGTCATTTTCCTAGTGAAAAAGGATAGTCTCAACGAGACGTTAATTGAATTTCAGTAGATAAAGTAGTTCCTATTGCGGCAATGAAATATCTTAAGTGGAAAAATAAATCCAGACAGACAAACGAAATCCTAGTAGAAAAAGTAGATTTCAGACAGACATTAGTTTTTCAGTAGAAAAAATAGTTTCTTGTATGTCAATTAAATGAGAGTCACAGTGGCTCGGGTGATAGGACACGAGTTTCGAATTTCGGATCTCGGTTTCGCTTCCTGAGCCGGTACCAATGGAAATATCTTCTATGTACTTCTACTGTAGCTCTGAGGGGATAGAGTACAAAGGCCTAAAGGCTAAGTGCTCTGAACAGCGAAGGGCTGTCCTTGTTAAAAAATACTATATACTATGTCAATTAAATGTTTTGAATAAAAAAGGATGTTCACATTAATACAGATGAGATACATTCGGACCATTCTTTGACTTTAATTTTTCTACTGGTATTTTCTAGATTGTCAGTTATAATCCTGTTATTAAGTACCTTTGTAATTAAGACTGAAGCAATGAGTTTCCAGCCTGTTGAATTCCCTTCTAATTTTTCAAATAAATCCTTTTCGTCGAGAAAAAGAGGATCGATGGGAAAAGGTACATCTTGAAAAAAAGGATACGGACAATAAAGTCTGGAAAAGATCGCCACCGTCATTTTTATGAGTTTTGCGAAGGGATCGTCGCCCAGAATCCCTCGAAGCTAACCCCCGAATCATGGAGTGTATTTTTTACGCCCTTAGGTACATCGCCCAGTGTACTATAAGGCAACACTATTATCCGGAAAGCGGTTGGGGGTGGGTCGTCGTCGTCACGGGAGTTATGGTGCAGATTTTGAGTGCGGGAATTCATGGGGCTGCTGGAGTCTGGCTGGTAGAAGGGATGAAGAAATATCGTCAAAGCCTCATTAACGTAGGTATGTCAGTTCTGCCTCTTGGCCGGTCTGTCTAAAAATTAAGACTTCCGGTATCTGGTTGCAAAAGATATTCTATATTTTTGGGGAACAAATTGCAAATTGGAACATTTTAAGCATTCCAAATTTTAAATTGCATTCAAGCATGAATTCTTAAACATTTTATGCATTTTTTAATATTGGATTTAATAAATGTAGGTACAAATTTACACTCTTAAACAATTGTCTATACATAAGCTGATTTCGCGTGCAACTGCCAAGACTATTTTACCAGCATTCCGCAGTAGAGTTGATGTTTCGTGTTATTATTCATGGAGCAAGAAAAGAAAACTTTATATACCTACTCTGAGCGGTGAGCTCTATACATAATCGTTTTCGCAAAAACAATTCCACTTTTTAATGACGGCTCTTTTCTTTTTATCGACCTTAATATTAACATTTTTACTGTATGAATGTTTTAAATTTTCAATTAATGTTAAATAAATACGTTAACCATTATTTATTTGACATGCATCTTTTTTTCTGTCTATAAGGGGAAAAAGTGTTAAACTGATATACATAAGGTATAAAAAAGTAGCTGTATCATTATTTCTTTTGGTCCAAAAATCTTTAACTCTTAACACTAACATATTTTCCCAAGAACATACAAAATTTGGTAATTCTTCCATTTAACTGATTAAAACCCGTAATTTTATTTAACTTTTAAATCTAATTATGAATGCTTCAAAAATGAAATATTTTAATACAAAACTGATGTAATGATTTTAAGAATTTATACGCAATTCATATTTCTAAGAATGGTAAGTGAGAAGTGAAAGTCACTTCTCTTTTGTTAGCTTTTCAAAAAAAACGGTGAAAAGTGAGGGTCGAGTTGTTTGAACATGAATCAAATTTCGAAAGAAAGAAGAGGATGATGAATAGTTAGACAGACAGTTTTTCCTAGCAATCATTTTCTGCTTTAGGCACTGCCCGCTCTTAAAAAAAATTTTCAAAAGGATGAATATTTTTTTTCTGGGAGATAACTTTAAAGTGTATATGGAAAAGGAATTCATTACACAAATTATACATCAGCATTTTTTGTAATTACTGTTTGTAATTTGAATTTCTCTTTTCTATTACAATTGTTTTAAGAAACCTTGAGTTTATTTTACGAGTCAGGTGTAAATTTTGGAAAGCTCTCTAATTCTTTATCAAGGGCGATTAACATTAATTGCAGAGGCGAGATTTAAAGTAGCGCACCTTAGTAATTCTTACTCGAGTCCTAAGCCACCCGGAACATTTTCCTTCTTGAATTGAAGTAGAAAATATACACATACTTTTGTATACCTTTGTATAAGGTATAGATATATACGTTTGCGAGTGCTGTGGAGGGTAAAGATAAGGAAAAGAAGTACGTTAGAAGAGCTGTTTTTATATAAGTAGATATGTAGGGAACCAGAGAATTTAGATGTGTCCTAATTCAAGAGAATTTGACTGTGGAAAGCATAGCTCAGACTTTAACATAGTTTCGCTAATGTAAGTAATGAATTGAAATTTAAAGAATAAATCTGTTGTCGTAATCATCGTGTTGAAACTAGATTGAACAATATACAAACAAGTGATTGAATATTTCTACCGGAAGGGACGAAATATCCGGCAGCACATCCCGCTTAATATCTGGCTCATAGCCAGATACATAAAAAAGATAAATATATAAATTGCTTCCTGTTAAAGAAAAGAGTAGGTCCCTGAATGTTCAAAAGCGACGAGGGTGGAACTGTATAAATAATAATTTTAAAGATTCTCGGAAATAAAGAATATTGTGAATTCCAGAGACTTAAAAATATTAGTACTTCCATTTCAATTATTAGAATTAAAAAATACTGGAAATTTTGGAAATTTTTTTTTAAGAAAGTCTCAAAAATTACAAAAACAATTATTCTTCAGCATATATATAGTATCTAATTACAATTCCAGCCTTTTTATATCTTTCAATTCTAAAACTAGATTATGGATTGGAGAATTTTATAAAAGATGCTGATTGGAAAATAACCATTAATATTTTCTACTAAATTTAGTCTCAACTAAATAATTGTAAATGCAATACTATCGTAATTACATAAAATTATGCTTATTTACTACTGGGATGATCTTTTGCTAATAAATTATTATTGAATTTTTTTCATATACATATAAAAATAATAGAAGATCTAAAAAAATCGTTTCACGGAAAATAAGTCGAACGAATTTCTAATTCTATTATTCAGTGATTTTTAATTGTTTTACCCGTTACATTTTCCTCTTTCATATTTAATATTTCACACTGCAGATACGTCAATTTAACGTGTTTTCCTCCCTTCGTGACTCTAAGAACGCGACAAGTGTTCTTCTAAGGAACTTCGAAAACTCTCTTAAGTACGTCACTACAGAATTTCTTTTGAATATCGCATAAATCTCGTCTAAAAGAGCGTGCTATAAATTAAAGTAGCGTGTTAACTTGGAAAAAAAGAGGAAGAAAGTCGCCTCATGCTACCTTCTGATCTATTTTACTCTAACGATAAAAACTGAAGATTGCTTTAGAAATGAAATTAATATCTGAAAATTGCAAATGTTTTTAATATAGATATGTTTTTACATTATCACTTCTTGTTGACAATAATTGAAATCGTAGAAAGCATTATATTCGCGAGGGAGTGAAGAATGGGTGTTAACTGAGCATGTGACTTTGGAAAAAATTTTTTAAAATTACAGCATCAGCTTCATAAATCCATAAGACACTTAGTGGTAAAGAAAAGAGATTGCGGATGATTCATGAAACTCTGAAATTTTATTAGAGTTTCACGACCGATTTAATTCAGCTGTTTTTAAACCATCCCGGATGTTATTAGTTACATAAATAAATTTTTGCGATAAGTTAGGGCGAACATCAAAAATGTGATACATTGAATGAATATAAAGTAGTTTAACAACTTGGAAACTTTAGCTTAATAGTTTCATGACCATTACAATTATTTATAGAGTGTCTTTTTAAAGCATATGGGTATAATATTCGACATACATATAAGATTTGTAATCTAGAACTGAATGACTGTTGTATTATATAAAGATATCATTCAGACATTTTCTAAGAAATAATTTTTTTCTCGCTTTGATTAGCCTTCTCTGTGGATTTAAGAGTCAATTCACTCTATAAGTAGTAACGAGACTGTTTATATTATGATACACAAAGCAATCACACCTGAGATCCTTAGTCGCGTTTATAACGGGCCGCGATAATAGCTTTTTTGTGCGTGAATCTGATATAAGAATAAATTTAGCACTGTGATTGCGAAAGTAGCAAAGGAGTTAATCAAGATTATTATGATATAATAATTTTAAATTCTAGTTCATTTTTAATAACTTTTATTACCTTTACTTTACTCATGAAGTAATTGCATGTTGTAACTACATAACTTTTGTTACACATCCCAAATTGACATGGAAATTCAAAAACTTTTTTCTAAAATAAATTTAATATTTACAGGATGGTTGGGAGCAATGTCAACAGGAGTGGCGTTGCTAGTTTCACCAGTGACAATAGCTTTTTGCAGAAGAAAAAGTACAAGACTGACTGCTGTTCTGGGTGGTCTCGTTACTGCATTAGGGTGCCTTTTCACTTCCTTTGCTACTCAGTTCCATCAACTTTTCTTCAGCTATGGAACAGTCGTTGGTACGTAAATCATCAAACTTGAAGCAACTTGAGTTTTACTAGATCCAGAGAAATAAAAAAATTAAGAGTATTTCTATGTAATTTGAATCTACGAGAAGGATCTTCAAAATTCTATAATCAATTTTGAATAGATAAGTATTCTAGACATGGGGGGTGGGGCGGAGGGAGTGATTTTCTAAAGGTATTCATTCTGATGGAAATACCTAAACTCATCAATCGTCTACATAGCAAGGCTAGTCATCCTTTTGCCCTATAACCCGTGATCCGGGTTTTCAACGTTGACAATCTCATATCACGGATATCGAAAGGAAGGGATTTTAGATGAAAACACTTCTCTTCGCCTGCACCCCAGATTGATTTAATCCGTTTGGAATTTTCAAATAAAATACAAAATCTCATTTTTTCTCAGTCTTATGTTTTTTGAAAATATTTAACTTGACCAAAGGCATGATGAAATATTTAATTCTATAATTTGATATTGAACAGGGGTAGGAGTCGGTATAACGAGAGACTGCAGTACATTAATGGTGGCTCAATACTTCAAAAGAAGAAGAGAATTCGTTGAAATTTTTATCGTGTCTGGTAGTGGACTGGGGATCGCAATAATGTCAGCATTCATCAAAGGAGCTATTAGGTAATTTGAGTTTTTACAATTTTATTATGACGAATAAAGTACAATTTTCTACAATGCTCTAAGAAATGAAATTCTCAATAGAAAGCTTTGTTTTGAAAGAACTTAAGTCGATGCCAATGAAATTCTCTCATGAATGAAATAATAAAATTGATGTTTTCCTCTTCAGCAAAATAGGTTGGCGACTTGGATTGCAGGCTGTGACAGGGGTGGTTTTCCTGACGTTCATTCTGGGCACATTTTATCGGAGCGCATCCTTATACCATCCACAGAGACGAGCGATTCTGCATTTAAAAAATCAGAAAAGGAAGATCAAGGACAAAAATAAAATAGACGATCGACCTCCTTTCTTTGACTTTAGCACCCTCAAAAGCAAAACTGTCAGGATACTGCTAGTCTCAACAGGAATATCTGCTTTTGGTATCAACACACCGATATTTTATCTCGTAAGCAGTTCAAATTTTAAATCTTGCAGGTTGTACAAAGAAGTAATAATAACATGTCTTGGTAATTAAAAATTTGGATGTTTTAGGCGCATCAGGCAGAAGAAGAAGGTTTGGGTGACACTGTAATTCTATTGCAAACTTATCTTGGTTTGGCTTGGACACTGGGATGTGTAACATTTGGACTTTTGGTCGTTCATCATAACGTAGAGTGCAGAATAGCGAGGCAATACTTGACTCAGGCTGCTGTTTTTATGTGCGGATTATGTATTCTAGCTCTCACAACTGTTCACGGAAATTATCATGGATATGTGATGTTTACGTGGATCTACGGTAAATAGAACAGTTAAATAAAACATAGAAATTCCATCTTCCTTATCTTCAAATTTATAAAATTTTCTTTTGCAGGTATATTTTGTGGAGGCTATCATTACAGTTTAAAAATGTATACCTATGAAAGAGTACGCGCAAGGAATTTTGCCAAAACCTGGGGATTTGTTCAGTGTTCCCAAGCAATACCAATTGCAATTGGAGTTCCCATTTCAGGTGATAATTTATGTCCTACCCCAGAACCACAAAAGAAATACAAAATGTGGATAGAATAAATAATTCTATTGAAGATTACTATTTGTAATTATTCCAAACATAATTTTTTTCAGGATACATAAATGTCGGATGTGGTGGGAAGGCAGGATACTACTTCAGTTCGACTTGCGTTCTAGTCGGTAGCTTTACTCTTTTTTTCATAGACTTGCACAGAAGGAACTTATCTAGACATAAGCACACAAGAGAAAATGGCACCAAGCACTTGTGTGTCAATGACACATGTCCTCAAAGAAAAAGACTATCATTCAGTCAAGAACCAGAAAATGAAGGAGCCGCTGCTGGAGCTGCTGCAGCTGCTTTAGTTCTTGGTGCAGAATTAGCGCCAGCGCCAGGTAATAGTTTTTTAAACTTTAATACTCTGATAATAATATTCCTAGAAAAGTGAAAAACAAAAATTAAAATACAAAAATGTTCTTTTTTAAGGAGAATTGATAGATGCACTCGCAGTGGATAAACCGGAACTGACATGCATATCCGAAGAGGGAATAGCTGATATGGACCTTCCGGATAATATCCTTGACGACTTGGATTACATCGGAGATTGTATAACATCCTGCAATAAGGTCGAAAATTACTTGATGCTCTCAGAGTTTGAAAATAATCTAATTGCTGAAATGCCTATCATCATGGATCGTAAGGGGCGGCGATGGTCCCTTGCAAAATCCAAAGGTCCATTAGCCGGAAATCAAAGTGGCGGACAACCCAGTCAAGCTGCCGCAGAGGAAGAGGAAGAGAAACCAAAGTGGCGACTAATGTCCGCGCCACCCTCCAACAGAGGAATTACAGTTATAGATGAAGCCAGCACTTAATGCTAAACAAAATTATTTTAGTAGCCTAGATTTTAATACTATTTATTTCAAACTTTCAAGTATCTTAATTTATTTTTCCTTCAAGATTTATTTGAGAAAGCTTCTTTGAAATGTCTTCTTTATCATAGAAAATGGTTTAAAAACAAGACAAAAGTTCAAGAATTTTATTTGTTGACCGTTCTGCTGGGAAAATATGAAAACTTTGTTCTTATCGTAGAAATTGTAACGTAGAACATTAAAAAGTTAAGTGGTAGAATTTTTTTAATCGATTTTTTGCAACTATTCTAATAATGAAAAAAGTTATAAAATGTTTAGAAAATGAATGATTGCGATAAAATTCAAAAAAAGTTTCTGTAAACTTGTAACGTCAGTGTGTAACTTGAATGAAGGGGTAATGCGCTTCAAATATTATCGAAGAGCGTCAAATTAGGGAAACTTGTGACCTTGGTGTGATAGTACAATTAATAATGATACTCATCTTTGTCCAAAGTGGCTAAAATAATCACGTGTCTAGTTTTCCTGCCCACTACTGAAGACAATAATCATTATTCTTTAATCCTAAAACTCATTCTTTAATCATAAAAACTTATCTAAATATTTTTACTAAATTGTGATTGGAATCGAGTTTTTGAGCAAAGGAGACTTTGAAATGTTCCCTTTTGTCTACTGAAAACGACGACGGTGGTTTTCCGTCCACTAGTATTGAACGCTACAACGATATTTTTTATGGTATATATGGTAAATGTTGAGAAACTTTTGAGTAAAGAATAGGGTTTTAAAAAGTTCGTAGAGTTTTAAGAAAGTAATGTATCGTTAATTGTAACAAGAATGAAAATATTTCAGACCTAAATAATTCGAAAATCATTCGTTTCGAACTGAACCAAGGTGCGCTATGTTGGGTACGAAATGGTTCAAACCGAACCAAGGTGCTTTATGTTGGTTCGAATTGTTTCGATTTCAAGACCTGTAATTTACAATAAGTTTGATTCTAAAATAATTCGCAAGTATTTCTAACATCTAAAGTATTAAACTTCATCAAAAATTAATTAAGAATTTTGGAAATATACTTGTGTATTTGAGAAAGAATTTGACATCGATTCAACCCCTTCATTACTGGTCGATTGATAAAAAAGGCTAGTCTGATTAGTTTAAGTAATTTAAAAATATAAAACTTAGGATAGAGGAAAGTTTAGTCTGTCTGTATGTATTAAGTATGGTTTTATAAGGTGCTATAGTTACAATAATACAACTTTCACATGTCTTTTACATTTGCAGAAACCATAATTTAGAAATATATTTAAATAAATTGTTAACAAAAGGCAACAATTATTCAATCTCGATAATAAACAATGGAAGTTTTACCTTAATTGATTTAAAATTATTTTCTCTTTTTAAATTCGTCAGTTGAGAGAAAAAAATATTTTAAAAAAAGTATCAAATGAAGAAATTTCAATTGAATTATAAAAAACTCGATTTTGTTCTTCTATTCTAAAGTCAATGAAAAATGATGGGAGATACAGTGAATGTAATAATTATATAATTAATATGTATTATTATTTATTGAAGTATTATATAAGGTGTATATATGATAATTATAGAGCAGGTCTGATATGGTTAAAATATAAATCGTAGTCCTAGAATTGTTAATGTTAGAAATATTACTATAATTACTGCCGACTCTAATAGTTACTGCCGTAATTACTCACACAATTCAAGTCCGATTTCCACTGAAAAGAGAAATTTATATTAACAACAAAGTATTGACAAAAATTAGAAACTGCAATTTAAAAAGTGAAAAATTTTCAACATTTTATTCAGTGATATCAAAGTAGTGTTCGCATATAAGAATGTTAACAATATTACTTATTTTATAGACAGTATTGCATGTGTTCAATCTGCATAATAACCATAATATTTAATTGCTATTAGGAGAAATTATTAGCACTTTAATATTTCATAATCGTCCATCTTAATTTTTTTTAAATTAATTAAACATTACGAAAAAAAATTCGAAGGGAAATATTTAGAAAATGTTTTAAAGTTATCGTTAAGTTGAAAAAAAATTACACGTAATATAAATTGTTGGGAAAAATGAGACGCTATATACTTTTTTTCTTTACGAAATATTTAATTAGGCATATAAAATCTTTCAAATTTTCATTTTTTAACGAAAAATTGGATTACAGCCTATAATTGAAATATGTAATGAATTAACGATAATACACCACTATTCACGAAAAATAGAAATACATATAATGTTCGAAATCAAAATGTAACCGTCTAACGTTTAATTCTCTATAAAGTGATGATGTAACTGTGTAATAATAATAATTATTATAATAATGAGAATATTAACAAATAAAATCAAAGAATCTCTTCTAACACATGTGCATATATATTGTAATATTGTATCATTGTTGATATAAAAATATGGATTCAAATTCAGTCTTGATTTTTATCCTATACCTTATTGCAAAGTGATTTCAAAAATTCTGAAAGTAAATAAATTAATACTTTTAATATTGTTAACATTTATCAACGAAGTGATTCAAAATCAACGAGTCATAGATCTTTGGAACATTTACAAAGGATGAAATCATAACGATTACCAAAATCTGTCACCCAATTTGCAAACCAAAAAGGGTATTAACATGTTATAATGTAGATAAACTAATATCTTTTTCGTGCTCTTAAACATAAACAGTTATGCACGCTCATAAAACTTACGGTTACAGTGAAATAGCAGAAGAAGGAAGGTCAGAATTACAATCCGGGTTATCCGCTTATCCACACTTTGGAGATAATCAAATAATGAACAATAATGATGAATGCCTGAAACGCCTCAAATACCTAAAGTCATTCAATTGGTGCACTTCAGTGCAGTAAGTTCCAATTACAGTTCGTAATTAATATTGAAAGAAACTTTTTATGTCATTTGAAAGAAGAAGAGAATGATATTGAAACAATATTGAGTGCTTTCTTTGAAAATAACAATAATGTAAACGTAATTGAATAGTTTCAATTCCATGAATCACAGTGACAATTGATATGAAAAATTCATAAGCTTTTCAATTATCTTCAAATTTTCTGCGTACGAGGGCAAATTTACTTGATCAAGTCGCAATTAAAATTGGTTTAGATTGACGTATAAAAACATCTCCACTGAATCAAGTGCGTTCGCGTTAATTATGATGTAGTTGTGTTCGTTATCAATCATTGACATATTGTTTTGCATGTGTATGCGTGCTTGGCAGCTCTTTCATACAGTTGCTTGAAACCACCCATGGCGAAGTGCCTGTTTGCAAACGGAGTGCTTTCGTAAGCTTGGAAAATTTTAGATTTTAGATGGAAAAGTGATAAAATTGGATACTTAATTTGGATACTCTTATACAGGTAAGAATGAGAAAATCTTATAATTCCAGTGATCAGAAAATAAAAAATAAGTAAAATATTTTAAGGTATTGTATTTCAGATTTCCGGATGTCTAAAAAAATGTCGTTGGAGAATCTGCATGTATTACCACTTAGTCTCTTCATTTTGATCCCAGTTACTTTCATGATCACGTAAGTTAATTGGCAAACTGTAAAGTTTGAATAAGTCCTAGAATGCATAGAAAAAAAAATTATCGCGTACTTTTGAAATTTATAAATGCCTTATTAAACAAAAATATTAAAAATTAATTCAAGGAGACTATACATAAAAAATCGATGCGTAATCTAAAGTCAAGAACAATGGCTGATATTTAAACCGACTCAGATTGGTCGTCTCAAAAGACTTGTGCTTCTCATGTTAATAATAATTGTTATTTAAAAAGTGAGTGAAATTCTAAAATAAAAACCAAATTTATTTTATTTTAATTCAAAATTAAAGTTGTATTTTTATTATTATAAAAATAGAAAGTTTTGTGTTGACCCTGTATCAGAGAACTATTTGTTTGATTCAAACAAACTTGTTTCTGAGTGTACTCTTTTTTCAATGAATCATATAAGTATTATTTCTCATAGAATCTTTGTCATTCTTCTCTAATTGATAATATCTCAGAAGATTAAAACAGGTGAATGAGTTCGATTTGTAAATCATTTATGTCATTTTTTATGAGGCACGTATGACGAAAGTACACATAGAACTTATCAGGAGACCAGTTATGTTCATTTTACGTTTAATAACGAGTCACATTTCAGATATACTATATCGGTTCAATGGGATCACGTAGTACCTGGATTTCCTTATATATCTGAAACAGGAACATTATCGCCAGAATCGTGCATTTTTGCCCAGCTTCTTAACATTGCAGCCTTATTGCGTGAGTAATTACTATAATTCTTTATTATCTAAGCCTAAATAAAGTCACTTTTCTCAGTGATTATCTCAAAATTAATTCAATATAAAAATTAACGTATGCTTTCATTTATAATTCACCCCTTTGCATTAAAAATAACTCTCCCGTCATACTGTCATCCACCCCTACACTGCTCTCCTCTCCAACTCACACCCCTCTATCAAGCTTCAAGATCCCCTCTCCTGCTCTTAAATAGTTAAATTCTTTTGAATTTGTTTTGAATTTTTTAAACTCCTTTTCAACACTTCTTAAATTCTTTTGGATTGTGCTAAATTCCTTTTACTTCCTTTTTGTTAAATTATTCTGGATTGTTATCAATTCGAGTTTCGTTCTTTTCATTTTCACGAAAATATTCAGTTGGTTGCTGTGTGTACATCAGACATTGCCAAGTCGAACAATGGCGGAAAGAAAGAGGAGCGACTTTAGTCGATCGAAAGATAACCAGGATAACAGCAGTATGTGGAGTTCTAGCATGTTTTGGCCTGGATATTTTAGCGAATTTCCAAGAAGCCAGGGTCGTCGCAGCCCATATGATTGGTGCAATGACCTGCTTCATAGCTGGCACTATATATTTCTGTTTACAGGTAAAACTCTTTAAGAAAATATGAAATAAATAAATAAAAATAAATAAAAAGTTCGATTACTAATTTGGTGAAACTATAAAACCTTGAAACCAATTATTTCAGACATACCTTAGTTACAAAATGGTGCCTACAATGAATGGCTGGATGATAGTTTATGTTCGTGCTTGTCTCTCTGCACTAACAATGATTTTAACTGCAGCTACTATCATCCCTGGTTACATTTCGATGTTAGAATTTAAAGGTAAATGAAAAGGTAAAATTAATCTCGATAGGAATACAAATAGATAAAGTTTTTCGGTATGAATAGACACCGTCTAATTTTTATTTCCAAATTAGATCAAAATTGTACACTTGAGATCATTTTCCACTATTTATCAGTATAATTAACGAGGATTCTCTTTTTTTATTTATAACAGGAAATGATTACAAAAAATGGTTGCCAGCAGATGGTGGTTGGGGCTTGCATGTTGCCAGTGCAGTTTCAGAATGGGTTCTTGTAATAGTTTACTGTGCATTTTTGCTAACGTTCGTTCTTGAATTTAGACTAATTAACATTGAATTTCCAGTTGTTTCCGTAAGTATGATTTTTTTAACTGTCTGTTATATCCGATATTTATATGGTATATACAAAATTACTCATAACATTATAATATTCTTACTTATTTTCAGGTCACATACTTAGACAAAGAAGAATTGGAAAAACGAAAAGAAAAGTGCGAAACGATAACGATAGAAGTTTAAAAGTTCAATAAAATGACGATCATTCTCTCAACTATCTTCTTAATATTTTTGTACTATTCTCAATTCAAAATGGTTGTATTGCAATAAGCTAAAAACCGTTTTAGATTGTACTGCGATTTATGTGATAATATTGTAGAAAAATGAATTAGGTATGGTATTTTTAGGTTCGTGATAGTTCACAATTTATAGTCTTAATTATGATAGAGGTTTTCATTCAGATGATATTTAAATTTGGAGTTTTAGCTTTTAATTTCAAACTAGAATTGTGGCTGATTTCATAAATAATAATTATCAACTTTAGTGATAAAGAAAGCTTTTATCTATTATGAATGTTAATAAATCCATATCAGCTTTCTTATAACTCTATGAATGACCAGTGAAGAGGTCAAAGTACAACATTTTATCGCGAATGCGATGTCACCGACTGACCCTTTCTATGTTTGTTACTAAGTTTAAATAATTCGCAAATTACTTCTAGAATTTTATGATTAGGGGCATTGACTTCTCTTGTAATTAAAACAAAAAGATAGGTATTTTGCTGATGGATTTTGTAAATGGCAAAATACATCATCATGTATATATATTTTGTGATATTGACGCATCGTCACATAATTGTAGATTATTGTAGACAATTAATAAAGACTTACCAATTAAAAACAATTTATTGTGACTGTATGTACGCATTTTTTAGAAATAAAGTCAAAATAATTTTAATATAATAATATATAATAATTAACACTGCAGATTCAAATATTGTTTTTCAAAATATATATTTTCGTCTTTAATGCGATGTTGGTAAACATGATACCTGGTATTTCGACTGCAAAAGAAATTATTTTTGTTTTCTTATCGTAAAGATTATCCTTAAATTTTTATCTAATGATAAAACCTACAATACCTCTATATAGGTATCAATAGTAACATTTTCAAAACTAAAGTATTTTTTATCAAAGAAAGAAAGACCCTTTTTACCTAACTCGATCGATTTTTTCTGTAATATCTGCATGATGGTCAGTTTATTGTATATCTTTTATGTTTAGACATCATCCATAGATAAGTTAGTAGTGGACTGTTGAACATTCAAAGCAAAATTTCCACATTGGGTAAATAAGTGGTTAGTTCGTGGCGCAGCCAGCCAGGACATATTCCTATCAAGCCAAAATCGATCGCAGTGTTTTGCCCATGTTTAGCCTTTAACCTCCAAGCCGTCTAGTTCCACCCTTTCTCTTTCATTTTAAAAAGAAAAATGTCCATTTAAAAAAAAAATAACAATTTCGTTCTATCTCACTCCCAATTTTATACGATACATTAAATGCCATTTTTCCCTAGTGTGTGAATAATTTTTCATGTGCAGAAACACTATGGTGAATTTCGCAAAGCTGTGAAAAAAGTGGTTCTTTCT
>JAUESI010000034.1:4417058-4428286 GCA_032275145.1 Synergus laeviventris
GGAAATTAGTTTAGTCTTTAAATAAATTATTCATAATTGTAAATGCTTAAAGATGCGAATGAATTGAATAGCAGGCATTGTGATCTATGTACTTAAAACATTTGTTACAGAAAACTAATAACCTGGAGGGAAATCAGTAGTTTCAACAAAAATGGTCTAAGGAAGCTGATGACAGAATAGCTGAGTTAATACGTCGCTCCCGCCGAATCAGAAATTCTCATATGATTGCCGCGAGGAAGGCCAGGGGAAGGTGAATATGAGCCAAGGCTCATCCGCACACGAAAGATCGTTGATAGCGAGTTGACTAGCGTTTAAGCAAACCAACTTCAGTCTTTCGTTTGCATTGCCGCCTACATCATCGTCGGCAAAAGTCAATATTTCCAATTAATCATGGAGGAAAAAGAAGTTTTCATCAATTTGCACTACATCCCCATCATTATTTTCGTCTCTTTACCTGCAACATTCCTTATTTCGTAAGTGATGACTTAACTAAATATATTAGTATTATTAATATTGTATGTAAATCATTACATGAAAAATCTCACAGTAAAGTATCAGTTTTATTTTCAACAAAATGAGAGTATTTTTTATAGTAATAAATGAAAATTAAACTTTAAAATTTTAAGATAATATGTGCGTGAAGATAAAATATAAAAGGAAGGTCACTTAGCAGATCGATCCTTCGCATAATCATCCCTTTCAGTGACTAATGTCAATTTGACATGCAAAGGGATGATTGGCACTGATTAATATAATTAATAAAATTGAGAGTAACAACGTTCTTACAGGTATATAACAGCTGTGCAACTGGATCATGTGGTGGCCGAAGGTTTCCCATATATTTCGGATACAGGAACCATTGCTCCAGAGAGTTGCATTTTTGGACAGTTACTTAATATTATTGCAGTCCTTAGTAAGTATTAAAAAGTACATCATTTTTGTCTAAAGACTCGAAAGCATTTACATAATATAACCATGCAAATTTTATTATCTTTATTAGAAATCAAGAAGATATTTTGATTCGATAGCGACCTTTAGAATTCCGCAATAAATGTCTTGACATTATCGCCAAGATGCCGAGAAAGAAAACTTCTATTGTACCCTAATTTTAAATTTAATAATATCATACTTTCTAATATCAGAAAACATTATTCCATTTAGAACATTTTTTAAATAGATTACAAATCAAGTTTTCTCCCAAAAAAATCATTGTAAAAAGTGACCTTATACTGACGAATTAATCGATCAGTTTTACGGATTTTGAGTTACCATCAGAAACTTTTCGAGCTGCATTGATGTCAAGTGTATTAATTAATGAAAAATAAATTCACGTATCGTTTTCATTGGTGGATTCCATGAAGAAATTGCACTTTATGATTTGCATAGTTTCTATATCCGCTACCGCTAGTTGCGCACTTTCTTATAGGAACCATCGAAATGATACTATGGTTAAAAAATTGATTACAAAATGATTTGCCTTCGTCAGCATGGAATTGAATCATTGAAGTAAATAAAAACTGACTAAATCATGGATGACCGTGAGCGTAACTTTATTAAGGTGATTATTGTGATGCAACCTTTGAATTAATAGTATTTCATGCTATTTGCATGGATCAATAGGGAAAATTTTTATCAGAAAAACCTATTGATTGCTCGAAGTCAATATTATTTAGCACACGTCCTTGCTCACTCTCACTTTGTTCTAGTGGTTGGTACATTGCGTTCGTGGGAGCCTGCATTCCAACCAATCTCTCTAAAATTGAATCAATGGAAGTTGACTGATTTTCAGTGACTCTCGATTTTTCACTGATTCAAGTTTAGAGATATGCCACAAATGAATCAGCGGAATTTCACTGATTGATGGCGTCACATTCACATTCAGCGAAGTTTCGCACCGATTGTATTATTGTAAAAATGTAATCAAAGTAGACGACATTGGAATTTTCGTCTACATTTATTATCAGTTTCAGTCACTCTTTATCGTAAGGCATCAGAAAACTTTTTTCTGAGAAAAGTATTTTCTTTCATTATATATCAAACAATAATTTTCTCTATAATTATTTAGCCATATATTATATATTTATAAAAAATATATAAATAGAAAAAAAATAATTTTAATGTAAGCTAAGTTCTGAAATCGTCGTTTTTAGGTTTCATTATTATCGTGAGAAAAAAGAGTTAACTTTGTTGAAAAAATTATTCGATTAGTGACTCAATACTTTTCGACTGTTAAGCTATCTACAAGATAAGGCATATAGGCTTAGAATTCTTATCTTTTTGTGACATATTAAGCAAATATCCTCATCCACTTTCGGATATATCTAAAACAAAATGATAACTTAAGACAATATATTTTCATCAAAAAGAATAAAATTTGCGGGCGGCCTTTAAAAAATAAAAATTAACCATGTGCAATTATGTAATACCACAATTATTATAACAAAATTTCTAACACTTTAATTATTTTATTCCAGTGGGTTTGCTAGCTTATCTGCGATACTGTCAAATTAAGGAATACATCGCTTTATATAAACTAAGTAGTCGTTTAGAAAAATGGAACTTCTGGGGCCTAATTTTTGGCCTAATGTCTAGTGTAGGCATGTCGTTAGTCGCTAATTTTCAAGAAACTTCCGTCATGAGTGTTCATATTATTGGAGCTATGGCTTGCTTTGGTGGTGCAACAATTTACTTTTGGACCCAAGTAAGATTTCACTCTGTTGTTATTACGAAAGTTTGAATATTCTTCTAAAGTTTGGGTTAATTTTAGAAGAAAATGATAGATGAAATTTTCTAATATAGCTTAATTTTTTTTCAGAGTATGTGTTCCTATTACTTACATCCCTTAGCGTGCACTCGGAGGCTTGTATATTTCCGGATGATTATTGCCGCCCTGTGTACTACATTTTTCATCTTAGGCACGGTAGCAGCAAGTTTTTCACAAAGAGCTTATAAAGGTACTGATCAAATTACTGAACAACATCATTACTGTTTCAGAATTTTGAAACAAGTCTTTTATAACGAGAGTATTTTTTCTCCAGGTAATAATCCGAGAAAATGGACCAAAGAAGATGGAGGATTTGAGTGGCACGTAGTTAGTTCAGTTTCTGAATGGATTTCTACGATTGTAATGTGTGTGTACATACTCACTTTTACCAATGAATTCAGAGAATTTCAGCTTTATCGTCCAAAGGTAGATTACAGTTATTTCCCTAACGAAATTAAATTCCTGGAATTAATTACTGTAATTATGTGAATTAAATTATACATTTTTTCAGATAATTCTCATGCCAGGGCATAGCAAAACCATCTACGAGGTGGGAAATGAAATTCAAAATCCTAATGAAGTGTATCGCGAAACCCCAACATTTACTTGATCCGCGCTACATAGAGGTGGAAGCTATGTGAACCTCCTCTCAAATTCCCCTACAAATACCTCCTACCCCAGATACGGAGCCTTCAATTTCGACTATCTAGATGACACTTTGGAAGTGTCACTAAGCTATAAGACTGAAAACTCAAATATATTTTGTCCAGTGCAAATACACGTAAATCCTGGAAACGAAGACCCCGAAGAAAAGAATCTTCTCGATTTTGAGAGCGATGGTGACTTCGGCAATGATAATTACATCCTCATCGACGAAGATTTAAGTTTTGATATCACTCCAAAAAAGCATCCTTATCCAGATGCCAATAGCCACAGCAATTACAGCTTTTTCAAGAAGTCTCGCAGCATCAGTCCTTTTAAATCTCACAGTCTTGCGATTCCATATTCGATTGCAAATACTCACAGAAACATTCATCAGGAGTCCAATAATGAAGAGACTTCTTATGGATCTCCGTACTCTGTTGTAAATAGTCATGGAGCCTACCAAATTTTATCAGAAAGCAGTGGAAGAATCGCTGAAAGCCTTTCTACAGAACTTTTGATTCCTGCAGATGATCATAGTTACGATATTGCGAACAGCCATAGCAATTACCAAATCTTTTTTAACAGTCAGATACAAGATGAAGTAGACGAAAACGTTTCCAAAGTCGAAGCTGATGACGAATTGAGTAACAGTTCGAGATCTAATCAGGAAACGAGCAGTGCATGTGATATAGAAGAATGCCTTATTCAGATTGAAGAAAGTCTTTTAAATATTGAAGAAAACCTTCTTCATGTTCAGGACCTCGATATTCCGGAACTGAAAAATTTATTATATAAAAGCCCGAGTATTGAGAGGAGTCTTTTTCAAGTCCAGGATCTTCTCTGTACCGTCAATATCGACTCAGCGAGCCGAAGTGAGCTTTTATCCTTCTCCGATGAAAGTCAAGAACTTAATGTTAATACAGACACTGCATCTGAGGATCTTCAAAATTCTGAGCGAGTGAATAAAACAAATCTGCATTTTGATGATAAATCGAGTGATCTCACAAGTTCTCTGAGCGTGCCTAGTGTACTTAGTTTAATTTCTCTCTCGAATGAAAAGAATGTTGTGCTAAACAGTCTGGACAGGACACCTACAAAATGCAAGATGAATGCTGGGAAAAATATTAGGATGTGTTTCTCAGAAGAGAATATGAGAGATTGTAGAAATCTTGAATCTCTTAATTACAATTATAACTTTACAGAGGAGAAACTGTGTTTCAAGAAAGTTCAGAGTAGGTCAACTTCTTTGGACGAAAATTCGATCTTCCAGAAAGAGTTTCGGCTTCAAAGAAAAACTTCACTTGAAAATGTCTTCCCGAAAAGGAATTATTTTCATAGGAAAGTGAAGTCCAAGATGGATAATCCAAAGATTCAGAAAACTGTAATGGTGCCTCAATTTAAGTCAAGAAAAAAGGCATTTCGGTTGGCGGAAGTGGAGGCGAAGACAGAAGAGTTCCGAAAGAAAATTAAGAACATTATCGCAAGTCGAAGTGGTTTCGTGCATAAAAAAAGAATGAGTAAGAAAGTTGTAGAGTCTCCTGAGATTCGAATAATGTCTACAGATTCATGTGATAACGAAAATGATAAAGATTCTGTGGATAATAAAACTTTGAATGACAGAAGAAAGCGCAAAAAGATAATTAATAAGTCTCTAAGTGGGGAAAATGCCGTTGTTCCCAATAAATTGATTTCCTTGTCGCTATCACTTTTGTTAGCAGCCTTGCTTCAAGCTGTGAGATGTCTAACAGATTTGGTTGAGGGTGCTTTTAGATCCGTCAATTTTGACCAAAATGGGCTTCTACAGTGAATTCGTTACCTTCCAGTGTTGCATTTACAGTATCAGATATAGTAATTAAATAGTTTATGTAATAATATTTATATATCGGATCGATATTCTTTTTACAATACTTCCTGATACATTATGCTTAAAGCTTTGCAGTAAGAAACAATTTATAATATACGTAAACCAGAAAAGCTTTAAACTGCTCATGGTAAAAAATCAAATCATGTCACTAATGAATCTGTGATATTTATTTTTTATTGATTAGTAAGAATGTGAGTTCAGAAAAACCTTTCGTCATTATAGAAAATCTTTAAGTTTTTCGATCTACAAGATCCTAAATTTCCTAAAAAATTGAGGCAGGTCAATATTATGTGAAATATTTCGGAAAACTTAAAGAATTTCTCGTTTTATCAATATTCCAGAAATGTACACAGTTGCCAAAAAAATACAAGGTAAACAAGCAAATTTTTCCGTAAAAGGTATAAATAATAATTTCGCTAAATAAACATGAACTTTTTGAGAATAATAACTCACTCACTTATTTCTCAGATTTAAACTTACAACATTTTACCTCATTTTATTGTTGAAAATAATTTAATGTTCAATACAAAAAATATATACCATAAATAGATTAATTAGCCCAAAAATTTGTAAAATTAAAAAAAATATTTTACACTTAGTATAGAGTTCAGCACACTTAAAATTTCACCTGTATTTAACATATTTTTGACGTTTATTTTTTAAAATAAATTGTATTTTTATTGTAAAATTTGAATAAAAATTTTGCTTTACACTATTCAATTGTCATTATTTTTAGATTAATTACTTTAATGTAGATTTGAAATTAACAACTTTCAAAAGTACGGAACCAAAAAGTCCGTGTCGGTAAGTGCCGGTAAGAGGAATCTGCCTTCAAAAGCAGCTTGCTTTCTTCCTCCCACAAGACTCTCCTTTCAAGGTAGAAAGTTCCTAGGAAGCTTCTTCCAAGTAACTCTTCCCATGAAACGAGAATCCAAACTAATTTATTAATATACTTCCTACATTTTGTCAAGAAGAGAACTAATTTTACGGAACATGTAAAAAATTCTGGTGCGAAGCGACATGTGCGAACACACGTCTACCAGCATCTAACAATTATTGTATAAGATGCTCTATAATAGAATAATCGCATTTAGTGTGAGATTTTCAAATCCAGACTTCCCACGAACGCTTACCTTATTAGATGAGGTAATAAAATAGGAAACTTACCCTCCGGATCTACATCAACCAGATTTATAAAAAAGATAGTAGCGATGTTCAATTGTTATATTTGTGTATTTTAAGCTGAAAATTCCTGTACAGGAAACATTATAGGTGCATTCTAATTTTCTAGTCGTCTCTATAGCAGATCTCCAATTCGCCTGTGGATATACTATATCCGAACATTGGCGCATTTCCCTCAAGAATCTGTTTACAGACTGTAGTTTAAATAAAATAACTTTCAAATCCAAAAAACGCTGTCTTAAATTTTTAAATTGAATAACTAATATTCTCTGTTTTCATTATTATTTATTCTATTATCAAAATTACATAAGTTATGTTATTTATCTTTATCCGTAAATTCCTTTACATTCCAACTGTGAAATTTACGAATTCGCGAGATGGAACTCTTTGGAAGAAATTCTAGTTATTTTTAATAAACTTTTGATTTCTTTGACTTGGTTTTAAAATGTTTTATCGAAGTATAGTTTTTCTTCTGGAATAAATCAGTCTGTACAACTCGTAGCATTTAAATTTCAGTCTTTCACAGAACGTAGGTATAACTCAGTGAATGAAAAGTTCATCGAGTGAATATTATATAGCAAACTACAAGAATTGCGAATTATAAAGTTAATGGATATCCAACTTCGCTTTATAGATCATATAATAAACTATACAATATAAATAGTAGTTGAATTATATCAAGTTCCCATTTCCCATATGAAATCTTTATTCTTATTATAACTATTCAATACAGTTAACTTGTTTGAATCATTTGAAATTCAAGATTATTTCTTCATTGAATACATATATCTATATTTTCTTTTGTGAAACGAAATGTTAATATCTGGATAATGATAATTGGTCGACATTTTATTTTGACTCAGGTGAAAATCAGAAATACTATTAGGAATCTACAGACACAGACTGATCGCAATGAAGCTACATATGTATGTATTACGAAATCTCCATTAGGGTGATACCCATGAATGTCTTGTCGCATCTCAAATGTGGCACAAGGATTCTTCACCGCTAAAATATACCCCGTCCTTTCTTTTCTTTTAATGGAATGCACTGTATATATGAGATACTTTGATAGTGACGTATACCGGCATTTATACTTATGAAGAAATCTTCCGTGAGTTGCGAATATCAGTCTGCCACCTGCGGACGTGAAACGTCCCTTGAAAGTATTGTATAGATAGTTTAAATCTTTAATGGATCGAGATAGTACCTCGACATAATGGCAAAAGCCAATCCACATATGAGAATTTATGCAGATTTAGAACTTGTTTCGTCATCTTCAATTTAAGCTTTCAGTTATTGCGTCTTTAGATTTCTATTAAAAAAGCAAATCTCTTAAAACAGAGATTACTTATTTAATTATCGCCTCAAATAAACAAAAAAAATTGACACGTATTTTTTTATTTCAATATAACATGCAAACTTTTCAAGTTTCATGTGTTCAAACATCTGGAGTAGTAGGTTTATAAGTAATTTTATAATCAATATATAACGATATTTAGTGCAATTTTAATGAAAATCAAGGAATTTAAAGGAATTTCACTAGATTTTGTAAGATGTTATAGGGATTTTTAAGAAATGTTATGAAAATATATAGATTCCTAAAAACTTCCTATTTAAAAAATTGTAAATTATGAGTTATTCGACATACTTCTGAAATTCTTTAAAAATATTTTAAATATTTAGATTTGTTAGGTTCCATGGTCTAGAATCCTCTGAATCTTTTTAGCAAAAAGAGGGTTATTCCATATCGTATTTACAACTAAAAAATAAAATCGCCCCGAATATTTTTTTTCAGATTTTAGAAATAAAATAATAAATAGACAGGTATTTTTTTATTTCAATATAATATGCAAAATTTTTCATGTTAAAAGTGTTTATACATCTGGAGTAGAAGAAATTAAGGATTTTTTTAAATCTTCCAGTTCGTAAACCATTTCCTATAAATTAATACAATTTTCAGGTAAAGTCAACAATTACCCACACTTTGCATATAGCGATGAATGAAAAAATTACTCCTTTTTTTATTTAAGAAATATGCAATTGTTTTAAATAAATGGCATTTACGGAAAAAAATTTTTAAAGACCAATCACCTGATCAATTGAGGGGTCAAGAAGGGCGTATGTTACATGGATTCTTAACACAGCGGCGGCGGTGGCAAGATCTTTTTATAATATAGATAGATATATATATTATACATGTATTGTATATTCTCTAAACATTATAAAATAGAAATACTAATTAATTCAATTTATATGTTAAAGAGCAAAGAAATCTGCATTTTTCTTTTTGTAATTTCTTTATGGTAACTAATGATATTCAAGCGAAGATGAAATGACGAAATAATTTGAATGTAAATTCGAAAATGCTTTTGTTAACCATATATGAGAATAATTTAACGGGAAAGAAAGGTGTCTACGGAGTTCACACATTTCCTTCAAGCGTATTCGAAATAATGGAAACATCTTAACGTAATGATTAAGAAACTTCCTTACGGCAACATTACTACTCATTAAACATGAACAGTCTGCGTAAAATAGTTTAAAACTTATTATAGGAAATAAAAATAATTAGAAACGAGTGAAGTAATAAGTATAAAAATATCATTCCTGAACCCATAGGTAATAGAAGATATATTAATGAAATATTAAGGAAAGGTGCTTTATTATTTGCATTTAACATCCGTTTTTTTATAATTTGAAAAAGATATACTTTATTTTAAGATTCGAAATACAGTCATGGCTTTAAGATTTTTTGCGAATGTATCTTTAAGAATCGTGTGAACATTCGGGAAAATCCTACGCTCAAAATGTCGTAAGTTTCATAAGTATAAGAACATATGAAAATACGAAAGAAACATCCTTAAGTATGCTGGGTCGACACTCAAAGATCTTACGCACGGATTAACCGAGAGAGAAAGTAAAATTACAGGATCCCCGATTAAAACATCAGAAGTTGAAGAAGAGGCTAAATAAAGAAGCACAAAGAAATATGTTAATTAGAATTGTTTTTATAAATTTTAATCCATTGATCAAATTTCAATTGTTTTTGATAAATTTCGCTATTTTTATACTCGAAATAATAAATATTTTTCGTACCTTAAGTATCCTTAATTATAGTCGATAATAAATATCTACTTTTACCGACAGCATTTTTTCCCATAGATTCTTCGTGCTGTCTGCGATGTTAAATCTACTTATCGCTTACACGTCTTTTAATTATCGTGCTATTCATGGGAAAGTGAGATGAGATATATATATATATATATATATATATATACCTTTATATTAAATTTGTCAAAATTCGTTATATTTTGAAATACAGTTTAAATTTTTGATTAGGAATAAGGGAAGATTCTGTTTAACACGCCATAAGAACTCTTATAACCATTCAGGAGAGAAATGTGAGATTTTCCACAAAACAGAATGTCTTGTTAGCTACGTAACACTTTTCGTTAGTATCATAAAACTGAATCTATTTATTATTTTAGCCTCTGAAAGTCAAGCCAGAAAGTTTCCCATGCTTTGCGATCCGATTCTCACATACGTTGCCATATTTTTCTATAATTGCGATCTCAAAACACAAAGGAAGACTTAAATTCCTGCGGGGGCGTCTGAAGATTTTCTTATCGGATTCCTCCATCAGAATTCGAACATCATGATTCATTAAAACTCTTTTTATTCATTTCTATCAATAACCGAGAAGAATTCAGATTTTATAGATAAATGATACTGCTAAAATCAATGAAGATTATTATTATTAAATTAATTAATATACTGTATTACAAAAAAACTGAAATTTGTCCGAACGTTGACGAAAATCAATCAAGTTTTTTCTAAGCCGATCATGTTTCAAGGAAATTAATTTTCTCTCACATATTTTCTCGTCATGCCCCACTATAAGATTGAGTGTAGAAAATTTTCAAGGATACATGAGGAATCTCCTGGAATGAATTCGTCTCCGATCTAATGCAGATATCGACATAAAACGGTTCCCCAAATAGCGAATAAGGATTGAGCAATTGGCAGAGCGACTTGATCAGCCGGCTAAACCTATAGATTGCATAAGATTTTCGTAAGGCTCATCCGCATTCGGATATTAGAGCAGTGGCAGCGAGTCGCAGTGCTAGATGTGCTGGATGCCACGAAGAACACGATACGAACCACTTACGTGTGTGTATATATACTGTATACTGCATAGAGTCTCTTTTGCTCCGAGAGAATGGCAAAATTGCACCATTTCTCGCTAATGAGCGCAACAGCAAGAATTTCCGTTGACTTCTTAGTGCTAACTTTCGCGCGGAATGCGCGAACGATTTAAGAATAACGTCACCGAAAAAAAGGAAACAGTTATGTATTTTTCATTGAGGAGTAATTGATGTTTTATTATAGACTGAGAATCCAGAGAAAAAATGTCACTGTTTCATTGCATTTTTGGTAACTTTGTCATCACTGTAGGCAAACGAAAATTAATTGATAAACGTTTCCCATAATTTTATATTGCAATACACAAATTTTGTAAATAAAACTATTTTTTTTAGTCAGAATCTTTGAAGAAAAATAAATAGTTCGTCTGACACTTCAGTCCAAGTTATCAAAGGGTGTTAGAAACTAATTTTATATAATTTTAATTACCTTTCAAACATTGCCAAATTTGACAATTTTCTCAAATCTCTTGCATATTCTAAAACATTGTTTTTGACCTTCTTTGTATTATATTTATCAGTTAAAAAATAAAAAGAAAAATTAATATTCGTCAGATTAGACGACGTT
>JAUESI010000034.1:4445975-4469078 GCA_032275145.1 Synergus laeviventris
ATTTTGAAGAAAAAATCTCTTGTTTCTTAGCTAGGGCGGAAACTTTTCAGACATCCCTCGTATAAATATATATATATATATATATGAATCTGTTCTTATAAGGTCTTACAAAGTGGATTTTTCTTGAAAAAAGATTTATAGAAAGGGAAAACATGGCTCGAGTGTAAGAATTCCATTGACTCAGATTTCTAGGCTGAGCATGAACGGTAGGATCTACTGATTCCTCTTTGAACAGAATCAGCGGTACTTTCTTTTGGCACTCCTTCGCTCAACGATTCAATGGAAAGTGTAATTTTTTCCTCCGCGCCCACGTGCCACAGAGACTTTGTCGTGTGTCATCTTGCAATCCTCTTACGTTTACTACCCGGTTCCTCGAACCGACCTTTCAGCTACCATAAATATCTTCGTCGATATCACCTGCACCAAGATGTGCATTAGCCTGTCACTCGCACTGATATCTTACGATACATATAAATTAAGTGGCATTTGACAAAGTATATACAGACTCTAGGAGCAAATCAAACAAAGCGCACGTCTTGCCATCTTATAAAGATAAGAACTAATGCAAATGAAAAAGCGAAGTTGGTGAATGAAACACTCAAACATAGACCCACTTGCCATTTGTGGAGAATAAATTGAACAATTAGAATGTCAGAGATGGTTAATTAACAAGAAGGTGCCAGGTTTTTCTCTTACGCAAGATGTATCTTATTTTAGATCAGAGAGATTTTTATTCAATTTCAATTTCTATATCTTAAAATATAATAATTCTAATAATGTCTTTCATTAGTTGAAATTCTTAGAATTCTAGAAATTATATTATAATTGAAGATATCTTTACATAATATTAAAGATTTATTAAAACAAACATGCATTTAATAAAGCATTTAACTATCACCGCATTGAGAGAACTCATTAAATAAACATAATGAATGAAATGCGAATTCAATAAATTAATTAAACGTACAATCATCAAATATCGACGATAAATTCCATGAAACTCTCGGCATAGTATTTAATCTGAAGATAGTTTCCATATAGGTGTATTTGATATTAATGGAGGATGCTTGGTAAAATATGGTTAAATATATTTCACTCGTTATTGCTGATTATCCAGCTAGGCTCCTCCGAAGAGGGAATATATCGTGACTCGGTCAATATCGCCTTCGCATTCGCTATTCGCTATTTGCGATGCTCCCTTTCCCTTTACTACTACTACCTTTTATTCGAGTCGTCGATTCATCGTGAATCTGCGCCTAACATCGAGAGAGTAAATACTGAAGTCTTCAGCTAACATCAAAGGAGTGCTAGGCTGCATTCCAACTCGCAGTTAGACAGATACCTCAAGTTGTCGTGAAAAATACCATTCTTGCGTTATTTCAAAAAATAACGCTAAAGGCCTAGAAAGTTAAGCATTTTTTTCAGTTTGAAATATTAAAAATGTAAATATATCACAAACCCCTGTATAAACACATCCATGCTAATTACCGGCAGTTTCCTCTAAAATGAAATGCAAAGTCTGAGGGTAAGCAATTAATTTCAGCCACAAATCTTAATTAAAATAAAATCCGACTTTCTATGAGGTGCATAAAAGTCAGAATAAACTGTTCCATTCCTCACATCTGAAATTAAAGAGACTGTGCAATTAACCAGTTAAAAAATAATAATATTTATCTTAAATTCTCAGAAAAAAATAATGCTAATTGAAGAGTCTCAATCCTTATTTTCTTAATTATTCGAGGATGAAATTACTCAAATTCTCAAGTTGGACCAAATGTTGCCTAAACCTCTTAAAATGACATCTTTTTTGGGCAGCCTTAATTTCTTTGATTTTTTCTACTCTTCTCTAACAAATGAGTTTAGAGTTTCCGAACTTTCACTTTTATTCGATGAGGGACATCAAGTTTTTTCAACATTGGCCATACAACTATAGGACAGTTCTGTTATTCCAGCAATGCGTTCCAAGACCCTCTTACATCCGACCATCTTCGACTTGTAAGATCCTCGACATGACGTAACGAAATGTTACGTCTCGAATACGTTCTCCTACAATCCCCTACTCTTACGTCTACCCATCCTCCCGAAGAGAAAGACGATGGATGGTGGAGAACCATCTCTTCAACTCTTCTTCGGGGACCCGTTCTCCACTGGGACCACAGTCGCATCTCCGAGTTTCATTGAGTCGGTAACAAACTAACAAATAATAAAACAGAGAGTCTGTCCTAAGACAACGTGAAAGTGTCTATTCGTTCATCAGTTCTTCAGTCTCTCAGTGGCAATCATGTCGCCGTCCAGGAGTCTCTTCTGCGCCCTTGCTTTTGGTTCGTAATCGAAAAGTGACCGAAATTGAGTGAAAGAAAATTGTGCGAAATTTTTACATTTAGAGCCAGTACACGTCCAAAATATCAGGATTTGCAAGTGGTTTTCTGATTTTAATGAAACTATTTGAAATAATAGTGCGTTGTATAAAAAATATTTGAGAACCATAGGATTTTTGAAAATATTTTTAATTAAGGGAGTTACGCCGTTTTGAATTTCTGAGTTGGATTTTTTTTAATTATCGATAATTTGTAGAATTGATAATTGGACTTGAATACAATTTTTATGTATTCTAGATAAAAGTACACTTTTTAACAATAAAATCCAATAAAAGAAAATTTAGTATTTAATTTTTCTCTAACTAGTGGAGGCTCTTCTGGATCTTAAAATATACTTGTTTATTGTATTATGATCTCAAAATATATAATTTGAGCGTCTGTTGTAAAATTATAGATAATATCTATTTATATCGAAATAATTATAATTTCAGCAAGTTTCTTTAAAATCAGAACACCATTGGCAAATCCTGATATTTTTACGTGTACTGGTCCATTAATCTTTGCAACTAAATGAACGTTTTTAGACTTATCATTTTTATTCAGTGCATTTATGGACTTAAAAAAAACTCTAGTGGCTGGACTAATTTTGCGAGAGAAAAAAAGGTGTTATGTATTAAAGGCAAATTCAACAATTTAATATGTTATAAGCTGATTAATCTTTTTATTTATTTCTATATATAAAAAATCGACTTAAATTTCTTTTGAGGTAAATTTGGAACGAAATATTCTTTGGGAACAATAATTTTTGTTGAACAATCTTCTTTTCTTTAATTTTTGGTATCCAAAAGCAGACTTGAATATGTAATTTTCATATTCATAAATGTTCAATTCTCGATGTAAACCACAAAAAGTGCTTCTGAATTAGATTCCAATCACTCTTAAATCGAATATAATCAAAATTTGAATGCGAGAAGTGATCACGACTTAGACCTTTTCTTTCTATTCTCTGTGCAAAATAGTGAAATCTTGGCTAGTAAAAAATGCACGAGTCTGTAGTTACACATGACATTTTCTGCGGTAAAATGAAAGATAATGAAAAGGTGCATCGCATACCACCCTAAACTGCATGTATTTAATAGTTTCATAGTCAGTAGAAGATACTTTTACATATTTATTTTTCTGTATTAACATTTTGCTTGGGAAAGGTCATCAATCTGTGATATAAGAAATTTTAATTAAACGGAGTGTACTTGAGCTCTGAAGACAGTTTACTGCTCATTCCATTGCATTTCCGTATGCAAAGATAATTCCTGCTTTACTCTATAGGGTCATGAAGAAAGTAACTTTCTGATCTTTCTCAATAAAATAATCTAAAAAGTATATACTACACATAAAAATTCCATTAATAAATAATTATGTAAAAAGTTGGTAATCAGTTTTTAAAAAATGCTTTTCTTATGATGCAACTTTCACCCCCGGACGGAGGTTTGAAAAAAATGTTTAATAAATGAGACTTGAAAGCACTTAAAGTAAATCATTTATCATTTCTCCTTGAATAGACTAATTAAGCAATTGCATTCCTCAAGATGATTCAAAAGCAAAAACGTAAATAGATATTTAATAATAATAAAATACATTTCTCCTTTCGAATGTATAGAATTACGCAATATAGCAAAGATATTTATCACCATTTTAATTAAGAAACATGTAAAAATAGAATCCTTCTTTAACATCAAATGTCTTAAATTATACTATAATACTTCCTAGTTAATTTTATACAATTTCGAATTCAATATTTTCTTCAAATGCCATTTAATATCAAAAATTAAGATTATTTAAAAGGAAAATATGATATCACTTATATGCAATAATGACTCAATAATTGAAATTTTGAAATCTTGTAAGCAAACTCCTTATTTCATTTTGTCATTTTTTTGGATACTTGAGTAGCTGACAACTTTCATTTCGCTTTGACAAATAATATTGATCTATTTTTTCTAACGCATGATTTTCTGGTTTCTTGACCACATAAGTATAGAGATTAAACACCGAGGCGACTAATAGGGTTTGGATTGGGTATACGTGCGGTCATGATTGCGTGAACATCTCATTCATATTATGCAGATTCTCATTAGAAAGGAACACACCATCACATCCGGAGAGCCTGGCCATCATTAATATCATCATGAACCGTGAAAATTCATCAAATCCTTTTAAGTGATGCGAGTCAAACTATAATTTTCGATTAATGATGACAAACGTGTTAAAAGCATTAATTAAACGTAAATTATGCCCTCAAGAACGAGGAGGGAAATTAATTAATAAGAAACAACAAATACTTTTATGATTATGTGTGATTGCTATTTTTTTCAAGAATAAACGCGATATATGATCCAATCTCTTCACTTTCTCTCCTTATCTATATTATTTTTAAATTTGATACAGCTGGAATTCTATGGAGTTGCGTCCTCTCTCTCCAACGGCCCCCGCCGAGATATTCACAACAATATATGCCGGACACCTCCTTCACTTGTCGCAATAAAATTGTAGGCAGCTATTACGCGGACCCGGAGACCGACTGTCAACTTTTCCACGTATGCGTATCCGTCGCTGGAAGCGTCCAAGATTATCGGTAAGTTCTATGGAATCGCCATATATGCATAAAGAAAGTCATCGATTCCAAAAGGAAACTTTTCCGTATTCTTGCTATAACAATCGTCTCAGATTGCTTCTGGTTACTGCAGACCCAGATGAATTTTTCCAGTCCTTATACCTGATTCCGAAAGAAGGATCGCAAATAATATATTTATTGATAAAATTGATTCCAGATTTCTGTGTCCGAATGACACAGCCTTTGATCAGGAAAGTCAAACTTGTGCTGACTGGTACGATGTGGATTGCGAGGCAGCAACACTCTACTACGCGAGCGACAACTTTGACCTATACAGAATAGGTTCAGGTTTAGAATCTGTTCATTTCGACTCTCTCCGCAGTGATGCTGAGCCTCAGGACCATCTTCAGCGTAGTGAAACTAGCGACGCTGTTCGATCTTCCGCAAACGCCCTCAATCGAGTAGCCTCAACAAGTTTCAAGGACACCAGCAACAAGGACATCCTTCGTGGAAGTAGCAGCAGCAACTACTTCAACAACAGGAACAATGCCAAGGACGATGACTACGAAAGCGAAAAAACGTACGATAAAACGACTCAAGAACCGAGGAAGAAGTCTGGAGTCCGAAAAATCAGTAGGAAACAACAGTATAATGGAAACAATGAAAACAGTTACACACCTACATCGACAGCCGCACCTTCAACAAGTGCCAACTATAATTCGAATTCGAACTATTACAGTGACAAAACTTACAATCACAACCACAGAAACTTCAACACCCCAACTACTCATCGTCCATCTACTGCTCAGGAGGCTGTCAAGAACACTCAGAAGTTCAATCCAACAACAGCTCGTCCAACCTCGACTTTTAGTTATTCTACTTATACAACGACGACCTACAGACCGATCACCAACTACCCAGAAGGTTTTACCGGATTCCCAATCATTCCTAGCTCAACTGCTAAGACTACAACTACAAACAGTAATACCAACAGTAATACCAACAGTAATACTAACAGCAATTATAATACTGGTTTTGGTAGCAGCAACTTCGGCCAGTCTAGTGAAACAACACCAAGATCTTCCACTTTTAACAGCAACAAGAACTTCTTCAACCCATCTACCTTCACTGGAACATTCTCTCAGTCCACAACTCCTCAACCAAGCACAAATTACCAGTCAAGCGACTTCAGCAACTTCCGAAACTACAACAATATTCAACGGACCAGCAGCACCGGATTTCCGTCATCAACAAACGCCCCCACCTTCTTTGACAGTTTCAGTAGCAATACCAACAATGGCCAGTACAATTACAGATCAAATCCTCCCTCAACTACAAGACAAGACTTCACTCAGACGACCAAGTTCTCAAACAACTACTCTGGAAATAATTATGCACCTACGACTTACAGTCCAAATACAAAAAAGAATGATAGTGTCAGAGGTGGAGATCGTTATAATTCGCAAGCAACAGGAAATGATGACGGCCAGTATAGAAAGAGTGAGAGCAGCAGGTTTAATTCACAAAGGGATAATGGACAATACCATGAAAAATCAAGTCAGAGCAGACCTACTCAGTACTATGACTCCACGAAGACACCCAAGAAGGTCACACAGTATAATAGCTATGATGCTGGAAATACTGGAAAGTACTTTGAAGCAAGCACTGCTAATTACGATTTTGGTAGGTCTGCTGGCATTGGATTCAGTCCATCAAGCATCAATCATTTAGCTGAGACAGCTAGAACCACAACTCCTGTTCCAAGGTACAATTTATTATTTTATATATCCTTTTTTTAATCTTTTCATAAATATATTTGTGTACCTAAAAATGTTTGATTTTCTTTTTTTTTAGAAGGACTGCAGCACCTACTACATATAACCCAAACAGCTATAATGCCAATACTCAGAGATCCGGTCAATCCCAAACGACTTCCCGAGGAACAACCTATGTCAGCAATTCTGCGAGGCCATTTTCAACAACCACAAAATTCGCAGAAAGCACAACCGCGAAGCCCATTAAATCAGGAAAAAAGAACGACTATGATTATGCTTACTACGACAACGCCGGAGCATTGGAATATGATGGTCTCGAACTTGAACATGTAACCGGAAATAAGGAATCTTCAAAAATCTCAAGAACTTGAGAACCTCTTTGTAAACTATCAACATCAAAAAAGCATCAACAAATAATACTCAAAATTTGATTTTGTCCCAACCATTTTAATCAAGAAAGAGATGTTTCGAAATATATTTTATCAATAATCAAACGATTATTTATCTAGGAATAGGGAAATGTTAGTTTAACAAATTTCATGTTTGGGGCAAACTTAAATATTGAATGAGCTGTCGCCAGTTCTTCAAAAATAAGACATAATATTCGATATAGTACAAATTATGTGATTATCATTTTTTCACATGAAGTGTCTCAAATTTTGCTAGTTTCTAAAGAACTTGGGCGATGCATCTTTAATTTACTAAGAGGCCAGTGAGCCATGGAATGTGGTTTTTCTCAATTCGAGAAATATTAAGTATTCTCATTTTATTACAAAAAAAAAAGAATTTTTTTTAAATTACGAATTATGCATTTAAATATGGAAATAAATATTCTAATTTAATTAGAGTTAAATTAAAATTATATTTCATCAAAATGATTCTTCTCTGGTCCTAAATATACTAAATCTTAAATAAAAAAGAATAATTATTTATGAACTGAGAATACTTAATCAGAATTTTCTAATGAGAACTAATTTCTGTGGATAACGGAATCGTAAAAATTTTATTCCGTTTGATTTAAATGCGTATGATACGTTCGTTGACTCTTTTATATGCTGTTTTAGCTTTTTCAATTTTACCCAGGCCTAATTACTTGAGCTTTGTGGCCTAAATATTCTCGTCAGTATTTTAGCACGAAGCGCGAAGTGTCTTTTTTGATACACCTTTATTATATTAACATTGGCGTTTACGTGAAATTCTGTTCTTTGTTATCAAGTGAAATGTTTTTGTATGTGTATATATTATAGGAACTGAAAGACCCCAGTACGAATATACGATTGAAATTTAATATTACGCATTACGCGTTATTATACTATCTATTTTTTTAATGAACTGAGTGTATATATTATAATTATTTTAATTCTTCAAAATGCATTAAATGCAGAAAAACCTACAATGAGTGTATTTTTTACTTTCCCTTAACCCGATTTTTTTACATGCTGTAGATTAGTGATATTTAAAAAAAATCCTATTGATAAAGGTTTAATTAAATCATTAAAAAAATACTTAAAAGAAATTTATTTTTGTTCCCATTCGAATTTGTTTCTAAAGTATAAAAATCTGAAAACCTGAAGGATAGGCTGCAGAATAAAAAAGTAGGCAAAAATACTGTAATTGTTTGACAAATTTCTTTTATATATAAAGCTTATTATAATACATATAAATATAAAGATTATATGCAATGTTCTAGTACCCATAGATTTGTAAATTTCTTTTCAAAAACTTGTATTCGTTCCACAGATGGTATTAGATTCAGAAATACATGACCGAACTTTTAAAATTTGTAAACAGAAATTGCCAACATTATCGAATGCAGATTTTACAATAAAAATTATTTAAATTAATGCCAATCAATTTAGAATTAACGATAGCTCGTGGACTGGTTGTTGTTTGATGAGTCCTAAAGTTAATTACAGTATTATTATACTTATTTTATTAAACTTGGGTTTCGACAACTCAAAATCAGAAAACAATGGATAATTTCTTTAAGAGCAAATGCGAATTATTATTCGTTTATTAAAAGTTTATACCGAATATTACTTACAAATTTCGGATAAGTTTTATATCCTTTTAATACAATTTTTTTTCTAATCCTTCTATTAAAGTAATATCACATATTTTCAGATTTTTAAAATTAGCCAATTTAGAAGTTTTAAACATATTAAATAAGTAATCGTATAAGAAACGGACTGATAAAAAGTTATATGCCAATAAAAGAAATATAGATATTGTGCATATCTTTTAACTTACTTACTTAAATAACAAAAATCTTTTAAATATACTTCTTTTTGCTTTTCAAACCTTGCATTGCGGAAAAGTACTTTTTAATAATTATAAATATTGTCAAATATTTTGTTTTTAGATGTCAGTCAAAAATTTACAATATCTTTTGACGTGTGTAAATTTTTAAAATAGGTTGTAATTTAGTCTCTAGAAAATATATTTTCTAGTCAAATTCTTATAATTGTCATATGATGAACGTATTTTTAGACCTAAATAATTTATATAGAAAAAGAATCTTAGAAGTCTTGATACGTAGTTATGTTACAACAACAAAAAATCGCTATCAAGAAGTTAAGGTGCGTTCATTCTATGGTGTATTTAAATTGTAATCATTGCATGAACACTGAGCTTCCTCATAGAAATTTTTTAAATACATCAATCAATTTGTTTTATATAAATGAACAAATTATATTCTTACAAAATTATTGTATAACTCCATTTTAAAAAAATGTTACTCTCAGAACATTTTTTAAAAACCTCATTTTCGAATTCCTGAGGTCAAATTATGTTGTGAAATGTCGAAAAATTGAAATTGAACATTGTCATGCTTCCTCTTTGAGGAAGCAAAAATGGCTACATTTAACATGTAAAATAGCCAAGATGCACTCTGTGTCATAAAACACACGTGTATTTTATTTATCAACGGCAAAACACAATTATATATTATATTTATATATATACTGAAGAAAAGCAATATTTCATAGCGGAGACTTAACTCATAGGTCAAAAGACATGATATTTTCCTCTTTTGTCTAAATCTAATTATGTGCGCATGATTACTCTGATTAAATATAAATACACTTGAGAAAATTATATATATACAAAGTCGCATGAAAAGAGCTGCAAGGAGTTTCCTATTTGGGTTTATATTTGGAGATATAAACGCAAAACAAATACTTAGTGCATTTCGAAAAGTGGTACATTGAATACATACATATATGTTTCGTAGAAAAGTTTCAAATAGAGTATATAGTAAGATTGTTTGCGCGACTAAAATCACTGACTAGGTATTGTCGCTTTACATAATTCCTGTTGTACTGGAAGATATGTTATTTTTTACAAAGTTTTGTGCTTTTCTTGTATTAAATTAAGATCTATTCTGTTCTTTGAATCCAAAAAATAAAATCGCAATGGCGATTCTCTAGAATAAAGTTTCGTTATGGTCCTTATGATATTTTGTATAAATTAAAAAAATTTTGATTTCTTTATCCGAAATTTATAAAAATACTTTATCATTATTTTAAGTACTAAGTAAACTGCACAATAATATTTAAAAATGAAGTAAAATACTTTAAATTTAACATAAGACAATATAATATAATACCTCAGTTTTGTAAACTGAATATCAAAATATGTATTCAATATTCTTGAGTAATTTAGATTTAATACGATTCAAGGATCTGACAACCAGGATATGTACACCTGAAATTTTCAGTTTTTGTTTTTAATTCTGGAAACTCCTTTGACGTATAGTATGAAAGTTTCTTGGGCAGAAAAATCGTAAAAAATTGTATGTATATCACAGTCACAAAATCTGCTCAAAGCTATCTCTTTAGTGACGACAAAAAAAAATCAAGTAGCTACTTTGCGACTCTGGTTTTCCTGCGTCTTTTCTTGTCACTGATTTCACGGTTTATCGCTTGTTGCGACTCTTCATTGTGAAGCGCCTCCAGAAATTGCCACTCTTTTTTGTAGAAGTCGCTGTCGTTGAATCGCAATTGTAACTAGATTCTTCGTCTGTATCCTGAGCATGTTGGGGCTCCCTCATCGCAGAGCTGGGCGCTAAATCTCTTTCATCAACAACCCCATTCGTATCCAGCCCTGAAAATTAGAAATGTAAGAATGAGAATTTTTACAGAGAAAAAGAATCATTTTTCCTGTTCAATTATTTATACAACCTTTTTCACCAAAAAATACCTTATATTTAAATTATTCTCACCAGACCCTAGAGGCAAACAATTCGCCTATTTATGTTTTTTTTTTACTTCAATGAAAATATTTTAATTATATGCGTTTATTGGTCACTTCGAATATTTATTTCGAATTTTTATATCCTAGATTAGCATAGATGAATGAGCGGAGGCAAAAGGTATGAGTTTTTAAATCAACAGGTTTAATTTAATTTTAATTTTCAAGTCAAAGGAAGCATAAAAGAAACGTACCGCCACCAGATCGTAACATATCAAGAAAGGTGCTCTCAGCGTTTCCTCGCGTGCGTCCTTGTTTTTGCGAGGGTGTGCCAAAGCTGAGACTTTGAATATTTATTTCTGCTTTAAGCTGTTCTGGTGGAATGTCGTCCACTAGAAACTCGTTAGGATCCTCCACGAACGCCTGCTGAAGATCCCGCATGATCTTCTTGCGAATAGTCTTCTTCATAGATAAGTGTCGCTCTAAGTGCTTCACATCTGTTTCTGTCAGAGTTTTACTATTATCCCGTCGTTTTGATTTCTTCTTTTTATTATTTTTCGGACTCTTATCCTCCCCAGAAGTCGACCCCACGGAAATCGCATTATCTTTTTCCTCCCCTTGACCACTATCCCATTTACTGCCAAATCCAAAAATATCTCTCAAATGTGGAATGTTTCGTTCCGTTAACTGTGGTCTCGCCATCTTTCTAGATGTCCTTTGATGTCCTTTATCCAGAAAAGAAGCAATCACTCTTCAGGAAATTCAGCTTCCGGATTTTTCCCCTTTGATAGTTTTATGCCTTGGAAGTAAAATTCAAATGATTCCTGAAACAAAAATAAAAAAGTAAGGGTAATGTAAATATAAATTATCTGGAAATTAAGAACACATTATTCATATTTTCACATATATTTTCTGAATTGACTCTCGAATCTAAGAGACCTACAAGAATAAAAGAAGCTTTTATTCTCACAAAAAGTAAAAACTGAAGCATTTACTGCAAAGCAAGGTAAAAAATGGGAGCATCCTGATGAGCAAAGTCTGCAGTGCGATTCCTGGTATCTTGAAAAAGAATAACACGCACGGACTTCCATTTCCTTACATGGCACACAGTACGGTACAGTGAGGCAATTAAGTAACATCCACTGTCTCACGCCGTTCTTTCACGACTAACATCATTTCCTATTATAAGTCTAAAGGTCCTTACGCTCCATGTCCGTGTCATTGTCAGATTATTTCTGACACTATCTGCAATTCTATACTTTGCCAAGTGTATACTTATCACAATGAAAAAATTTATTCTAGTCTTTCTCAGGTGATGCTATACATTAACTCCATTTCCACTGCTTTCGGTTGCAATAAAAAAATTATTGTAAATAAAACCATTTTTTTAGTGAGAATCTTTGAAGAAAACAAAACTTTGTCTAACTAACAAGGAACATTACCCAAGTGTCTACCTTCGATTTGATTCGTTCTGAAGTATGTTTTAGAGCACTGAAAAAAAAAGGTAGACGTATTTTTGTATACGTGCCCAAAGTCATATTTAGGGGGAGAAATCATCCTTTAAATTTTTGGACTGACTACTTGAGGACTATAATTTTCAGTGCAATTATTCATTTAGAAGGGGGCTAACTACCCCCTGTGGATAATATACAAGACCCCATATAGTAAACCACCCTCAAGCCATGTCCAATTTCGTATACTATAACAATTAATTTGCAACACTTAAAATGCTTCATGAATGCGAAACACCTTAGAATTAGACTGCGATTTTTTCTCTTATATCTGAAACGTGTAAAAAGATATAGCGTCTTGTATTTTTAACCATTGGAAAATAAAATTTGACTGGAATGAAAATCAAGAAGTTTTGTGTATGTTAGATGTCACTGTAAGTAGACGTCTGAACCTTCAGCCCCATTCCATTTCCCTCTAGATTTTTCCATCTATAACCCAGGAAAGCAGAGGTCAATGCTTTTAGGCCACATGTAGCTACTAATACGCAAAAAAAAACTTGAACTTTTCATTATTTTAACATCGTGGTCTTGCTAGTTCTGGACTCATATCTTTATAATGAATATGGCGAACCTGAAGTTGTGAAGGACATATACTTCGACGTATATTAGTTACCTTCTTGTTTAGACCGCAGGAAAGAACCTTGGAGGAATCCAGTCATAAGTTTTGCATCATCACGAGTTTATCCTCATAAAAACAAGACCTCTCAAAAATAAAAGCATACACTGAAAATAATAGTTCTCAAATATGGTATATATAAATTTATTATAGACGTTCATAAACCATTTTTAGTGATAAAATACAAGGAATGCATCTTTTCAGTGTTCTAAAAAATTATCTCGCCTTTATCGACTCTCTGGATACAGAAATCTTATTACCTGGCGATTAGTTTCGGGAGAGAGACCAAAAGTATTGTGTTTTCGCAATTTTCCGGGGCAGGAAATGCCTGAGATCCTCAGTCCTTAATCCCAGAATCGCACCGCACGTTACTAGGAAGCATCTCTTGCATCACAGTATCACTTGACTCGATTCGACATTTGAAACAATGACTAGTGCGGTAGAACGAACCCCATGGAAAAAAAAGGGAATGGGGTCCGTTCGCAAAAGCCGACTCGACTCGACTGAGAATATAGGCTCAAATCCGGGACTTTCACTTCGAGAATCAACAACCCAACGACTAGGAGACTAACTCCTTCCTTGAGCTCAAATCAGTTCTGTCTTCCACCCACACAAGTCATTAAATGTGTGCATTAAGTATTAAGAAATAGGTAACAAATATTTTGTACTGGTTCATTAACCTATGGGAAAAAATATTTAATTAGAATTTAGTTGCAAACAAACTTGACAGTCTGTCTTCTTTTTCTATCCTATTCTATTCTAAGAATCTTTCAATCTTTTTATTTTTATTCTTAACTATTTTTAATCCTTCTCATTCTACCCATCATCATCTATTTCTCGATTTTACTTTTTCATGCCCCGTGAAACTAGCAATTATCAAGAATGGAAGTACTTTCTGTGTGGTAATAAAATGTCGGTACAAGCGGATCATCCACATCAGAAGCGATAGGAGCTTTTTACCTTTCACCCTGAAATAACTGTAAAATTTGAACCAACCTAGATCGCACTAACAATAAGAAGGGCAAGTAGAACTTGAAGAGTAACAATTATTTCCAATCTAAATTAGTCTTGAAAACTAATTACTAGATCGACAAAAATTCTGTTTAATTCACGTGAGAAAATTCAATTCTTTTGTTGTTTCAGTTATTTTTTAATTGTTTGCAATTCTTTTGAAATCACGAGGATTCGCCTTGAATTCCTTTCAATATCTTACATAATACCTTGAGATTTGTGTTCTTTTAAATGATTAGGAATCCTTTTTTGGATGGACAGCTGGATATGTTGAAATATTAGATAAGAACCATTATAATAAAATTTAATTCATTCCTCTGATGTTCTTTATTTATTTCTCTTATCCGAAACTGAATCTTGGAAGCATGAACTGCCGCCTCGATTTTACACTGGCGATACTATTTATATTTATTAAAATTTTGAACTGGAAGATACAATCAATGCGAGTCAATGAAAGGAGAGGTTCTCTCACTTCCTAAGTTTTATCGGTTTATTAGAAAGAACAACAGCGTTAATATCGCCCCATATAGAATTATATAAGGACAACAACTTTCATTTAATTTATCCATAAACTCGTTCAACGACACTGAAACCTGCTTCTGCATCTAGATTAAGTTTAGAAAATTACGCATAACCGTATAGGTCAAATTTATCTAGTCATGTCTCGCTTTCGAATTTTATAACAATCATCTTATAACTTAAACGCTATGTAATTCTTTATCGAGTGTCCAATTTAAACGTTTCCAAACCCCGAAGATTAAAAGGACTTCAAACAGAAAAATTATAAATGAAAAATGTAGATAAAATAATGGATATATAAAATCGTTCCACATCTCATAGCCACTATCAATAAATATTATGTACTGTTAGTTTACCTACTACTTTACTCTTTTTATTGATTTAATACATAAACACTTTGAAAAAGCGGCTACACATCAATGCGCATACACTTGTGGATGTCACTTTTTGTACAGTACTGCGCAGTGCGTACGACATGCCCTCCCAATATTTTACTACTTCCTGATTCACAACAATTGTCCCATCTCTATCCGAACCCTCAAATTTCCAAAATTTTGATTGCGCACCAGCCAACCGAATTAATAGGTTGCATGTAACCGAAAGTGGTACGTAACATGCAACGAACTGTAACGTTTATGCAACTCCAGAGTGGTCACGGACCTTTTGGAAGTAGAGACTAGGAACACGTAGGAACAAGCGTGACGGAGAAATTCATATGTTCTTTTTGCTTCACATTAGTTTTATGTATATATTGTGTTTCGTCACTCTTATTATTATAGTTTCCCAATTGAAATTTCTGCGACCAAACTTTTTATCTTATCTGTTCTATAAGAATAAATTGTCTTTCCAACTGTGTGTGTTTTTTTTCTAGTTCATCTGGAAGTATAATCTTTAGCCGGTTTCAAGTTTTAACCTCGGTTTTATCTCTTTTTATTACTAAAAACCACTTGTTTATATCTATATATTACCAGTCAGGTAGCAATTGTTGCCTTAGCTCGGACTTGTGCATCTAAATGATTTCATCAATAACGCTTACCTATGCCGAAGAGCAATCTGATGATGCAAGCGAGAATCTCCTGTTTCCTGGTAAAGGTGAAAAACCAGCACTGTGGCTTCTTCAGGTTCTTCCTTTCTCCTCATAATGTACGAAGCCACCTTAAATTCGAAACCACTCTTATATTGTTTCAGCAAATCTTCTTTTCAGTGTGTTTATGATTACGCATTGTTAATTGTTCTTTATCAATAAATAATATTATAACAGTATAATATTGCTACGGCACGAATCAACTATAACTTGAAACCCGGTACCGTTAGGAGTTCGTTCAGAACTGAACATGGACCGACCGTACGTCAATGAAAGTCGTCGGGTTTCTGCCCCACGCGGTATTTATGCGCAGTACTTTTGCGCAAGTAAATACAGGTATACTGATAATATTGATAATAGATTTTTTAAGTATTTTGAACTCATATATCTGGAGCAAAATCTACAAAATTTTATAACAGAGGATCGATTATTTAGCCCTTACATCTGTGAATCGAGAATAATAGATAAATTCATTTTATTCAAATAAGATAAAGAGACTGGAAAAGGAAGTGTGGAAGATGGAAAATGGAAGATGGAAAATGCAATTTGGAAAATAATTTAGTATATAAAGCAGAGATAATTTTTTTTACTTTTATTATACTTGATATGGCTTCGCTGAAATTTTCAAGGTCGAACTCAAAATTAGCATATCAAAATACGTTTATATGCGAAGTGCTTCACGCAATATACGAATGAAAAAACCAGTCTGTCCCATCATATTATAGATAGAAAGAAACACAACAAGTGTCTTTTTTTTTACTTCCGGCCTTGAAAGATGATATTCTGCAAAGAGAGACTTTTACAATATAAGTTGTGTTATTTTTAAACATAGAAAAGTTTTAGGACATCTTATCTTATTTTCTCATTTTAATTGAAGTTTTTTTAATAAGTCTGTGCAATCATCTGCATGAGAAACTCTTCAGGTTTCTTTATCCCTATAAAGGGCACTCAGTTCGAAGTGACATACATGCTTTAAGGGTTAAAGTTCCAACAAAAGTTCAATGAAGGTGAATTATATATAGATTTTTATAGAAATTATATATTTTTTAATGAGCTGTTTTATATATAGTATAAGTATTAAAACGGACCTTTCTAGTCTACTACAAAATAATACAAAACCAATAAACTCAGGAAAACGCCACGTGGGTTGCCACATCCGGTTCGTTATTAAAGGTGTTGGATCCAAGTTATAACATAGAAATTCGATCTCTTCATGTTGCTCAACAAATACCCTTAAATTAGGAAAACAATAATTGTATAACATAAAATATTTAATTATTATATATGAGACTAGCATATGAAATTATGACATATGTATTTAACAATATACACTAAAACTGATCAATATGTATTGAAAAGAAGATTTTCTTGTATTATATTCTATTTAAAAACTGAATCTCTGGATTATATGTTTGTGCTGGCAACACAATTCCTGGAGATTAATGTTCGATTGATGTCAGTATCAGAAATTTATCAGCTTTTATCACCTGACTTTTTCAACTCATGAGCCATCTGCTAACATAAATTATAAAATATAAATAAAATGTTAGGTATATGTATTTTTTAAATAAAAAAGAAGACGAACAAACCATATTGAGGTCTTCGAGAGAGGAAGGAACGTACTCCTTGTTAATCGCGGATACAAGTTTACAGTAATCTCGATAAAGGTTAAACTGATCCTTCAACCAACTTTGGATTTCATATAAACGTTGTTGCAAGTCTATGTTGACTTCTTTCACTTCTCCATCAATAAATACATCTGTAAATAAATTAGACGGATGTTTTTATAAGACTTAAATCAAAACCAGAAGAAATTTAATAGAAATTGTCTATTATAATAGACAATTTCTGAAAATCACATCTCATTTAAAATATCTTTAATAATAATAATAAAAATACTAATAACAATAATAATATTTTACAATATTTCATCAAATATAACAATTTACCAGTTCTCTCGAATTCAGCGATATTTGGAAAGTTGAGGGGTTTAAAAAATATCGGCTGTCCCGCCTTCTTCTTGCTTTGATAAAACCGTTGTTTTTCCTCCTCTAACATGAAAGAACTTCTACAAGAAGCACGTATATAATTTTTTTGCACTTGAAGCTTTTGTGGAATTTTACTCGGGATTTTGCGAAATTTTATAGTCCTCGCATTTTTTTCTGAATGCCTTATTTCGCCTTCAGTTTTATTATTCGATTCATTTCTAGAAATGTCATCCTTTTTTTGACTTAATCGAGTCAAATTCGCCTCTTCAGAAAATTTTTTTGTGGCTTTTACTTTAGAAATTGATTTTCTACGCATAATTTCTTTATATCCATGCAGTTTAAAGTAATCCGCATTCTCGAGAGAACAAGTTATCGAATTTCGAGATTCTCTATCTTGTTGAGATTCTTTTCGTTTTTTTTCTGTAACCTTAAATCAGAAAGTATACATTTTTTTAGTTGAATTAAAATTAATATATAAATATTTAATTTATAACCTCGAAAAACATAAAATTACCTTTGTCAATTTTTTTAAACTTCTTTCGGTAGATTTCCTTCTTCTCTTTTTTTTCTGAATCGCAATCGATGATACACTTTCGGAATCCTCAGAATCTTTGTCCCTCGAACTTTTGTTCATGTACAACTGAATTAATTCTGACTCATGGATTTTCTTATTTTGTTCAAAATTATTTTTGACAGGATGCTCAATAATTTTACTATTTTCTTTTTCTTCAATCTCGGAAGAAACGTGATAAGTTGATTGCTCAATTTTTGAGTTTTTACTAATTTTTTTGATTTTATTACTCATTTTATTTTCCTCAACTCTAACACTTTTTTTCTCTGTAGATTCTGATGTTTTGTATTTTAGAGAATACCGAGGAAAATCGTTGGAATTAGAAATTTCTAATTTTTCAGTTATTTTTATACATCTAGATAGTTCACTGCTGAGGTTTGATTCAACTTCACATAGGGTTTTTCTTTCTTTTAGTGAAGTCAGATCAATTAGTTTTTGACTCGTGTTCGATTCTTTTCTATATGAGGTAGAAGATTCTTCTTTTTTCAATTTCTGGATAGACAGAGTCACGTTGGAATTTGTTTCAGTGGAGAAAGCCTCTAAAGGATTTTCCACCTCGGACTTTAACGTATCTTTTGACTAAAATAAAATTTATTTCATTGTGTAAATTATAAATTAAACATATTATTATTACAAATAATTTCAATTAAAAAACCTACCTCTGAATAGCTAGAGACATCTTCAAAAGTGTCATCAGAATATCTGTAGTCGTCATTCTGAACTGGAAGGTCTGGAAGAACATTTTTTGATGAAGATGTATTTTCAACAGTAATTTTCAAATTGATTAGATCATTATCAGAACTCTTAGCATTGTCAGAATCTTTCAAAGCTTGAATTTCCGAACCAATAGCTTCACTTATCGAAGATAAAGAAGTAGATTTGTCTGATTGCAATTTATGAAGAGTCACATCAACATTAGTAATTATATTTCCTTCCCCTGCTGGTCCTATTTCTTCTTTAACAGATCTTGTATTTATTGTTATTTTAGAAGTCGAACATGTATCAGACCTTACTGAACTTGTGGAAGATTTATCAAAAATTGTAACAACTACAGTAGAAGATTCAAGATCCCCATTCGGAGATTTTATCCTTATATTTGGTTCCATTTGGGTACCGGGCATTTTTATATGAATCTTCTCTTTTTCATTTACTCTCACATCACCAGATCCAGAAACTGGAAGATTTTTAACATTATTTGTAAAATCTTGGGAGATACTTTCGCTACTTGTACTTGAATGTTTTTTTTCGTATTTTTTTAACTTGTACTTCTCGTCAATTTCCTTCAACCGCAACAAAAGAGGAATGGTAGATTTCGATTTCATCATCCTTATTGCAATTTATTGAAATGAAATTATTTATTTTAAACTGTGAATTTTATTAAAATATGTGAATTGTTGATGACAAGGAAAACGTGACGCGTTCGTCTTTTCACAGCCGAGTTGTGGGTAAATCGGTTACTATAACAACGGCTAATACAACGCCCGAACTACTATCAATAAACAATTTTTCAAAAATTTTTTTTAATTGATGTGAAAAAAGAAACACTTTTAAAATGTTTAAACTAAGGATCAAATCATAAAATAGTCCTAAATTCATTAAATTTTCTATAACAAAATAATGTTTTTACATTGCTGCCGGTAAGATAGGGATTTATAAGCAGTACTTATTATTTAGCCATTTAAGTATATACACCTATACACATAGAACAATTTAGAAACATTTTAAAAAGTATTTTTAAATAAATAAAAATAAATAAATAATAAATAATCAAATAAATAATCAAATAATAATAAATAAAGTAGTACACATTATTAGGATCAACAGACATAAATATACAATATACGTGATAAAAAATTAAGCTGTTATTTTATACTCTGTAATTTTATTTATTTAGTTTATATATACTCTCTATAATTAAGCTAATAATTATTCTGTTTCTTAACTCTTTCGAGTTAATTTAATTAATTTAATTTACTAAATTCCTTTAGTAATTTCTTTCTTCCGTAAATATTGAATAATTAAGTTTCAAAAATTTTCTAAAATCATCTCAAAAATCACGACTACTCATCTCTGAAAAAGGTTATTTCAGTCATTCATTTAACATTCACTCATGCCTTATTTTACAATATTGGCATATCAAAATTTTATTTTCTAAAAAAGAGCAATATTTCACGTTAATTGTAGAGAATGATATTCCGAATTTCGTAATTTCTAAAAACCGCGCCAAAATCAGCCAATGCACAGGCACCAGCAGGCATCTCTGTTTAGTCTGCAATATCGGCAATTCGAGACATGCAGAAGTTATTTACAGTAAAATGCCGTGGCGTTGAGTGCCGTGAGCGTGGTTGGCGTTGATTCGTCAATTCAATTGACCAACCAGCGCTTTCCATCTGTCTGCCTCGACGGCATACATCACTCGAACGTTCATGAGCGGTCTAGCATTATCGGCTTGTTTGTCAGAAAATCAAGACACAAAATGAGGTCTCTTTACCTATTGGCAATCTTCGCACTCGGGGTAGTCACTGCCGAGGTATTCTTAGACGAAAAATTCAACGATGGTAAGTAAATTAAAAAACTATTCCAAATATTCTTTTCCTCAATACAAATATATATATATATATATATACTCATCGTCGCATCATCCTTACATTCTACGGTCTTCAAACAAGAATCTCCTCAATTTTCGCCACCACCTAGAAAATATAGACCCCTCGTCTCCCTATTTATCCTCTCATTTTCATAAAAGCTAAATTTACTAACAATTATATACGTGAAGTGTCAAAAGTCACCGGTAACCGCAAAAGTGAAAAGCCTTGTGTAATTTTTTGTCGGAAAGTGAAATTTAAAGATGCGGGGGGAAAGTATTGGAGTTAGAGATAAGCTAGGGATCAACCATCGAAGCTCAGATGATCGAGAAACCACACCCCTCCCGTATTTTCAATTATTCAATTTTTCTCCGAGAAAATTCGTAATCAACTACACTATGGGTGACGCCTTGAACCGTCACAATAATTTCCAGACCCTCCATGACAACCGGTCTTAGTTGCCACGGATATTTTTTTTTTATGTTTTTTTTTTTTCGATGAATATACATTTATTCTAGTGTCGGTATGGCTTCTTATTTCCCCACTTGTATGATTTTCTGGATAATTTATATGCATGAAACAGCTCGAGGCCGATGTTTGTAACATGGAAAATAAGAAAATGTCGTCAAGCATTTCGGGAAAAATATGGCCTCGTGGCAATTTACGCCGCCCCTGATAATGCTCTCAAAGTAGAAATGGCCTCTTGCAACTTTCTTTTATTTTTCTAAGAGCAAATTAACGGTTTCATTTTCGTGAAGTCATTTTCATCTCCTTTAAAATTTGTATATGTGCGTAAAACAAAGAATTCGATCAAAATTAAAAATTCAATCGTTTCTTTTTACTCTGCAGAGAGAAAAAATGTAATTATAATATTTGTTGGGTAAACTGTAAAAATTGAATGTTGAGATTCAAGCTTAAGTCCAGACTTTTTTTTTAACTTTCTTAATACCTATCTGATAAAATATGTAAAAAATCGTTTCGTACCAATAATCTTTTATGATGAGTTTTACAATATTTCTTTTCTGAACTTGTCTTAGTAATTTTCTTTTCTCAACTTTCAGATTCTTGGGAACAGAACTGGGTCTATTCCGAGCACCCAGGAAAGGAGTTTGGAAAATTTGTCCTGAGCGCTGGAAAGTTTTGGAACGATCCAGAAAATGACAAAGGTGTGGAAGATAATAAAAATAAATAAATTATCTAAATTAACAAATTGTTATCTGAATTATTTCCGAGCCTAGAGTCACTTACCTTGCTAAATAATGCATGGATAGTGCTAGAGGAACTCGGAAAGTAAAATAGATCACGCTTATGCCCTGGTGTAAATTTTATATTTACTTCAGGTACCTTGTGTTGATACAAATCTTAACTTTTATTGATAAAAGTGTTAATATAAAATCTTTCTCGAGTTATTAGCTTACAAATTTTAATTTACAGGTATCCAAACATCTCAGGACGCGAGGTTTTATGCCCTCAGTAAGAAATTCGCCCCTTTCAGCAACAAGGACAAGAATCTAGTCGTTCAATTCAGCGTTAAACATGAACAGAATATCGATTGTGGTGGTGGATACGTCAAAGTTTTTGACTGCTCCCTTGATCAGAAGGACATGCATGGAGATAGTCCCTATCTTCTTATGTTCGGTAAGATATAATTCAAAATCTTCAAACTCAAAATGCAGAATAATTTCACAAACAACAGGTCATTCACTTAATTTTTGGAATTCGGCCAAAGTTGTTTTCAAACCACGAAAGTTATATACACAGGGGAGCAATAATTTTCTCTTTCTCCACTCGTCTTTCAACCTAAGATTCGATGACCTTTTCAAAATTTGAATATCATCCACACATGTTATTTTTTACAGGACCCGACATTTGCGGACCGGGAACAAAGAAAGTACACGCCATCTTCAGCTACAAGGGTAAGAATCTCCTGATCAACAAAGACATCAGGTGCAAGGATGACATCTACACTCACTTGTACACTCTTATCGTCAAGCCTGATAACACTTATGAGGTGAGTTTCAATCCAGGTTTTTTATTTAATATGATTTACTTTTGGATCGAGAATAGAGTCACGTGTTCTTCATAATTACTATAGAGAACAAGTGCTAAATAACCTCGTAGAGCAAAGATTATCTTGTATAAAATCTGTGTATAAGTCTTGGATATTTTTACACGTTCCTTGCAAAGAACAACATTTGATCTTCATCAATTTACTTTTTAATTTCTTAAATTGGTTACTGATTTCGTTGAAAAAACTAATTATATCTCTTTTTTACTTCCAGGTTCTCATTGACAACGAGAAGGTTGAATCTGGAGAATTGGA
>JAUESI010000034.1:4477961-4489828 GCA_032275145.1 Synergus laeviventris
AGTCTCACTCCAGCGACGTTAACTCCAGACCAGACGGGAACTGTTAAAAGAATTTAAGATTATTTAACAATGTAGTGGAATGTCAGACAATAATTTTCAGATTTAAATGAAACGATACAGTTTCCTTTTTAGTATCTCCACATGTTAAGTTTTTTATTTTCTTTTTAAAAAAAACATCTTACCACTCGTATCGCCGTGCTCTCCGATAATCCATCCATGGCAGGAAGTAGGTGCAACAGTCAATCTTTGAGAAAGTAGAAATCGAAATCGAGCAGAATCTAAATTAGTGCCGCTTCCAATTACTCGATTTTTCGGCAATCCAGAGAGCTTCCAAGCTACATATGTCAGTATATCCACCGGATTTGAGACGATGAGAAGAATTGTGTTTGGACTGTATTTGACTAGCTCAGGAATTATTCCTTTGAAAATATCAGTGTTCCTCTGAACCAGATCCAAACGAGTTTCTCCTTCACGTTGACGAGCACCAGCTGTCACGACACACAGGACCGAATTTGCAGTTGCTGCGTAATCTGTGCTTGCATTAATTTTAGCATTTTTTAGAAACGCACTTCCATGCTGAAGATCCATCATTTCACCCTTTAATTTGTTAGCCATCACGTCTATTAGGACCACATCGTTGGATACATGCTGCGAAAAGAATTATTTCATTAAAAAATCAAATTCTTATTATTTCGTAAATCAAATTGCTCATTGACGAACAATTTGATAAAGAAACTACTCTCCCCCTAGGGACTTCTCCCTATCCTTTAGGATCACTCCCAATTATTATTCCTTTTTCTTCAACTCGTTAGATGCTTTTATATGTAATGCAATACTTACGCTCGTTAATATACTGAATGCACAGGCCATCCCAACTTGACCAACACCAACAATAGTGATTTTATTCTTGCCAGTCGCAACCGGCTCTGTTACAGTGCTCAATAATTGATCCTTTACTGACGCCATTATGCTGTTAACATAAGAAATTAGTTATTAATTAAAAGTTATCAAATTAAAATTTTAACGATTGTTTTTATTTTATTTATAAAACGCAGATAAGTTTGTGAAGTATAAAATGTAATTTAAAAATTCTACAAATTGGAAAATAGAAATTTTTTTAAAATTTCGAATACCACCGATCATTGAACATTTTAAAAATAATCTTGTTTGTCTTGCCATATTTGAGAGGGGCTTCCCTTAAAAACTGGGACTCATTTTTTTCAAATTTCAACTAAAGTCATGTTGGATTTAAAAAAAAAATTGTTGGATTTAAAAAAAATTGTTGCATTTTTATCAACTTTTAACAAGATGAATATTATTATTGTCTTCTCATTAACATATTTCACAAAATGAATCCCTTTTATTGATAGCTATATATAGAGCATATACTGCACTTTTGTATAAGTTTCGAAAAGTTATATTGTAACAAGAGACACCCAATTACACTAGATCAAAAAAGCGATAGTATATTCCATAAATTCATACTAAATTTTAAAAAATTACGAGAAATTGATGAAAACGAATATTAATATTAAAAATATTTACACTACTTCTTCTATAATCCCGGAAAAATTGGAATTTTGCTTACTTATTCAAGGTGAACGTCCTCTACTTCTACCTAACATTAAACTTATGGAACAGAATCTTTTTTTAGGTACCAAGCCCCCTACCAAGTGGTAAAATAAATAAAACCATTCGAATAAAAATATTTTTCAAGAACCTGACAGTCTAAGTATTACCACTGGGTGAAATTAGAATCTTACAAGAGTGAAAGTGGCGTGCAAAAGGTGACGCCACTCGTTCGAAACTGTAGAACTTGTTGAGTTACAAAACTTGTCGGGAGCTATTCTATGATGGTTTCATTAATCGAATAAAGCACGTGTGTAAGAATAATGACATAATTGAAAGTTCAATGTCTATGACCCTATAGCAATAATCGTAACGGCCAATTCTATATAAAAAGTTCTGCAAACTGCATAAAAATACGTAATAAATGTCAATATTTCTATAATTTCAATTATTTATATACTATATAATTTTAAAAGCCTTAATAATGTCGTGTTTTATTTTAAAATTAATCACATCATTGTGAATCGATTCCCGTGGAATCTACGTTTCTGTGGCTTCGCAGAACGATATTGCTCGATTTATCACCTTTGGCAGACTCGACAAGACCTGACAAGACCCAGAGCAAAACTATAAACGCTATAAACCGTTGGCACTTATTAGCAGAACGGGAAATGTATATATTATATACCGTTATAATTCGTACTATAGTTTACCACAGCACTTCTACAATTCAAAATATCAGGTACACAGTTCGGAGTTATATTACATCGCATATTACACCGATCGAGTGGGCACATTATCATCGCTCGCAAGTATATGAGCCACGGTTAAGTCGTCGCGCTTATTCGCGCTCTGAAATGTTTTATCATCGTTCTTCGCACTCCGCAATATGTAAGTCATCGCGTTTCGCGCTCGATATGTTATATATATTCTTCATGCGAAAATTACATTTGTTTTTTAAGTCCGAAGAAAAGAGAGATTTATTTGCTTAAGGTTCTATTCTCATCAGTATAGGACACTCGTGCTTCGCGCTCGATATTTGATTCAATTCATCATGTATTAAATTTAAATAAATATAAGTTTTAGCACGCCTACCATGCGCAATTTGATCGTAGCGCTTCGCGCTCTGGAATTAATATTTGATCATCAGCTTCAATGTTTCTATTATTTTTGTAACATTATCTTATATCTCCTCTTTTTTAGCTGGAAAATTTTATTTTCTATTTATTAACAAATTTTGCACGATTAAAACGAAAACTACTTACTCTATCAAAAAATGGTCAAGGAAGAATTTCGTTTCTTATCGTTTTTTCTATATCTCGCGTTATTTGGCTTAAAATTTGAAATTTCGATTTTTCAAAAAAATTTCAAAAAGTTGCTATGCGAATCTTGTAGTGTGTTTAAAAAGCAACATTTTTCATCTCTACACTTTTTTTTATATCGTGCGTTGTTTAGCTTTAAATTTTAATTTTCGTTCGTTTTTTTCAATTTTCGAAATGTTATAAATCTGACCATTGTTTTTTTATCGAAAAAATTCATAAGGATAAATTGCTCCCAAATAAAGCTGAAACTAGTAAGGTTGGAGTTTCAAAAAATGATTCGAAGAATAAGTCGAATCATATGATGCAATTTTGAAGACCAAATTACACATCACAATTCTACTGTTACTTTCGACAATATCGCGCCGGAAATAATTAAGAAGTATTTCAGAGCACTCACTAAAGGGTTGGTCGAATTATCGAATTAATATTTTTCAGGTTGTTCTTAAGAAATGATGAATACATGTCGCAGGACAAATAAGGAAATTATTTCACCCTTTCGCACACATTTGCGGAATGTAGATATTGCACATATACCTGTTATCAAGTCTTCTGAGTCAAATTAATATTTTTTATCCTCGGAATTTGGACTATCTTATCTAATAAAAAAATCACTAGATCCTATCGTCTGAAGCGAACGCGAACAAACTGACAGTTCGACGGTTTGTGCTCGCAAAGGTGACCTTGCTCCTACTTTTATATTGTCGTACAACCTCTTGGCGCGCAGAAGTTCCAGCGAAATTTTATTCAAACCTTAAATTGTGAAGAAAACGATATTTAAAGATATTAGTTAGCTTTTTTTAAATCTAGAAAACAATTTCTCATTTAAAATTCATTTTTTTGAGACATTTTTCCTTTTGGAAATAAGGTGTAGCTCAAAAAAATTGAAAAAAGCAATTAGGATTGGGGAGTATTTTTAGTATCACGCATGCGTAAAGTGATGCAATTTCGCCGGCATTCGTGTTCACCGGTCACATCCCATCGATCGTGCCGGATCCCATTAAAATTTTTCTTTGAAACCATAAGCTGTAAAGCTGGGGTCGAAGTCTTTATTATATAAGGAAGTTTTACGAACATAAATGTGCAAAAAATTAGGAATGTGGACTTATTGGAATTGGATTCAAGTACAAATATAAAAATCTTAACCTTCATTTTATAAAACAAATTTTAGAATTAGATATATTTTCTCTCTGTAGATGTATTTCTTTTTTAAAATAAGAGTATATGCTATGGAGTTAAAAGATGTTCAATTTTAGTATGTAATATTTTTTTTTGCAAAAAACAAAGATTTCGCAATGTAAGAAATTACAGACTAAAAGTTACCTCTTCTTATATAGTTACGAGGATAATTTCTAAATTAAACTTATCAGAGTTTATCCGTCGACGTATTGACTAATCTTAGCTGATTTTGAAAACTAAAATGGAAATGGAAAATTCTAGGAAGTTTGAGAGTAAATTTAGTTATTTGGATTAAACGACCTTTTCGGTCGGATCTGTGACCTGTTTGACCTTGAAGCATTCAGCATTGAAAATATAATTTTAGTTTTGAAAATTACACAAGGTCTACAGCAATTGTGGATGGTTTTTATATATCACATTTATAGAAGGTTGCAGAATAATCGCCTTGGTCCGATTTCTATGATTATGTATAAGCAGACAATGAAACTTAAATGATGATTTACTGAACTAGAACATATAGTTAGCGCACAGATTCTCCTTTAAATTTTAAAAATATCAAAGTTAACTTTTCTAGAATTTGTGTTGCAGGCACAATTATTTATATTGAAGGTCTACAATCTGGAAAGTCTACAATTTCGAATGAAAATAGGTTGAAGGCAGTTGAAGGAAGGTATCGAAAGGGAGAAGATGGGGAGTGATGATCCGCACGTAGAAGGCACGTTTATGCATATATATATTTTCCACGTGCTTCACGAAATGTGAATACCCATTGCCGTTGCATCAGCTACAGCGTCAAGTTATAAAAAAAAACTTTGAGTTACCCAACATGACTCAATCTTACAGAATTTTCTGAATAAATAGCTTTTCCTTGAAAATTTAATCATGATTATTATTCCAAGGAAATAATTAACGCTTAGTAAGGTTGTTTCTTTTAGATCTATACAAATGATTTTTTAATTCCAATACGCATAACGCCCAAAACCGTTATTTGATTCCTTTCAAATAAATGAAATAATTTGTTATATGCTTTTCTAAACCCCTTATTTGAATCCTTTTTTCAAATTTCCTTTCCAGATTACTTTTTTTAAATTCCAATCAAAGCGTCACACAAGTGGAACAAATAATTATTAAAAATTCAATTATCAATTTTAAAAAAACAGAAAATTTATTTTAAAAAATATGATTAAACTACATTAACAGTAAACCTATTCATCAAACTACACACATATGTATGTATCTACAAAATTAGTCATTTTTTCGCTTCTTTAGAGAAGGTCGTTCAAAAACTTGTTTCATCCCCGCGGCCTGATTGTTGTGAAACTTCAGATTTTGAGCTGTTTCTGAAATCCAGGGAGAATCAAATTGGGTGGTGTCCTGATCGACCAAATGTGTGTATTTCGTTCTTCCACTGCGACCGAAGTTCTTCACTTGCATGACTTTCGGTAAGGTAGTTTTATCAAAATGATCTTCCAACGTAGCTCCCGAAAAATCTCTTTTTAAAATAGTTTCATCTTTGTCAAGATAGAATGCACCTCGGTGATAGTATTTTTGTAAAAATTTATATTTGCCTTTGGCAGCCTTATTTGTTATCGTCTTAGGATTAAGACGCGCTTCTTGTCTACGTTCTTCCTCTGTCATATTCCGAAGCTGTTCAACTTCAAGCCGCTCTTTTTCAATTTGCTCTCGTTCCTCGCGATCTCGTTTAATTCGTTTTAATTCCCGAAGCTTCCATGCCTCGTATTCTGCCTCGTCATTTTCATCGTCAGTGCAGACATCTTCGAGTTTCGCTTCAATTTCACCGCTAACTTTGTTTACTTGACTCTCCTTCCGCACTAAATCCTCCACCAATCGAAGTGTGTACCTTCTTCTTTCTTCTGCCATTTTTCTTTTTTCAACTTCTGCCTGTTTTTGTTTTATGGCCTCTTTTTCTTTTTCAAAAACAGTGACTCGATTCTTTTTGCTAACGAAAACGGGTTTTAAACGAGGTCCGGTTTCCTCTTCCGAGTCTGTATACTCTTCATATTCCGATGTTTCCTCGGAACTTTCACCTGACTTTTCTTCTTCTCGTACCAGTTCTTCCTCGGCTTCTTTCTTCGAGAGCATTCGTTTTTTGAGTGCCTCACGACGTCTTTCGATCTCCGTATCTGACAATTCTTCATCTTCGGAGGAGTCCGAGCTCTCAAGTTTAATTTTTTCCCTTAATCTTTCGGGCTCTGTTTCCAGGACTTCCGGTTCGTGAACGTGCCTGTGTCGCTCTGCCCGAATTTCTGTTTCGGCTTCTCTCTGTCGATTCATACGAGTCAGCCGCCGCAATCTAGGATCATCCTCATCCTTGACTCTACTTTGTGACGGTTCCGCACTTTCCGGTTTGATTTCAGATTCATCGAAATGTTTGACAACACGCTTCTCAAGAAAATCATCATCTTCTGATTCTTCATCTGAACTGGCTACTGGGGCGTAGTCTGGACGTTTTCCAGAAACATAACGATGAACTTTAACCTTTTTCATGGACAGTTCTCCTGCAAATAAAAAAAAAAAAATTATAGATTATTTATTATGAGACATAAAGTCCTACTCAACGGTAAGGCAAAACTTGTGAACAGCATTTGTTAACCTGCCCGCTTCTGGAACTTTTATCATAACATCTAAATTTTAGAAAACGTACAAAACACTTTACTCGAAAAACATCGAATAAAAATAATTATCACTGTATCCAATACGTTCCAATATCCAGCGCTCTTAGCGAATCTAAAGGTATTCAGACACCCAGTGGACAAACGATATTAGAAAGTTTTTTTACAACGTTAAAAAAGCATTTATAATAGGGATTACCCACTGGAAAAACTACCTCTAAATTTTAAGATCTTTTATGAGGTCCCTGTTGAGGCTGTCTGTTGAGTGAAATGGAAATATTGAATTTGGAGGTTAGAGTCCATCTATTATATACTATTCCCAAGTTTTGCTATTTTTAAACCATATTTTAAATATAAAAAGTGTATGGATTAATTTCATAAAAATACACATACATCATTTGTATAATACAAATGATATAAATTTATGAAGGGAAAGTAATCAATCACCTTTGTCATTTTTTACGGGAACAGCACCAGCTGTACTTTGAATTCCCATTGGAGCTGGTGCCAAGGAATTGTTCGTCACAAAATAGTCCATCATCATCTTGAAACACTTTTTTTGCAAACTTTAGCGTTAATGAAAATATGAAAAATCGATCAATGGTCAATAATCACACAATAAATACATCCAATATATCTGAAGGACGCAAACTGAAAACTGAGTTCCAAACTCACGACGTGAGTTGTGAGCAGTTGTGAGTGGTTCTGACTTCTGAGGGTTCTCAACTTCTCAGTTCTGAGCACTGATATATGTGCTGAGAAAAACTGACAGAAGCAGAACACGCAGTCTGCGTAGTACGACCAAAGTACGACTCAGCATTGTTTGAACAGAGACAGAGATAGATTAGTTAATACATGGTAGAAAAGAACAGAAAAGAGAAATGAACATTCAAGGGATCCGCCCTTGTATTATATTCAAGTATGATTTTAGAATCATTTATAAATAACTTCCAAATATGAATTATTATTAATAATTATTTTTAATTAGTGTGCATGCGCACGAACAAGGTTACGTAAAAAATTCACCACATTTGGTGAAAAAACCAAGTTGGCAACCTTGTGTGATGTAGCCAATAAATGTAGATCAGCACTCAACTACGACAACTCAGTGGATATGTACATGTAGTTGGCAGTTGCATGTGTGGAGTGGAAGGAAGTCAGGAACTTAGGATTAGGAAGGACACAATCACAATGGCAAGTGAAGATACTGTTTGGGAAGATTTATCAGGAATTTTGGCTGATCCTCCAAAAATGAGAAACATGTGTGAAAAATGCAAGTATGAATCGATTTAATTTATTATGAGATTTTTTAGTGAATATCGTCACTAATACTGTATGCTTCTTGACTGATAGAGACAAGTAAGTTATGGGTGGATGCACAGATGACACAAATATATTTTTAGTGGATTCTAGAGGATTTTAGTCAGGTCTAGGGATTTTATGGCAGAATTAATTTAGCGCGAAAATATCTTTGGTACCCTTGTTATTTTGAGTAATATTTATTATTTCTGTATATGTATGTAGTTAATTCTTGCAATTATATAAACAATTGGCTATTTGATGACACGTATGTTAACTTTTCGTTTCCTGGTCTTGTGTTCACAATGGAATATTGAAAATTTGTTGGAAATATCAGAGTAGTGAGAATTATATACTTTATATTTTTATAGGCGTCCAGCAACTGTCTGTTGGTGCTCAGGACTTCCGAAAACCCGATTGAGTCCACAATCAAGACTAATTATTCTACAACATCCAGCTGAAGAGAAAAGATGCCTTCGTACAGTGCCTATGCTTACCTTAGCTCTCGAACAAGGAAAAAGTATCACGTACAGGTGTACATTTTGTTTATGTTTCCACGAAATCTGTTTGATAATCAAGATTTTAAACAAATTTTCTCGGTCTTTGAAATAAGTTGTAAATAATGTTTTTCTATATAATATCTTGGACCGTTTTATTCACAAACTATGAACAACTTACTAAGATTCTATATATTTTTAGAGGGAAAAAATTTCCACAAGTCAAACATGAAGGACTACAAGAAATATTAAATGACTCAAATACAATTTTACTCTATCCGACTTCTGATGCAGTTGCAATCCAAGAACTAACACCTGTCGGATTCAATGGACAAAAGCCATACAATGTGATTTTATTAGATGGAACTTGGCCACAAGCTAAGGTGCTATGTACCACTAGTCCAGATTAATTTAATCTCAATTTGATTGTTTTGTTTCGAATTCCTAATTGCTCTACAATATTACCTATTTTATTGTTACAGGCTATATACCACGCCAGTCCAGCGCTTAATCGTATTCGAGCTTGTAAAATAGTTGGAGCTCCAACCAGCCAATATGTTATTAGGACACAACCTAGTGAAGAGTGCTTATCAACTCTTGAAACAGGAGCAGTTGCTCTTTCTATTCTAGAGAATAAGCCCTGCATAAAAGAAGAATTACTTCGTCCTCTTCATTATCTTTGTAGGTGAGATTTAATACTATAGTTACAAAATATTAGAATTTATATGTGAATAAATTAACTATTAAAATGCCAGCGCTGTCACTTATTTTTAAAATCATGTGTTTCAGGTTTCAACTGGATAATGGTGCTGTTGTTCATCATTCTAAGGATGTCTTTGTTAAACAAGATTTGCACTCCAAACTTGTTCATAGTAAACTTATTTAACAGTTGTAATATTTGTACAATAAATTTATCTTTTCATAAGTGCTGTGTCCAGTCTTTTGGCTTTAATGGACTGAGATTATATCCGTTTACTTCCAACATCAAAAATGCAGACACGCTTATCAAATTTGGGACGGGAGAATAACAAGACGTACATTTTTAGTGTTTTTAAATTAACTTACTTCTATTGTGTGTATTCCTAGAATGCGACTTAATTTCATAACCTGCAAGATATGTTTTCACCACAGTTAAGACATACTCCATGCATTTGATCGAATGCAGATTGCTTTCCATTAGATTCCAACCACTAAAATACATTTTTGTATATAAATCTCATGAAATTTCTGGAAATGATTAATTACAGACCATAAGAAGTAAATTACCTGTTGTAAACAACTTAAATGGTAGTGCTTATTACATCGTACATTACTGCATAATACATTTGGTAACTGATTGCCCTCATCTAATTCTTTTAGGAAGCAAATGCAACACTCTTCTTCAGCTACTAAACCTTCCTCCGCTTCAATGCTTCTAACTTTTGGTTGTTTAGGAAACTCATTTATGTCAAGTAACTGACACAGATTTTGTAGCAAATTAGATTCGCAATCCCATGTCTATAAACATTAATATTATGAAATATTTAGGTACCCAAAATATAATTACAACCACTCAATTTAGGCATGCTCCGTTCATCTTCAAATTATAGATATAGAGAGAAGTACTATTTCGTAAATTTATATTACCTGTGGCATGTTAGAAATTTTTTTGCGGTATTGTGATACTGAAGATTCACAACCAAGAAATTGTATATTTGGAAGTGATGACTGAAGATCAAGTGTTACCAGAACAGATAACGACCGTGTTAAATATATTCGTCGATAAAGGTGATATGGTTTTGGTAAAACTGGATCTATTACCCAACAGTTCCTGAAATCAATTTCATTGCTTCATAAAAGTTATGATTGGAAATTGAATCCTTTTTAAGAATAGAATATTTTTGCTTCCAAAATGCTTTCATGTAATCGTCTCTTGTAGTGTCATTTTATACATTGGGTAACCATAAGAAAAGTGTAAATAATATAGAACTTACGTGTCAAGTTCCTTCAATTGTATCCAAATTACATGAAACTCATCCATTTGTTTAATAAACAATTCACAAATATAACTCAAGGGTAAAGAAAAACGCTGTTCTGAAATACTTGGAATTTCAGAATATACAATTTTCCATAATTTTCCTTGATCCTTTTGAAGAATGGTTGAAACATCATTTATCATCAATTTAATAGTATTTAAGTTGTAACTAGATAAAGCTTGTATTTCCTACAATAAAAAATGCTATGAATACATATATATCATTATTTATAAAATTACATTCATGTTACTTTTAAAAAAATTCAAAGAATTTAAAGAAATACAATTTATAATTTTGCTTTACCGAATATTTGAGAAGTAAATTTCTAAGGTCTTGAAGTTTATTTGTCATAGTTTCATACGAAACAGGTACAAGTTCAGATTTTTTGATATTTTTATCAAATTCAAGTTCCTACGAAGAAAGAGTATGTCAGTGTGGATACAGAATGAAAAAATATTTAATTTTAATAGCTTTTGCATAGTTTTTTCATTTTATACAAAATGTATTTTAAATTAAATGGTAAATTACCGCTTTAGAGATTAATGTCTCTTTCAATTGCTTAAGAAATGAACAAATGGATGTTCCGCTGCGTAACAAATTCATTGTAATTTTTGTCAAATCAGTGGATGATAAAAATTCAAAATCCCTAACACAAATTGTCATATTTTCTAAAGATGGAAATAAAGGAACTATTAATTTTATCTTTACAAAACATTTGGAATTAACATTCAACTTTTCTGAAACATTTAGAAAACCTTCAAGAATGGGAGGAAATCGTGAAAGCAATACAATTTCGGGATGCCACTTCAACAGTTCACGTATTTCTTTATTTATTGACATTATCAAAATGTATTTTGAAATGTTTTAAAATGCCGGCTTTGACATGTGGCTGTTCAATGTAAACAAGATGTATAATTGTATATCAAATTATCAATAGTGTCTTCAAAGTTCAAACAAGATCTCGGTAAAAGCATGGAGTCTCCGAAAAATTAGACAGGGTAGGGTAGTTACATCCCACAAGTAAATTACATGTAGTTCTTACGGTAACACATCAGAGATTACCTGGCTCTGTTTTGTTCGGAATGAAATGATAATTCATTTTGGAACGACTGCTTATGCAAAACAGTGATGGGAAGAAGGAAAAGTCACTGTTAGGAAATGGTTTAATAATGAAAATTTGTAAGATATGGTAAACTGAATTGATTCATCATATTTTAAAGTTTTAAACATCGATTTACATTAAAATTTCTAACCTAAGAAACAAATAAACTAATCTAGCCACTGTTAGGAAATGGTTTAATAATGAAAATTTGTAAGATATGGTAAACTGAATTGATTCATCATATTTTAAAGTTT
>JAUESI010000034.1:4492092-4505772 GCA_032275145.1 Synergus laeviventris
TTGTATAGTTATGTTTGTAAACAAGAAATAATCCTTAGTTAGAAAAATGTGTTGGCCCTTAAAAGGGCCGATTGTTTTATTGCAGTCTCACTAATGTGAAAATATCTACTTGGAGCTGGTGAATTTTGTCACAGCTTTGGTTCCTTCGGATATAGCGTGCTTCGCAAGTTCACCAGGGAGAAGAAGTCTCACAGCAGTCTGAATTTCCCGAGATGTAATCGTCGCACGCTTATTACAATGAGCCAAATGAGAAGCCTCAGTCGCAATACGCTCAAAGATGTCATTCACAAAGCTATTCATGATGCTCATCGCTTTGCTTGAAACACCAGTGTCAGGGTGGACCTGCTTTAAGACTTTGTAGATGTAGCTTGCGTAACTTTGCTTCTTCTTGCGTTTCTTCTTTTTGTCAGTTTTGTTGATATTTTTCGGAGACTTGCCGATTTTAATGACGGCTTTGCCAGTAGCTTTCGGTGCCATGTCGAAATTCAATCACGTACGTGTTTAATGTGATAAATGTAAGCAATTTCAAAAACGATACTGACAATGATAAGTGATGTACTTTGCGCATTTTCTTTTATAGACGATGATCCTGATGGCCTGGTCCAATAGCCGTTAGGTGAAAATTCTATTGGCTTATTAATATGGGTCTGGGTCAACACACCAATCATGCAGATGCGCGATTTCTACCTCGAATGGTATAAACTGGTATAAATATAGGTGTTCTAAACTACAAAGTGATTATTTGATTCTGGTTGCTTATACGACTTTATACGACTCAGAGTGTTTCATTGACTAAGTTTTACACAAACTATATATTGACAATGTCTGGACGTGGCAAAGGTGGAAAAGTTAAGGGAAAGTCAAAGAGTCGTTCCAATAGGGCTGGACTACAGTTCCCGGTTGGAAGAATTCATCGTTTTTTGCGCAGTGGAAATTACGCACAACGTGTCGGCGCTGGAGCTCCAGTTTACTTGGCAGCTGTCATGGAATATCTGACGGCTGAAGTTCTTGAGTTGGCAGGCAATGCTGCAAGAGATAATAAGAAGACCAGGATTATCCCACGTCATCTACAACTTGCAATTAGGAACGACGAGGAGTTGAACACGCTTCTGTCTGGAGTCACCATCGCTCAAGGTGGTGTCTTGCCTAACATCCAGGCTGTCCTTCTACCTAAGAAGTCTGAGAGAAAATCTTAAATTTTAAAGAAATTTCGAGAAAACAATCGGCCCTTTTAAGGGCCACCAAATTTTCTTACAAAGAAATATTTCTCGGTGAACACAATAAAATTAGGATTGTACATTTTAGCGTTACTATATAGTGTATATATTGTATCAACATTTTAAATTTTTATTTTAAACGGAAGGTTTGGTTTATGTTTTAGAATTCTTCATAATATGTGTAAGTATGCACAAGTATTATTTCTACCGACACTAAAATCAATATGAATAACCAGAGGGACTTTATAAATTTTCATTTGATAATAAAACTTTTCCTTATAATTTCTAAGGGTATGTGGTAAATAACTGCAAGAACAAATTTACTTTCACCAACTTTGCGTTTGTAATAACAAATATTGTTCACTAAAACTAAGCCTTTTATTATTCTATTCTTCCGTTTCATACGCAGACGCATGTCCTTAAATTCAATTCTAAGGTTCTTATTTTAGGTTTTATTACTGGATTGTTTCTTATTGCCGCATTTACAGTTACAGTGATTATTGTCATAATAATAATAATAATCACAGTTACACTACCAAGTTGAATCCGTTTAAGTTCTCCATTTTAGATATTAAATTAAGAAAAAATCTGTCTTAAAACATAAGATATAAATTATTATATAGAGAATTCTGGACTAATATTTTATCTTTTAACACATTGATGCGCTCACAAGAAATTTGATATGCTTAATTATTACTTAACGCTTAATTTTTAATAAGCACATTTCATTGTTAGCCATTTAAATGAAGTCTGAAATAACCTTAAATAATTTAAATTTTATTTAAATTTTGTATTGCATAATTGTAACAAATATCATAATTTTATATATTTAACTAAAAGTTTTTTAATTGTAATAGAAATATATAAATCTTGTTTCTAAATTTATTAGTAAACCTCTATATATTCAAGTAAATATTAATTCCAAATTTGATTAAAAAACTTGAAAATTAGTCAAATTAATGGAATTTTAATTAATTCTACAAGTTTTTAATTGTTTTACCAATTCCATTATAATAAATCAACATCTACCTATAGTAAATTCTGCTAGTACTCTTTTTTTCTTTTAAAGGTTCTTTTTTCATACAAACGTTTTCTCTCTACTACATAAAACAATATATCTGAATGAAAAAAGGTGGAAGTAATTACATTAAAAATATTAAAATTATTTCATTACTAACGAGAGCTAAAAATAAAAATATATTTTATTTGCAAATTTGATGATTGATCCAAACGTACATTCACAGCATCGTCTGCTGTCGTTTCAAACTCAGAACTGATCCCTCATTTCACCCTTTTCTTAAGACCTCAATTTTTTCTCAAAATCCGATAAAATCAATAACCACGTAGCCAGAACTATTGATTATTGGTTGCAAAAATCCATTATTTAAAAAAACCATTTCAAACAACTTTTTAAACAATTCTTGAATCGGAATACGTTGGTTGCTTGAAAGTATTCTCTCAAAGAATTAAGGTTTTCAGGAGCTTAACGTTGATTTTTTAAATATATTTTTCTTGTAACTACTACTAAAAATATCTTATTATTTAAATATGAAACTTTAATTTCATTGCAATAGTCCGAATATAGTGAAAATATCGAAATAGTTTGGAATATGGTTCCACTGGGAGCAAGAAACTGAGCGCATGGGGGCGCAAGAGCGCGGCGGCCTTTCTACTCCGTCCGCGCTCTAACTGTAGATCTAGTGCTCATGCCTCATATGCTTATATCCATTATCCTCAATCCTCATAACCATTAACCATTAAAATAAACCCATCAGCAGATTAGCAAAAGATATTGAAAATCAACTTATTTTTTGAGGTTCTCAGAAAATCGTCGATATCAAAATGACTGATAAAATTGAATCTGTGGCTGGTGCAGCGGTGCCTTCTTCTAAGAAAACTGCTTCTCCGAAAACTAAGAAACCTCGTGTCGCTGCAAAGGCGAATCATCCACCGGCATCGGAAATGGTTCTCACAGCAATCAAGGATTTGAAGGATAAGAAGGGCTCCTCTCTTCAAGCAATAAAAAAGTATATTGTAGCAACGTACAAAGTTGATGCTGAAAAACAGGCTATTTTCATTAGGAAGTACCTGAAAACTGCTGTTGCAAATGGAGCTTTGGTTCAGACTAAGGGATCGGGAGCTGCTGGATCCTTCAAGCTACCTTTAGGAAAACCTGAGACCAAGTCTAAACTTACTAGGTCTGCTGCGAAGCCAAAATCGGCTCCAAAGACAAAGAAACCAGGATCTCCGAAGAAGGCTGTTGCTCCCAAGGCGAAGAAACTCGTTGCTGAAAAGAAGAAGATTACAACAAAGGTTGCTGCCAAACCACCAAAGGCAAAGTCCACGACCACCAAACCTAAACTTGCCAAGGCGGCCCCCAAAAAGGCAAAGACAGCTTCTCCTAAAAAGAAGGCCCCAGCAAACTCAAAAAAGACTGCGGCAAAGAAAGTTGCGAAGAAGTAAATTGGAAGTTTTATTATTTTCTTGAACTACGAATACAAAAACGGCCCTTTTTAGGGCCACCACATTTTTTAACGAAGGAATGATATTTAATCATCATGTTTATAATTTTATTTTTAGACTGGTTCAATTTATATTTCAGTATTGAAAGTCAAGAGAATGACGATAGATAAACACTATTAGAAGTATGTGGCCTGGAACTTAGGTTCTTTTATTTATTATTTATGCTATATCTTCAAATGCTTTTCATCATGTCTTCAATTTATTTCTAACTACTAAATTAGGTTCTTGGTTGATTTTCATTAGTATAACCTATAACAATTATCGAAATGAACAAAGTATGAATTGCTGAATCTTGTGATTATCCAGCTGTTAATAATATAATGTACAGATTGTTTTAAAATAATAAAATCCTCTAATAATCACTTTAAATTTTTTTTAATTGAAACTCAAAAATTGTATGACTTACAATTCATATATAAATATATTATCTATAATGCCACAGAAAAACTTGGCAATTAAATTTAATTGCCATAATTTTGAATACATTTTTTATGGAAACAATTTTATAAGAAAACATCAGTACAAACAAAATACATTATTAACAAATTTATGTTTTTATGTTAGTCGTCATTTATCGATTTATCAATGCATAATGCATTTTTTCTTTAAAAAAAAGTTGCTGCTTGTTCATGCTTTTTGCGTTTTGAAAAATTAAATTACATACTTTTAGGCCTTTTAGGAGTCAAAATTTTCAGTTTATTTTCCTATTATTGAATTTCGCGCCATTATGGTCGATTCTTCTACAAATAAAATGGCGCGATTGGGCGCGAACGTGGTTCGTTGATGCTGCGCTGACTTCGGAGTTCGGAGTTCGATTCGGCCGGTTCGGTGTATAAATATAACCGCGTCGTAACGTCATTTGTAAAAAAAATAATTATTTAAATCATATTGGTAAGTAATAATAACAAACGGCTTACATTTGAATCAGAAAAATCATGATAGTACTTACGAAATTCAGCGTACATAAATTACTTAGATCATACTTATAAAACTAAAACTAACCTCAAAACTTTTGTATGAATTAATCCTTTATGCCAGAAGTTTCGAAAAGTAAATAAACTAAATTGATATTATCCCAAACTAAAATTTTTAGTGAGTAAAGATACAAATTAACTATGAAATTATTTTATAATTTATAGATAAGTAGACTCACAGAAATGGAGCCTCTAAAAATTCATTTAGACTCCTTGGAAATGGCAGGAAAAATGCTTGACAAGCACATTGCCGCCGACAGCAATTTTCCGTCATTAATTAATCTTATGAGATATACTGGGCAAGGTGGCCCTACAGTTAGTGGTCTCGATGTGTACGACTACCCGAACCTGAATGGCTCCAGTTTAATGAATGTAAACCATATGAGAATCCACAGTAAAATTCCCTTGCCTTCAGAAGTCATGGAACATTTTGGACGTATCCTTTCACATATTTATAGATTAATAACAGTTATATACATATTTTTATATTTATTAAAATGAAATTTTTATTTTTAGTACTTTTTACACATTCATTAAAGTTTAATACTATACCTGTTTAATACCTTTACAAAAATACAGATATGCAATGCCATTGTATGATGGGAATCTTTACAGAAATATCGAAAGCCTGGCTGACGATCGACAGCGATATTTACGTCTGGTCCTATAATAATGAGTAAGTTTAAATTAATAATATTATACCAAAACTTTAAAATTTCAGCAAATAAACTGATAGTTTTGTTACTAAATTTTTTTTTCTATAGATCCGATGTTGCGTACTTTGATGGTTTAAACGAAACTATAATTAGTGTTGGTTTCGTGAAACCAAAACCCGGAATATTTCAAAGCTACGTAAAATATTTACTGATATTAACGACCACTGTCGAAATTACAGTGCTAGGGGTTACTTTAACAGAGACCAACGACGGTAAAATTATAGACATTAAAAAAAATAAATAAAAATGACTTAATATTATATTAGAAATGATAGTAAAATTTTTATAATTTTTTAGGCTCACAAGAAGAAATCCAGCTGGTTCCTGAACCAATTTTCACAGTCACGACAGATGGAATTGCCATCACGACGGTAGCAAATACAAGTACTGGTAGAATTTTTCTCGGTGGCAGGAACGGGTCGCTTTATGAAATATATTATCAAGTATGTTGAGTTTTTATGCTTAAATCTTTTATAAATAGCTACTTTTTATACTAAATGTTTTAATTATTTCGCAGGCAGAGAGCAGTTGGTTCGGCAAACGCTGTAAAAAGATAAACCATTCAGAAGGTCCACTTTCCTTCCTCGTTCCGTCTTTTGTTTCCATCGCTTTAAGCGAGGAGGAAGCAATTATACAAATATCAATCGATGATTCTAGAAACATTTTGTATACCCTCGGAGACAAAGGAACAATATCAGTTTGGGATATCGACAACGGAGGCGCTTCTAAAATCACATCGATGTCTCAGTCATGCCTCGTTCAAAATTCAATTCATGCCGTTAAGTGCGTGTGTTTCTTTTTTCTGTAATTAAATCTTTGAAGAACATCATAACATTCAATTTTGTATTTACAGGACTCTTGATAGTAACAATTTCCGACCCTTGGTGAGCATATCAGCGATAACGGAATCAGAATCCGTACATTTGAATCTTGTTGCAGTCGCGGCAACCGGAACTAGATTTTATTTCAGCTGTAGTTCCGTTTCTAATCCTTGTAGCAGACCTCAAGGGTTTCAATTAGTTCATGTGAGATTACCTCCGGGTTATGCGGCGAATGCACCAATTATGAGACCGAGAAAAGTTCAAATGGCACATTACAGGAAAGGTTTGTAGTTTTGGTTCTTTTTGCATTATTTAAATATTTAATATTAAATACTAATTGGTAAATTATATCTTACATAATTAAATTTAGAATTGTAGAATATATTTTTAAAGGATCCAGAGATTATATTCCTCTTATAATATTGTATTTTTAATTATTTTCCATTGAAACCTTCTTTTTACTAGGAACTCTGATATTGACTTGTAGCGGGGATTCCGAAACTGTTTGGTGTTTAACCAACGACGTGTTTCCATTCACAAATTACTTGGCGGAAACTCAAAGTATCCTTCCGCTGGAAAGTTCAGTTTGGGCTATGGCGGAGATTCGGGGGGAGCCAGCCATTCACATTGAGAAGCAAAGTGGATCGCAAGGCGATCCTCCTCTATTAATACGTCAGCATATGGAACCACCTAGGAAATTTATTTTCCTTACTGCACAAGTAATTCCAACATAATATTATCTCTACCATAAGTATGACTCAATATTAGAATAATTTAACTGCCTCGATGTCATCCCTAAATTGCGTATTTGCCTTTGGAGGATAGGAGGTTCGAGAAAATGTTTCAATTTTTCAAAATATATAAAAATATAGTGTGCTGGTAAAAATTTGTATTGAAATATTTAACTTCATGAATTATGTACAATTAGACTATAAAATTTACCCGATATACTCTGATTGCCACTCTCCATTAATTAATAAAGTCCCTAATCGATGCAGGGAGCCATAATTTTGGTTCAAGAAAGACCAGTGGATATCCTTCGTCAGCTTCTTCTAAAACAACGAGGTCCTGATACAGAACCAGTGAGATGTTATTTCGAATCACAGTCTCCAGAACAAGCTTGTGCCACGTGTTTGATTTTGGCAACTCTTGAAAGTTCTCAAAATGTTCAAGTACGTATCTGATATATTGTTAAATCGATTTTCTGAATTTTTTGGAACAGAATGAAACAAATATTCTTTTATTCACTTTAGTTATCAGAATGGGCGACAAGAGCTTTTTTCTTGTACGGAGGCCAAAGAATATCCAACGTAGTACCTAATATGGAAGTTCATGGTGGATTGTCAGGTCTCAGTACTGCAGATTTACGCACTTCAACTCCCAGAATGCAGAGCACGGATTCTCGTTCTCCAGTGTTTAGATTGCAACAACAAACGGGCGTCTGCACTGATATAGGTTTGCAACAGTTTTCAGGAAAACATGGGGGTTTATACCTTTACGTGGGCAGATTACTCAGGCCTATTTGGAATATCCGTTGTATTAAACAAGAGACAATAAATAATAAATGCCAGGTAAAAAATCAATTCTATAATTATTCTATCATATATAATAGAATAATTACTAGAACTTGCTAAATAACTTAAATTAATTTTTTTAGATTCTCAGCACAGTATCAGCAAGTCAAGTTGGTTGGATATTAGGACACTTGCAAGCCCTGAGATCTTTCCTGAACAAAAACACGCACATTTCTAAACAGTAGGTTTTATTGTCAATTTGAAAAACCAGAGATTTCATTATTCTTCTACTATTTTTACGTAATTTTAATATTTTTTTTGTAATTTTTAGGCACAATTCAACTCGAAGCATCTCCAATAGTTTTGAAATTAGTCATTTACAAGAACCCTTTGTTGAAGAAAGAAACTCGTTAGATGCATTGAAAATTTTTATTACTCACGCTTGCGAAATTCTCGGTCTTTGGAAAATTCTCTGCGAGAATCAATTGCAGAATATAGTTAGTTGTCTATCGAAGGTAATTTTGCTTCTTTTGCCTTTAAAATAAATTAGTTATTAAACAAAATTAATATTAAATTTGAACATTTATTACAGGAACAAATCAATCAATTCGCTACAGCAAGCTTCAGAGATTTAATTTTAATTGGACAGGAGATATCATCACTTTTAATTATTCATTTGATCGATAGGCGAGAATTTATTATTTTATATTTACATAAGATACAGTTTCTTCACTTTAATTTTAATAACTCGTTATTGTTCTTGTTTCTAGTTATTTAGGTGACAATGCTTCAGTCGATGCCGTTAGTGCCAAATTGCGAGAAGTTTGTCCTAATTTGTACAGAAGCGAAGACGCAATATGCTCAAAAGTAAATTTTTCGATGTTTGAATTAAAATACTTGAAAAAATTATAAAAATAAAGTAAGCTAAAAATAAAATTTTTTGCAGGCTAACGAAATTATCTTAAAGGCCAAAAGCTGTATCAATTTGGAAGAAAAGGAAACTTACTTACAATCAGCACTCAAGGTTTGAATTTTGCAACTAAAAAAAATAAAACAGAGAACAAATTTCAGAAGGAATTGATAATTTAACAATTTATTTTACTTTAGCTTTGTAAGGAAGTCGCTCCACGATTGAATTTGGCAGCTGTCTGCCAACAGTTTGTAGCCTGTCAGTTTTATTCTGGAGTTTTGGAACTTTGCCTCTGCTGTGCAGAGAGAATTGATCCCGACAATGCTGCTTTCCATTATTATAAAAACAACGAGCCAATGGAAGATCAAGAAGGCAATGCTGCCTATGCAAAAAGGTATTTTTGTTTTTTTATTTCTCGGGTAATAAATTGATTGCAGTCTAGAAGTATTTCATTATCATAATTTTAATTAAAAACTTATAATTTTAAATACTGAATAAATTGATGCAGTCTAGAAACCTTTCATTATCATAATTTTAATTAAAAACGTATAATTTCAAATACTGAATTTTTTCATCAGGCTAGAAATTTATAAAGAATTCACTGCAATGTTGGATCATCTTTACAATCAGAGTATTTCGAATCCTTTAACTCCGACGATTCCAAGCAAACCAGGGCCTCCAATTCTAAATTTATCAACGATAAACGCACCAGCGAAAGATACGGTATACATATATTTGTTTAATTATTGAATTCAACCATAAGTTATAATTTGTAATTTGTTTATACATAATTTTTAATTATATAATTTATAAATTCAAGCTCCACGAGATAATCGACGAAGCTTTGCATTCGCCTTGTGAAACTTTGCACTCCTCTATTTACATGTGGATGATTGAGAAAGGACTTCATGGAGAACTTATAGCTCTCGCAGCTCCTTCGTTAGAAGCTTATCTTATTCGAGTTGGAGCTCCTGAGTTACTCTGGCAGTATTACGAAAGAAATAAAAATCATGCAGCTGCTGCTAAAATTTTAGATTCTTTGGCCACGAAACCTGGGTAAATATATAATTTACGATTCCGCAATTTTTATATTTTATCTATAATATGACACAGAATTAATGTTCCAAAATTAATTAAACAGATCTGGTGTTCCACTATCGCAACGAGTCGAATATTTAGCTCGTGCTGTTGTTTGTATGCGAAGCGAAAGAGCTGGTTATGCCCCCTATCTTGGAGTTTTTCTTCGAGAATTGGAGGATAAACTTGAAGTTGCGAGAATACAACAACAGGTAGAATAAAAAAAAATGATTATACTTTAGACACTAACATTTAAGAAATCAGTGAATCTTAATTAAAAATAATAATTATTAGAATAGAATAGAATAATAATTATTATTTAATGTAAATTTATTTTTTAGATATTGGAAACTATTACAAATCATGAAAATATCCTTGATTCTCTTTCTACTCGTGATGAAAAAATGAGACTTAATTCTTCGCTACTCGATATTACCCAGGTGTGATGGAATTTTTAACCATTTTGAATAACTTAATACTTTTCGATTTTTCGGGATTTTTAGATTTAAAATTTTAATAAATTTGAATATATTTAGTTGTACGAAGAATACGCTGAGCCGCTTCAACTTTGGGAGTGTAAATTGGCGATAATCCATTGTTCCGGACATCAGGATTCAATGTTGATTCAAGGAATTTGGACGAACATAATAGATAATGGTAAACATTGATTTGCAATATAACAATTTTATACTGTCATATATTGAATTCAGGATTTGATTTTGTACACTTTTAATTAACAGATTTATTGTTAATTTAAGACATTTCTGTTTCAGAATTAAAAAATGTTACAACTCCATCATCGGAGGACAAGATATCGATTCTTATGAGCAAAATTAAACAACTTGGGCAAGAATATTCTGGAAGTCCGCATTGTTTTCCAATAGGTAATTAGTTATTATATTTTTAATTTCAAAGTTACCTTAAAAGATTTTATTATAATAAAAACTGATAAAAATGTATTTATATTCTAGATTTCTTATTGAAACAACTTGAGATTCGTTGCTGTCGATTGAAAATATCCAATGATCATTTAATAAGAGGATTTTTGCAATTGGGAGTTCCGATAGAACATCTTTTGGATTACTACGATAAGTAAGACAAAGAATACAAGTTTATAATACATAATTCTCTGAAAAGGAAATAAAAGTATTGCTTTAAAGGCACGTGGTACTTTACCATAAGAGCAATTTAATTTCGCCAACTTGCCGTTTACTTCTGTTTGTACAAAAAAGAGGCTAATGGTAAATTTAGAAAAAAATATTTATTATTGCTAGCAAAAAGTTGGAGAAAATTGAATTTGCTCTTATGACAATTGCTTTATAAATTTGTCTGACTTAACCATTGATTTTTTTTCAGATTGATTGGAGGAAACAACCGCATATGGTTAAACGAAGGAAATGAATATCATTTGATTACATCCGTTGCCAATCTAGTTAATTATGTGATATCAAATTTGATATCAAATAACAACAGGTAAGATATTCTAGATTATTCCTATATTCTTTTCTTGTGATTTAAATCTTTTATCTCAATTTTAATTTCGTAGTGTTCAGATTATTTTTTTCATTGTATTTGTTGCAGAATGAAAATAATCACAAAGTCTCAAGACGTAATATCCAAATCGTTGACAATACTGTTCAGCAAAAAAAATGGAGGTGAATTGATAGAAATGCTCAGATCTATTCAAAGTGTTCTTAACCGTGTATGAACTGTTTAAAAATAAATATAAAGAAAACTGTTATTTTTAAATAAATACATTCCGCCATTAAGATGTCAACTTTTGTTTTACATCACCTTTTCCTTACAGAGTAAATTCGTTAGAATGAAATACTTTCCCGAAGCTAGCAAATATGTTTTTTTGTTAGTATATTGATGATTAGTTACAACTTACATAATTATGATTTTTATAACTACTAAAGTAAAACCATGAAATTAACATGTTAAAGAATAAAAACAATTCTTTGTCGAAATAAATTGGGCCCTAAAAAGGGCCAATTATTTGTATCAGTGTTATAATCATAAATTCGTCTACTTGGAAGTTGGAGCTGGTATATTTGGTCACAGCTTATTATAATGAGCCAAATGAGAAGACTCACCCACAATACGCTCAAAGATGTCATTCACAAAGCTATTCATGATGCTCATCGCTTTGCTCGAAACACCAGTGTCAGGGTGGACCTGCTTTAAGACCTCGTAGATGTAAATTGCGTAACTTTCCTTCCTCTTGCGCTTTTAATTCTTTTCAGTCTTTGTAATATTCTTCTAGGTTATACCGGCTTTCTTCACGGCTTTACCACTTGATTTAGGAGCCTTTGCTAGGATTTCTAAAGTAGATATTTATTAGCTAGGCCTAAGGCCAGGCGGGCCAGGCTAGGCTATAGAAATTAGAAACAGCGAAACAGTGAGGTGAGGCAGTGGTTTGACTCAGATTGGAAGGGAGCTCCCACCAATCAGTGTTACTCTACAATACCGAGTAATGCGCGCGTTTCTCGTCAAAGTATATAAAACTGAGGCGCATTTTCTTGATGTTCATTGCACTAGTAGAGTTGGTTGTGGTTCAAGGTAATTCTTTGTTTTTAAAAAATCCACTAATAATGTCAGGACGTGGAAAAGGTGGCAAAGTTAAGGGAAAGTCAAAGTCTCGTTCCAATAGGGCTGGACTTCAGTTCCCGGTTGGAAGAATTCATCGTCTCTTGCGCAAGGGAAATTATGCAGAACGTGTCGGTGCTGGAGCTCCAGTTTACTTGGCAGCTGTCATGGAATATCTGGCGGCTGAAGTTCTTGAGTTGGCAGGCAATGCTGCAAGAGATAATAAGAAGACCAGGATTATCCCACGTCATCTGCAACTTGCAATTAGGAACGACGAGGAGTTGAACAAGCTTCTGTCTGGAGTCACCATCGCTCAAGGTGGTGTCTTGCCTAACATCCAGGCTGTACTTTTACCCAAAAAGACTGAAAAGAAGGCATAAATTATCGACAGCCCTGTACTTCATAAACAATCGGCCCTTTTCAGGGCCAACAATTTTTTCTTACGAGGATATTTCCGTATTAACATGATGTTGCATGATTTGTATAATGATTCATATATGTAGTTTGTAATTAATTAATACAACAATAGCCGGACACATTTTATTAAATAAATTTGTCCGGCCATTGACATACTGCAACCGGATGAATTCATTTGGTCAAAAACGTCCGTGTAGTCGCGTTTATTATATAATAATTAAACCAAAGTATCTGCTAAAACAAAAATAAATTTTGGAATCTTTAGCCTTATAAATGAGGTTATAACTAAATTCATTTTTAATTATGTGAAATATCTTAACTACTCGCTATGTACGATACCTGATACAATCAACCAAAACAAAAGATCGCAGGGTGACGATTTCAATTCACTGTTATTTCCCGTCAATTAAAATAAGTAACATTTATATTAATTTGTCAAAGAACGCAAAAATTAATTAGGTTCTTTCTAAACACAATCAAACAACGCAAATAAAATTTCTCCCCAACTGTAAGTAAATAAGTATAAATCACGAGTAAAATTGAAGATTTTTTGTAAAAATTTATAAAAGCTTAAATTTGACTGTGAACAGGTAAATTTAAGGTATTTTAATTACATTCCTGGTCAAGCCGCAACCCTAAAGATCCAATTTAACAAACGAAGAGATAAATATATGATTTGAGGTATCAAATTGAAATTTTTTAAAATCAAAGTATTAAATTACGTTTATCTCATTTATCTGGTCCTAAACATTTCCATTTATGAAAAAACAATTACTTTGAAAATTTTATTATTTAAATAAAAATTTAGGAACAGATATACGTACTTTAATACTTAAACTTTAATTTTGGACATTTTCAATTTGATACCTCAATCAATTTAGAAGTAACGTTGCAAAGAATAAAATGTCGGTAAGGAATATAT
>JAUESI010000034.1:4505872-4520222 GCA_032275145.1 Synergus laeviventris
CCTTGTCAACTATTATAATAAAGTACAACAATTGCAGCTCACACATCGTGGAGTTTCTTTATTGTTCCCTAATACAGAATGTTTTAATTTCTATTCTTTCGCGATAGTCGATTTTTAAATCGACGCAAGTAGCCACGAGCCACAGCCCACAAGTTCGTGAGCCAATCATCGTCAGCTCCAGTCAGCTCAATAAGAATCCTCGACTGACGTGAAATTGGCGACTTAACGTACATAATTACATAATAGGAAAGCACTAAGAAAGAAGTGAAACCAGTAAAACCAAACTGACATGAACTCTGATTTTTCTAATTTGTAGGTTAGATCGTTTGCTTTAACCGTCCAATTTTGTCTGAATTGAATGGTAATTTAGAATTTAAATATCAAAGATGCCTCGAGAATTTAATATTTTAAACCTCATTGGTAAAATGACAAAAAAATATGCCAACTTACCTGACAGATACATAAAACGAGCTTCGGAGCAGGTTGGTATTCATTTATATGATTTATTTGTTATTTTCTGAATTACTATGTTAATAATTTATTTATCATTTTTCTTCAAAATACTTTTTTTGTAATACCACACATTTAACATTCTCATGTATTTATATTTAACTCTGATTTACAGACGTATTTTTAATCGATTTCAAGATTAGAAGAAAACTTGTAAATGATGATATATTAAAAAAGAGAACATATTAATCATTGAATTAAAAAACATTGGCATTTAAAATTATAGGTTTATTGGAAGACTCCACGTGGAAAACCTCAATATCTTCCTCGTACAATGCAACGCAAAAAGTTTCTTTTTACAACTAATCGACCATGGACTAGTGACTTTTATTTGGAAAATGCGCCTGGAAAATTTGTGTCAAAAGTGCATGTCGAACCGATTAAAGAGTGGACATTCTTTCGCGGAGATCGGGTGAGATTATTAAAATTCATTGATTTTTAAATCGAATTAGCTCTGCTGGAATCTTAATGATCAAAAATACTTGAGATCAGTATGGACTTCTAAATATTTTAGAAAAAATTATTCTTTTAGGTTGAAGTCCTAGTAGGTCGAGACAAAGGAAAGCAGGGAATAGTGAAACAGATTTTTCAAGAGAGAAACTGGATTACTGTTGAGGGTCTTCATACCAAAATAAAGATGTTAGGAAAGTCTAAAAATTTCGGCGGTGTACCATCTTTAGAGGAAAAACCACTTTTAGTTACGAGCGAAGTTGCTCTCGTTGATCCAAGTGACTTGTAAGTTAATGTATAGTCTTAATTAAAGTTACTTAATTTACTATTTTAAAATATTATTCTACTGTTTATTATCTTTATGTTTATTGTATTTACAGACAAAGTACTAATATAGAGTGGAGATACACTGAAACTGGAAAAAAAGTTCGAGTCTCTGTACGAACAGGAAGAATAATTCCTATTCCAGCCTCAAACGAAGAAACCATAGACTACAAGCTTCCTAATCTGTACAAACCTAGCGAAAAAGACACCAAAAAAGCTGATGTCGAGGAAATTACTTTCCAGGTAAAATATATTTTTATAAAAGATAAATTTTAATTCTTATTTTCCTATTTATTTTTAATGAAACAGAAGTAACTATTATTCATTTCTACATCTTCATAGAATTCTTAATCCATCTATTTTTAGCGTTATATCTTGCTAATTTTCTATTGATAACTTGTCGTAGTTTATCAAAATTCAAGCAATTTTAACATGATCTTAAAAGTTATTTTAACTTAAAAGTGATTTTATTGTTATTTATAGAGTAATTAACGGATTGTATTTTAACATAAGTATATAATAAATCAATTTTTACAGCCGGAGTTAAAGACATTTGAAATGGACGTAATGGCCAAAATGGGTATTGAGGAAGATAGAATTCCACAAAAATCCTATTGGTATTAGAAGACAGACTTCTTATCTTATCTAAGCAGAATTAAAATGTTTTCAGCAATGTAGATAAGATATAATAAAGGATGTTTTAATTTTAACGCATTATGTATTTTATTTTAAAATTTTTAGTTCAATCTACTGAGAACATGGCAATTAATGTTTTTGAGTTAGATTCAACTTTTTTAAAGCAGACAGAATAGCAAAAAATGAGTCCTTTTGCAATAGTTCTTATTACAATTACTTGAATAATATTTTATAAAATTGCAACCAGACTTGATAAATTTATTAAATTTTGTATTGTCTTTAACAAAATTCCAGAATCTACTACATATCTTGTTAAACAAATTATCTTTTCAATTAACAATAAAGGAATAAAGGAAATTTCTAATCGAAAATAGAAATGCAGACAATTAAATTTAGCTTTCAAATTGATTTATGAACTTTTAAAATAATTTATGTAACCAATTTTAATAAACAAGTTTTAAGTTTATGCCTTAGATTCCACACTATTACTTTTCTCTTCTTTAGGTTCAGATAGTTGCTGAGCTTTGAACATTTCTATAAGTTTCTCTGTTGCCGTTTTCTCAAGTTTTTCCGCTGCTCCCAACGTTGCCTGCAAAAAATAGATCATTTTATAGATTTTATAATACAATAAAATATTCAATAATACGTTCTATAAATCAAATGAGCATACATCCGGGTATAATGCGATATTATTAGCAGGATTTCTAAATGTGAAAGGAGTCCAGGGTCCTTGAATTGACGGAAATTCAGTGTGCCAATGTTTTCGTAACCTTTCAGCTGAACCATCGTGATTTTGTGTGCGGACTAATTCCATCCATTTAATAATTTCTTCTCGGCTAAGCTTCGCACAAGAAATCCAATGTTTTCTTCCATTAACTGAAATGAATATTAATTCCAATTAATACTGCTGAGTATATTTTATGATTTATTTAAGTTTTTAGTGGACAAGCGTACGATATTCTGCAACTATAACAGGTCCTCTGTGTCTTCTTGGTTTGAGATAAACTACAGTTCCTGGGTTAGTTCTTGCGTAATCAACTAGATCGTTTTCTACAAAGTCTCTGTAAAATAAAATTATGTTTAATAAATATGATTTTTCTGGTCAGTTTAAAAATTAATAAAAATTGAATATAAAAGTTTCTCAAACCCGAAGGAACTAGTAAATATAAATTTATATTAATTAGTAGATTAATAAAAACTATATAAAAATTAAGAAATTGAGTTCAAAATATATTTTCACAAGTATGAAAATTCTTGAATAGCAACTTAAAATTGAATACCAATTGAAGTATGAATTTAAAATATTCGAAAAGGCTTAATGAAGAAAATGTGTGTACTTTCTTTAATATATAACATTATAAAACCTACAAAATCACATATAATATTCAGATTTTGAGGTTAGGTTAATGAAATAATCTTGTTTGTTGTACTTACCTTATGCCACGACTTGATCCATTGTTTTTACAAAACTTTAGAGTCACTCTTTGTAATTGGCAAACATAACGACCGATACCATTGCCTAAATGGGCTCGGAGATAGCCAGATTTCATAAACAAATGTGAATTCGACATGATTGTAAAACCTAAAACAATTGGAAATAATCGAAATAATTAAAAATTCTACACCATGCGACCTCTTTCGCCGAATGGTCGAAATGATGACGATGAGATCAGATGAGATGACTTGAAACCGTGAGAGAGAGGGGGGATAGTGAGAGGTGGGGTTGGGAGGGGGTATATGCGTAATATGCGCATCACGCGGGCCGCAGGCCGCGGCACCACGACGGCACGACCAAAGATATAATATCTTTGGCACGACTCAGTCCTCAGTCCTCACCTCACTCCTCACTCCTCGTCCTCTGGTTTCGCGGTTCCCGGTTGTTCCCGGTATTCCACACTGTGACTTAATTATCCGAAATAATGGTCGTACGCTGGTGCATAAACATTGGCACCAAATGCACGGGATTGAACTTCACTTTTTAATATCTTCATAGATAATCATTTCTTAACATTTTAGTATTTGGAAAATAGTTTTAGTTTCTGAAAAGTTTTTTTATAAGATAATAAAATAAATACATTCTTTAATTTCGATTTTAATAATATTTTATTAAATAGTTTTTCAGAAGCTAAAACTATTTTTTAGGTACTAAAATATTGAGAAATGATTTTTTAAGAAGATATTTAAAAAATTACGTTAGTCCCATGCATTTGGTGCCAATGTTTATCGATGTTTATTCACAGGCCACATCAGGATGTGGCCATTTTGGATTATTACGTCACAACCTAATTGTATTTTGACGGAACGTGAACTATGGTGAACATCGCAAATTTCCAAAAGTAGCCTCTAATATTTTTAAATAAAAACAATCTTAGAAGCTTAGTCTTCCTTTAATCTTGACTTGAAGTCCATGAGTTTCTACACTTTTAAATATTTTTTTTCAATACGAAATAACAAGACACCTAAAAAATGAATAAGCACTTTCTTTTTATTTCCTCATCACTCATACAAATCAAATATTTGTAGAATTTTTTTTATCACGGAAGTAATAACGAATCAAGTTGATTCTTAATACAGAGTATAGATAATTGTATTTGACTTCATTCACACAAGAATCAATTAATTAATCACTAGTTCAACTCGAATATGTCTAAAGTAAATCGCCAATCAGAACAAAAATAAAAGTCTCTCAACCTTCAAGAATAAACATTTGAGTTGATAATTTACGCTGTTCGTGAAATTTGTCATTAAATCAAAGGTCTCACAAGTTTTACGTATTTATTTTTCTTATATTTTGTCAACAAATGTCTAAGGTAGAAAAATTTTTAATTTTAAAATCTCTAAATTTTGAAATTGATATTTTATCTGAAGGACGCAGGTATGAGACATTTTTGCCTGTTGTAATACTTATCTCAACTAACGCTCATTATAAAAATATACGTCCCTCATCTTCGAATTTCTTAAAATATAGGACAACATCGAGCAAGATTAAAAAAAGACAATTTCAAAATTCTCCACTGATATTTTCAACTCTCAAACAGAATTATCAACTAGAAGGAGCCAGCCTTTAGCAAATCATTCACCAGATTATTATTAGATTACTACTTATTAAATTATTTTTCTAAATTATCAATGGTTCCGACTTCCACGTTAATATTTCAAATCACCTTCGAACAAAAGGCACACCGTGCAAAATTGAATAATTCACAATCAATGATTAATTAATATTTTTTTACTCGCCACCTTCACAGAAAAAAAGTCGTCGACATTTCTCTTATTTTTCATTGTGATAAAGATCTTAAGTCTTCTTTTGAGAATTGCAATATGTATTGTTAATTGACAACGTTAAAGAGATGAATGTTTCGCAATTTTAAATATCAAAAGTGGTAAAGCAGAAGTTATTTTTTGGCTCGATAATAAACAAAACTATTTTCTAAAAAAAAACCTCCAAAGCATTTTACGTCTTTAATGAAATAAATAAATGTTAGGTGTGTGTTAAAAACTCGAAATTGGTCAAACGCTTTTGTTATTTTTGACTGTCACAAATCCGACTAAAAGTTTGCATGAATGCTCTGGATGTATTTTATATTTGTAGCAAAACCTTCTAGTTGATTTTGTGACTATCTTAAATTCACTAAAAAAATGTACAAATATTTTCCAGCTTCGAGCTTTCTACATACAACAATAATAATTGTCCTAGTTAGACTACTTAAAGTAAAAATCACACTTTTTCATAATTTTGTTATCATAAAAAGTAAAAGTTCTGTGTTATGTGCACAAAGAGCTTTTATAATATACTCACTAAAAAGTGAATACTAACGACGCGATTGTTTACTGAATCCAAGAAACAATTCCTTTAAAAAAAAAAACTTTTATTGACAGATTCAAATTCGTGAATAATTTTCCACTTATGATAATATTTTATGATCAGTAATTTGATAATTGCAAAATATGCATACAGACCCACCAAAATATTACACACATTTCGCTTGAAATGATTAGTATAAACTGGTATAAATAAGGAATTAGTTATAATATCAAATGCCAAAAGGCATGTAAGAGTAAGGCATGTAACATTACTATCTGGAATCTAAATAACTATTACTGAAGTATTTAAATAAAAAAAAAACGGTTTGTACTAGAATGCATTCACAAAATCTTATTGTAAAGTAATGATGTTAGTATCTTATGTACAACGAATATGAACCAGTTTCCAATTACTGGTTAGTAATGAAAAAGGGACTTGTAATTAAAAATTAATATTTAAAGGGATCCTACTGTAGAGTGAAAGTATCAGTTGTAAAATAAATGTGATGGAACAAAACTGTACAAAGTCGTAGAAGTAAGTAATATAAAGACGACCAGTAAGTTGCCTAAAATGGAGGCAAACGAAATGCAGAAGATTACATTTTCGTGAGGTGATGAGATTGACTAGAGGTTTAGTAATTGTTTATTCTACCTTTAATCGTTTACTAAATTCTTCTTGCTGCTTTTCCCTCCACTCCTTCTTTGGCTTCATCCTTTTCAATTGACCATCCCTAAAAAAACGAAAATTATGCTTTGACAATATTTTACTTTTAAAGATTTGAAAGATTTTAATTCGAAGGCATTGAGACTTTTTCTATAATAATATTTCATCAAGTTTACCACTGGAGATCGACAAGTCCGCCTTGTCTAGCAATTACGGATTTAACTCTATTTGCAAAATCAATGGCACTTTCTTCTTCTTTCCTGTACATTGGAGGAAGGTACCAAACATCACAAACTATTGCCCAACTGGACATCATCATATAAAGATACTGGATCATAGAGTATCGACTACTGTTCCAGAATGCATCTCCGAATCTCGGATCGTACTGTAAATAAATTAAAATAAATTAAACTAGTATTTATAGAAAATAGAGTATTTAGACTGGTCAATTAAATAATTCTCAACAATTATACCTTAATAGCAACTGGGTAAATAACTCCGCCGACTTCGAAACTGCCTTTCTTAAATTGCATCACAGAAGTGTTGTTAATACACGTTCCCTCAGGGAAAATGAGTATTGGGGGATTCGAAGGATCAGATACGTGCATCTTCAGTCTGCAAAAAATATCATTTTCGTTACAACAAATAACAATAATAAAGGGCAAAGATGAAATATTTGAATTTATACTTTGAAAGCATACCTTTTAGTCACAGCTTCTCTGTCTTTGACTTCTGATCTTTCGAACCAGATGTGTGGAGATGCTCGAGCCAGGGCACGTTGCAAAATACCCAGAAATCCGGCGTGCCTTTGTCCTATCTAATAATTGAATAAACCCGTCATATCTCTTTCATGAGATTATAAATAGGGTGGCCACTCAGTTACGAAAAATATTCAAAACCATTCAAATTTATATTTTTTATTTTGAAAATGAACATGTGAGATAAGTTCTCGATGACAAAATTAATTTCCTGTTATTTTTCGGTTTAGGGACCACCCTCAAAAAAGCAAAAATTTATTTAAAGCCTTTCAAATTTGCTAAGCACCAACTTCCCCAAACAAAGAGAGTGCATCATGATAATGCTAAATGTTCACAAGATCACAAATGATAAAAAGAAAGAATCGAATAGAAGCACAAATAAAATACATTTAAGAATGCCCGGCAATTATTCTTTTGAAATCTTTTGGTATTATAAAATTCCACGAAATCCCTTAAAATTTCTAAAACTTTTTAAAGGGGGGCTTCTACTTTTTTGGGCCAAAAAATATTCGATTTTTTACCAATTTTTTATGCGAAATATATTAAATATTGTATGTTGGTATGCTTACTAAAGGATTCAAATTCAACAATTAGGTAAAGAGGAGTAAAGCAAAAGCGTAGAATCGGTAGTCGAACGTTTCTTCGGAACATACCAGCGAATAACAATTGTCACACATAAGAACGAGTACATCAATGGGGGATGTATGATTAGCCACACAAATGCCCCTCACTGGGCGATTCTCAGGGTTGTGGTAGTTGATGACAGAAGATAGGGCACTGGACAAGACGGCGAAGCACATCATTGAAACTCTGTGGTTGAGCCATCGTTTAAAGTTTCCCTCTGGAACGTAGCCTACCACCGCTGTACAAACTGTCAGCCACATCACCTGAAAACCACAAACTTTCCATCTAATGTCTAAATTCCAATGTCCCATTTTAAATAATTTAAAATAATTTTCTTTTTCAAGTATTAGAGAAAGTATGTCCTTTATTGCAAAATCTGAAAGGAAAACAGTGAGGAACATTCACCAGAAGAACGTAGAAAGCTAGCCAAAAAGCAGACCTTGAAGATAAAATTATTGTAAGCCAATATTCATTTGGAAGCATTTGAATAATTTTGAGATTTCGAATTACCAAACAAAAAGACGTCTGTGAGGATAAAATTGCGACATCAATTGTTGAGGTGTGATTGACAACGCAAATTCCAGATTTGGGTTTGTTTTCAGCGTTATGGATTGTAATCAAAGCGGACATCGATCTAGTTATTACTCTAAACGTTATTATATTCGCCTGATTGCTCACCCAACGTTTTAAAGGGCCATTTGGCAAGAATCCAATAGTGAATGTTGAAAATATAAGAAGCAATACCTAAGAAGCCTCCTTGTTAGTAATAGAATCCATTCCCGAAATAAACAGCAGGGTGCTATTCAAAATTTAAATTATGAAATTGAATTTTAAAAAATTGACTTTCATTGAAAACAATAATAAAATCTTTCAATTCTCCTGTTTAGAGGCCGACCTGATTATAAATTAGTCATGAAAAACAGCCTTCAAAATGAATAGATCCTATATAAAATAAATATCTACAAGTAAAAATGAGTAAAAACTCAATTACGCACCCCAACGAAGCAAATAAATATCCTCAGTGGGAGGAGGAAGCAATATCGCATAAAGAATCCGAACATCCATATCACTGTAAGTTTCCATGAAATAAATTCGTACTTCCTATTTGTCCTCGTTAACAGATTCCAGTTCTGCAAGGAGAAATAAATTTGTAATAATTATTATCTTTCACAAAACAATCAATGAAACAATAAGAGTCTCTAGACAAAGATTAAACGAAAATCTTTTTAGATTGTAAATTAGTCATACAGAAATTTTGAAATTAAAAAGAACATTGAAACGATGGTCATTTGAATAAGAAGTCATAAAGCGCTTCCTCGTGAAGTGGCACCAAAATTGAAATTCTAAACGCACCTTCAATTCTTCGGCTTCGAATCTGGAAGTCACCTCGTCCTCAATTATGGCCTCGACTCCAGCTCTGATGTAATCGATACAAATTGCTGGTTCAAACTCCCTTTTTAATGTCTCAAAAGACTTGTGACTTGCGAGTGACACCTGAAAAATCCATCGTAGAAAATAATCAAAGAACCAGATCATAATTGTTAGAAATAATTATAAATTGAAGGTTTTTAACTTGAATTATAAATTTAATATTTACCACTTTTTCTCCTGGACTTAAAAGGTTCCCTTCCGCCTTTTGGCGTTCTTCATTTTCGAGCTGCTCCTTTTGATTTTGTACTTCGGGTTCTGGGACCAAAATCAAATCCTTGGATCTGGCAATAACGGAATTCCCAACTGTTCCATTTTGCGTTTTTTCTCCCTTTTGTTTGTTATCACAGGAATTGTGTTTCTGGAGAAAAGACAGTGTCCCTCCACCTTCATCTTCGCTTTCGCTTTCTTCAAAATGCCAAGTGCCATTTCTTTTCTTCACTTTCTCAATGTTTTGTCTTCCAAACTAAAAATAGGATTTTAGTAAAATTTTGAATTGGTGTTTAGAAAATTAGGAAATCAAAAACTAGATTCATGCATTCAATGTATATTAAAATCTGCACTGATTTAATTTTTTAATTACGTCTGTGACATTATCTCCGGACTGAATAATAACAAACAAGCAAAGTTATTTTTACTAAAACTCTAGAGAATGTAAATTATCTCATGTACCTTGCTTATTGTTTATATTTCAGATAAATAATCTGATAAAAACTCCATTTTGTACTTGCTCGTGAAATTATTCTTGGTGAATGAAAAAAATAAATTTATGAAAATGGATATTTTCTAAATATGTAATTACATTTTTTAAGAATAAAAATATTATCTAACTTATGAACTTCTACAAAATTTCTCAACTATAAAAAGGAGTTGCCAAAATCTCAGAAATGTTTAATAAAATTAAAAAAGAATACAGGGAAAAATTTTAAATCTATCTTTAGCCTTTCTTGGAAAATTCTAGATAGAATCTAACTATCAATATTAAACAATGAACAAAATAGGTTTCTGCACTTTTTCTAGGCAGCGGAACGATATAAGAAAAAGTAAACTCGAACAAATGTTAAGGTCAAAACGATAATCGAGGAAAAGTCGTTGCACTGACAACCTGACAACAAACAATTTCTTACTGTTATCCAATCATATCGTTTTATTATTACACAGTGTAAAGAAGATTCAACGAAATTGAGGAAATATTAATCGGTCGACAATGTTCTACAGAAAAGCTAGACTGTCATGTAGTGGAGATAAAATGTTTTACAAACTGGAAAACTTCCTAGAAATGAAAAATAATTTTTTTTACTTTAAATGACTGTATTAAAAAGTGGGTAACTGTGAAGTCAATAAGAAAAGGTTAAAAGTTATCCAGGCCTTGTAGGAGTCCTGAAGGTATAACATTTTGATATCTTATGATCGCAATTGTTCAATTTTAGTTTTTTTACAACCGAAATTAAAGGATTGAATCGTCACATTTCCTTAAAATCAACCTTTGTCCATATGATGATGGAATAAAATAACAGCACCTGAACTTTAGACTTATGTATTGAAAGCGTAGAAAAAGAGGAAAATAATTAATATCTATTGTCAGAATATTTTAAATCACCTCTATTTAGGGAGAAAAAAAAATAGTTGAAATATGTTTTACTACCAAAAAATTAAGGAAATATTTTCAGTTTATGAACAAAAATATTACTATATTACTTGATATTTAATTTAGTATCATTTGATCATAATTAAATAAAAAATAAAGAACAATAGTAAACTAATTTTACTTTTCAAATCTTTATTTAGCTACAAGTGTGCGTGTCTATAAACAGATCAAAATGTATGAATAAACTACATATCACCGATGATGTACATAAAGTATGGTAATTTAATCAGTACTAAATATTATCTACAGGTGAAAGTGCAGTCGTTAGCATACCATTGTTTTATTATAACCTTCCGAAACTAATTTTATTTATAAGGAATGACCTATATCTAACATATTCATAGCTTTGATCACATAGTATGATCCTTTCAAAATATCTTATATCAAGTAGATAAGATTTATATTTGATTTGTAAAATATTCTATCAGCTTTGGTTTATTTAAAATAACACTTTACTTTTTTAAATGTTATTATTTCAAAACCTTTTTTGTAAATTTAAACAATTTTTATATCATAGAAAAGCCGAGAACATTAAAATAATTCCAGAGACATTGATCTGGGTTCTATTTTTAACACTCAAATTCATTACAGAGCTTTATAAAATTTTATATCTGAACAAATCAATAAATCAAATGTGTACCTATCTGGACTATGAACTTCGGATTCATAAATTACAGTGTTCAACGAGCTTGTCAATCTTGTTTCTTATCTCTAAAAATTAATTTTGTCTCTCAAAGTCCTTCAAATAGATTCTATTGTTCTCATGTTCTTTTGTTGACTTTAATTATTTCCTAATTAGAAAACAATTGGAAACAAATTTGGTAAATGAATATCAATTTAGAAAGTAAAAAGACAGTTTGAAATAAAAAAAAATCTTTTAAAACAAGTGTTAAAAAATAACAATCCATAAATGCAGGGATTTTAATTTAGCTTTTTTATTCTAGGACAAGAACAGGGTCTGATAAAGTAATTTAGAATTCAAGTAACTCCTCTCAGTTAAGAATCCAGAATAAAAACTCTTTCCTAAGAAAATTTAATTATGTTAAATATTCTCTTATAAATCAAATATCTGTATTCTCTAAATATTTCGAGTAATAAATCCCGAGTTGAGAGTCTATACTGTAATGCAATTCCTAGTTGAATCTATTTTCACTCGTAAATTGCTTGTTTACATTCGTTTTGCTTGCAAAACACGCAGAACAAAACTCGGTAAGTGTGGCGTCTTGATTGGCGATCTTTAAAAAAAAAACTCTCCATTTTTTCAGTGTGCAGTAAAGCTACATTTTAATTCAATTGAAAAAACCTAAACCATGGACGTATTCTCGCAGTTTACAAAGCACTTAAGTGCAAATGATTGTGTGTGATATGCAGTTTTTCTGATATATTACATAATTAAAGGTGTTTTCGAATAAGATAAATAACAGAAATGTATCAAAACTATAGTCCAAGCTTTTCAACGTAATATACATATGTATAATCATTAGATTAACTAATTAAATTTACCCTAAACAGAAAATTAACGTAATTTCTAAACTACGAAAAATAAGTTTTGCTGTGTTTACTTCCTGAATTGAAAATTAATCTTCGATATTATGAGAATGAAATCAACAATAAGATAAAATATAAAAATAACAAAACTCAATACCATTTCTAACACGTAGCTGAAAGAAACACCCAAAATGATGCTATTTTCACCAAAAAATAATAATCAAGTTCTTTTTATTTATATCTATAAAAAGCTGATATCACAAAACCCACAAAACATCGATTAAAACATAACCTCCAAATTTTCACAAAAGTAAACCCACACCAAAACATAGAAAAAAATTTCTTATCGCAAAATTTAGAAATCTTTACGAGAGAATTCAAAATATAAAGGTGCCTTTAACATAAAACACCGAACGTATTTGTGACGACACTCGTGGGATTGAAAGTGGTCCTTATTAGAAAATAAATAAATTATTACCTCGAAAAGCGCCAGGAGCAATTTTATGTAAAACCGTCGAACACCAAGTGATTTACCAATCGACGCGAGAAAAATAATTGCTAGCAAAAACATAAGGAAAGGTGTCAACAGCAGCGAAGCTGCAAGCGACATAACCGGCCATGTCGACGCCATTTTACGTACTGCAACGTACTGATGCGTACTGACTAACTATTAAGTATTAACTGTACTGTCATGTACTGTCCACAGTCTCATTCCTCACTCCTCACTGACCTCACTGTCATCATCAATGTCCACAGTGGTCCTCATCCCTGCTCCTGACTGTGTGTGTAATGTGTGAAATGTGTCCACTACCAGCCATGCATCGCCCCCACTTTTTTGTTCTCTTACGATCCGGAGGGGTAATGAAAAGGAACTAATCCAACAGAAGCAACTTTAGCTAATAATTCGAAAAAAGAGAGAGAGAGAAGTCATGGAAATATAAATAAAATTATAAAATGCTATAAAATGCGCGGTGAATTTGAAAAAGTTCAAATTTTATATGTCTATTATTTACTTTGTTAAGATAATTGATTTTACATATATATTAATTGTTTTTAAAAATATTAATAATTAAATAAAAAACATTGAAGACCTCAATAATAAAAATTTGTAGAGAAAATATTTTTTCAATGATTGATCAAAATTATAAGAAATGTTTCTTTTGTTTAATACAACTATAATAATAATTATAATATAAATAATTTAAAATTATATAAAAAAATATTATAATTTTTTCAGTAAATAATTTTTAAATAGTCAATGAGAAGACTGATTATTGGAAGTTAAATGCTGCTAGAAAGTCGAAGCTAACAAGGCTAAGCAACAAATAAATTATGTATAAAATATATTCAAAATTAAATATATTTTTCCATTAATCAGTCTTCTAATTGACTTTTAAAAAATCATTCCCTGAAAAAATTAGAATATTTTTTAATATAATTTAATATTATTTATATGTTTATATTATAATTATTATTATAGTTATATTAAACAAAAGAAACCTTTTTTTATAAATTTAATCAGTCATTAAAAACATATTTTATCTACATATTTTTATTATTTAGGTGTTGAATATTTTTTTATTTAATTATTAATATTTTAAAAAACAATTCATATTCATCATATATATGTACAATCAATAATCTTATCAAAATCATTTTCTAATTTTATTTTATTGGTATTAGACTACATATTTCCATGACTTTTTTCGAATTATTAGATAAAGTTGCTTATATATTTGCATAATATATATTTTTTCCATGTTTATTTGAAGGCAACATCATGTTTTTCATTATTTTTCCGATTTCTCTAATGCATTTCAATGCAAAAGTCAGCCTACCTGATAGAAACGCCATCTGTTGGATTAGTTCATTTTCATTTCCCCTCTGGATCGTAAAAACTGGTAAAATAACTACACATACCTGCACATACACACCGACCTATTCGCGGTGAGCACGACCTACAGAGGCGCTGCAATCGAAACCATATGATCGGGTCACGTGGTCTGAAAACAGTCT
>JAUESI010000034.1:4552018-4562209 GCA_032275145.1 Synergus laeviventris
AAACGGAAGTATTGATAATGAACTGTCGATAATAATTATTTTTTAATTATTTCAACCAAACGAGAGTCAATAATAGTGGCTTCAGGTGGCTTAGCATTTTTTATAATTTCCCTGAATTGTTCATTATCAATACTTCCGTTTTAGCAAAAAAAATTCTTTTTCATTATGCAAAAAAAATCGAGTCGACAACGGTCCGTTTCAATGTTCTTTACCGTTTCCCAAAGTTGTGCAATTTGAACATATAAAATCAATAATTTTTCTAAGTATCACATGCCCTTAAAAACAAGAATCCTATCTAAGTATTTTATAAGTTTTTATATTTTTATAAGTATTTTTCATTTAGTTATATGAGAGTTCTTAATCAATTGATTTAAATTGATTTCGAATGAAATTAATTACTTTGAATAATTCTTTGAAGTAGTAACTACAAGCTGAAAGAATTATCCTGTGAGCATGTATGTGTCTCCCACCAGCACTCAAAGTAACATCCGTGAGGTGTCCTCCATCCAATAACTTTGGTAAAGAGCTGAGAAGTGTGTTTTGGAAATTGTGCCACCGTAAGCAAAATTGTTGACCTTCCATAATTCCTGACAATGTAAATATTTCGTTAATAACGGTTCATTGTGAAATGCGAAATTTAAAAATATTTTATTAAATCAACTCGTGTCTTCCAACAGTCTGGCTTTTATAATTTATAAATTATCTAAATTATATAACATGAAAATTTCAACAAATAAAAAAATATATAATAAATAAAAAAGAATTTAGTCACATCTTTGTCCAGTTTTCCTAGAATTAAAAAAATTCTTTGATTTTTTTCTTATGTTCGCGAAATTTCATTTTAGCTTTTTGAAGAGTAAGCCTATGCAAATTGTAAACTGTAAAGGAAAAAATCTTTAGCAGTTGAATAAATAATTATAAGATATAATGAAAAAAATTTAATTTGAAAATGAACATCAAGTAAATCATCCAGTAGCCTCTTAACAAATCGTTCCTGCCAAATGCAGAGGACACAATGCAACTACGAACAAATCTAATCTAATAATAAACACACGGTCAAAATATTTTCGAATCACAATAAGATTTTCTCTTTGAAAGGAAGACTCTTTGCAAATGTCACAAATTCCCTTTTCTTTTCCTGAAGTAATTAATACGAAATAAGGCGATTAATTCCCAATATTTTTAGAATAATATTTGATATTACGAAATTCCCTATGAGAAAAATATGAATTATTTATTTATCACTTCGAATTATGGAAGAATTAAAGTTCACAGAACCTGGATTCAGCAAGGTTATGTACCTCAAATCTAAAAAGGGTAATAAAATATGAAATTAAGAGGCCACTTACAATATGATTAAAGAAACACTTATTAAGCACCAATGGTTCGAGTGTTTGCGACTGAGACAATCCTATTTATTTAATCAGACTGTAGGTTCCAGCCAAATCTATTATTGTCCTCAGGCATGACTGGAGGAAAGACACGAGCTTTATTGGCATGCTAAATTCATCTCGACACTTGAATTTTTTCAAAATAGTTCACAGTTTTTGCATCAACGGTGGATTTTCTAATAACTATATAAAAATCTAACAATTATTTATTGCATACCGTCCAAGACAGGAAACTTTTTTTCTTCACGTCACTTCACTGCACTTATATAGTCAGATTGAGTCAGATATATAGCAAATGGCACTTTACTTCACTTTGCTTTGCAATAAAAAATCAGAGCCATAGAATATCAAAAGTCAAAAGGCGGAACATTAAAATTTGGTTAAAAGCACTGATGGTTAAAAGTAATAAAACTCAAGAGTACGCCACTGTCGTCAATCATAATGTCCACGTTTGAATTTTGTGTTTGGACCCCGTGTCAAAAAACGCTTATTAACGTTGTTTTAAAGAATGTCATACAAAGATGGAGAATCTTCCACTCCTAGGAAAATTCCATTTCTTCAGAAAGTAGCAGTAAAGACGTTTTGGTAGCAAAATTATAAATTTTTAGAAAAAATATAATAATCAAGAAAGAAGTCTACAACCCTGGCAAAGTCTCGATTGGATAATGCGCATGCACGGCATGCATGCACCAAGGAGTGCTTTTAAAATGATTTAAAATAAAATTCATTTTAACATTATTGCTTTCTTTAAAGTATGTTTAAATACAGGTCTATAAAATTTGAGATGCTTTAACTTTGTAATTTTATAATATTAAACTTTAAAAAGTAGCAAACTTTGAGAAAAATATAAATTTTAACGATTTTAACGATGACAAAATTGAAGTTTGAGGTTAGGGACTTTATTCAATTATGAATTTTTAAGCATGAGTTTATACAAAATTTGCTGTATAGTTTTTTTCATATTAACAAACCAAACAATAAAGCGCATAAAAATCCACAAAATAATTTTATTTTCTATTAGGCCCTACACACGCTACACACTATAATCTCAAACTTTCTCCCTCGCACTCACTATACCAAAGACTATACTTCCATAAAAAAAAATATATAGAAAATGATAGAAAACAGTGAAACTTTAGGCTTTATCAAATCTTTGACTTTATACACACAATAGTAAATCGCGATATTTTAGTTGCTTATGTCAAAGCAGATTCAACCATGGGTTTAATTTGGTGAACTTGTCGTGATTCAAGTTCAAACTTCAACGTTGTCATCGTGAACTGTCGTCAACTGTCGTCAACTATCGTAGAACTCGTGGAGACGTGGAGTCGTGGACTCGTGGATTCGTGGACAATTGTCATGGCCATGCGTTTCGTATCTTCGTATCCTCCTATCGGTTATAGAGTCCCAGAGTATACAATTTTAATGGAAGTGCCTGCGCGTTATCACAATGCGATAGTGACTGTTTAGAAATAATTTTGTTTATTGGAGTGACTAAAAATGTCTAGCACACTGCAATGGAAAGGGACATTGATTTGTTTATTTTTTGCTTCTTTGGGTTGTTATGTTTTCGTCAACAGTGCCGAAATTGGACAACTACCATTCTGTAATCATGCCACATCAGATGATAACACACCTCGCAGGTTACTATATTTTTTTTTACTTTTAATTGTTGCATCATAAATACTCTTTAATTTTTTTATTAAGTCACTAGTCATACTATTTGATTGTAATTGATGCAAAAAATATTTAAAAAATATTAAAATATGGGTTTTTCTAAATGAAAATCCGATTTGTTTATTACCTGCTAGATGAGTCATTGTTGTCATACCTATATATATATATATTCAACAAGGTGGCCTGATTTTATAGATTAAAATAATTAAAAATATATTTAATTATTTTTAATCGAATTTTTCCGTTTTTACGAAAATACGATATTTTAATGTTTTGCTTTTTAGAAGAGAAAAATCCGAAAATCTGAAAAAACAAAAAAAATGTAGGTGATGTAATAAAGATTAGGGAAAAGGGATTATTTGTATTTTGGCTGTTTGTGTTTGCATAAAGTTCTACTTTAAACTATGAGAGATTTTGCATTCATCCAATAATCTAATAATCTGCTACTAATAGTATTAGAAAACATTTTTTAAATACAAATCTCCATGTTTTTCGTTAATCAGTTATTAAAATGCTAAGAAAGTTCTAGAATCTGGAAACTGCTGTAGCCGAGAAGATTACCATGATTTTATTATTATTTATAATTTGTACGTATTATATTTATTAAAATTTTAGATTATCTTTTAGAATGATTAAAAAAAATTATGCAACTTTATTTTAAATTAATGTAAAACTATTTGAATAAATTATTCTGTCAATGTGTAAGTTTTATTGTGCCTCGTGTTCGTCTCACACACGCATTGACAGAATGGTCTGAATTGGATTGTACACAAGCTATGATTATCAAATTTGCGCCAATATTTTCTGTTAATTAAAAATGACGAATCAAGTCCTGTAAATTTAATATAAATTTTCCTTTAGGACTCGAAACAAATTTTTAAATTTCCTTTTTTTTCCGTTCAAAACGTGGACATTTGTTGAGTTGTAGATTAGAGTGACATCACAAATCTCACCATCTTTTTGTACCCTCCTAGATCAGCTAATTAGGTTTAAAATTAAAAAAACACCTCATTATCTTTTGCAGTCTTGTTTTTGTAAATACTTTGGATGGAAAAGTAACTGCCTTTGATGCTGCACATCAAGGAAAGCAGGCATGGACTTTAGATTTAGGAAAAGAGGCCATGCTCTCATCAAACATTCATCAAAGAGAGGTAATTTAAATTTATCATTTGTCTAGAATCCCAATTAAATAGATAAATATAAATTTCTTTTTCTGTTTTCTCCAAATTACTAATTCTAATTTTTAAGCAGCTAGATAATCATGGACAATGGGTTCGTATAATTCCGTCTTTGAGTGGGAGTTTATATAAATTCGATGGAGAAAATATGGAAGCAGTGCCATTAACCACGGATCAATTATTAGAATCCTCTTTTCGTTATTCCGATTTAGTATTTTCTGGAGGGAAAGTAACTCGATCTTATGGTCAGTGTCCTATATTATATAGTGTTAATTTCCATTAAAATAATCATATTTCGGAATGAATTAATACGTTTAAAATGTTAATAGGCGTTTCTGTGTCGACTGGTGAAGTGTTATACGAATGTGATATTCACGGTTGTAAAAACACAACAGGGAGCGAATCTTTTGTCAAACATGAAGTACTTGTCATTAAGAGAAGCCAGTTAACCATTCGAACTGTCGAATCCCGAACTGGATACGAAAGGTTATTTATTGTTACTTTATTTTATTCTCCTTAATAAATTCTTTTTAAAATTCAATATTAATTCATTCTTAGGCAATTGAATTTATTTCATATTGTACTTTTATTTTTCCAGATGGAATTTTAGCGTCGGCCAACATGGGTTTTCATTGCCACCAAAGGAAAATCTAGATTGTCATACTAAACAAAATAAAATAACCCTCGATTTTGAAATAAAAGCGATCGTGCCCGAAGGACTTATTTGGGCAGTCGACAAAAGTGACCCAAAATTAAAACTATGGGAGTACAAGGTTGGCTAATACATTAAAAAATAAATAATTGAATTTTTTGATAAGCAGCCCTAGTTTTTAAAATGAATAATGAACTTAATGGAACATTTTTTTAGTTTGATTCTCCAATTGTCAGTGTGTGGAAAGAGGACGACAATTACGAAGCCAATGGCAATTCCGGCGTGAAGGAACTAAATTTATTTGAAATAAGTCAAAGATTATGGGATTCCGAATTTTCAATCAATCCTGGTCTTTATTTAGGAATGCACAATCAGCAACTTTATGTTCAAGAAAATCCAGCATTAAAAACAATTCTACAACCCTTGACTCCATCAAAGGAAAATATTCCTAAATTTCCATGGAAACCCTACCCTGCAATCGGTATTTCTTTATTATTGTAGAAAAATGTTTAAGTCTATTGAACAGATCTTGAATTTGTTAGCCTACTGTTCCAACGATAGACTAAAAAATTCAAGATCTACCTATATTGATTTCTCATATTTCCCATATATTTCTCATTAATTAAAAATCTTTAAAATGATTTCTTTTTCAGCTTTTTCAGGAAATGAGTTTGGATTTGAGAATGATAATTCTTTAGAATCTAAGGATGATGTTAAATCTACGGCTTTGTCAGTTTTATACAGTTCAAATTATATAAACGGTACTTATATATTTAGTCATATTGATATTTGTAAGAAATATTTAATTTCTATTTAAAAATTAATATTTTATATCCCAAGGAAACGGATTTTATTTGTACTCCAAAGAACAGTTGATTATCAACAATGAAAGACAGTGTAAAAACACAACTATTACTCAAATAACTAATGTGTCTGAGGAACAAGAATCATCAAGGGATGATTTCAAAGAGAAAGAGGAAGACACTTCAGTGCCAGTAATTATTACATCGCTGTGGTTTTGGTGGTAAGATAAATTTAACCATGATGCTATTATCTTCCTATTTTTAAATTATAAATCAATTTCTAATTTTAAATGCCTTTTTTTCCTCTGTAGGAAAGAAGTACTGCTGATTTCAATCACTACAGCAATTGTTTTAAACTTTATGATAACACAAAGTCTTTTGCATTCCAATGCTACGGTGAAGGACGCAATGCTTCCTGTAAGATTTATTCCAATTAATTTTATTTCTATATTTCCAAATTATACGTTCTGCACTAATAAAAATAAATCTTTTCAGCCTTGCATCGTTGAGACACATATAGAGAAAAGAGAAGAGATTCCAAACGCTTCGCTCAAAATTAACGCATCTGAATTTACTTCTCGCTTTCTTACGGATTATGAACCTCTTAATTGTTTAGGAAAAGGAGGATTTGGAATTGTCTTCGAAGCTCAAAATAAAATCGACCAACGCATATATGCAATTAAAAGAATAACTCTCTCAAACAGGTACCAAATTGAATTCAAATTTCTTCTGTACCTTTCTGTACCTCTTGAATTTGCTTTTTAAATTAATTTCTCTTCTCTTGATTCAGCCTCAAATCCAGAGAACGAGTGTTAAGAGAGGTTCGAGCTTTAGCAAATTTAGAGCACGAAAACGTCGTCCGTTATTTTAACTCGTGGATAGAATGCCCACCAGACGGTTGGCAAAAAAAGAAAGATAAAGAATTAATGATAAAACATAACTTCCCTGATTCTGATTGCCCTTCAAGTTTTTGTGTAAGTGATGTAAAATCATCAAATTCATGTCACATCAATGTGCCACCGAGTGACCAATCTTCTCTAGACAGTGCTTGTGAAGCTTACGAATTAAATAATAAAATCGAAGATTCGTTTATCGTTTTTGAAGCTGATGAACACGATGCAGTGGTAAAATCTCAGGAATCAACTCAAGATTATGACCAGAAAAATTCACAAGAGGATTCCGAGTCAGATGGAGAGATTGAAGAAACAAGTAGTATACATAACAATGATATTGACGGATATGATGATGATAATATTACCAATTCTATAGTTTTCGAAATAAGCGAAAGCAATAGAACATGTAAAAGTGAAAAGAGAAAAAAGAGGAAGACTTCACTTAGTTTGAATTTACAAGATGAAGGATCCAGCCTGGGATCTTGTACAAAGTCGCCAATGATGTTCCTGTATATACAGATGCAGTTGTGTAAAAAAATGAGTTTAAGTGAATGGTTAAACAAACAAAATCAGCCTAGAGATATTAAACGTGTTATGAATATTTTCCAGCAGATTGTTAATGCTGTGCAATATGTTCACTTGCAAGGTCTGATTCATCGAGATTTGAAGGTGATTATTCGTAATTTGTTATATTTATTTGGTATTTTATAAATTTAAAAGATCTATTCAATTTTCAAGAATCGCTTTAATCAAACAGCAAAATGTAAGTATAATAATTTTTATTAATTAGGAACATCTTTTATTTTGAATTTCAGCCGTCGAACATCTTCTTATCTTTTGATAATAAGGTAAAAATTGGAGACTTTGGACTAGTAGCAATGACTGAAGATTACAATGAGGTTCATACTCCAGGTGATTCGTCTGATAGGATCTCAAAAAATGGAATTCAACATACAGCTAGAGTGGGAACTCGTTTGTACATGTCTCCAGAACAGATGAATGGGGAAAGATACAATTTTAAAGTAGATATCTACTCATTAGGTATCATACTTGTTGAATTGATGATTCCATTTGGAACTCACATGGAAAGGGTGGAAACTCTAACCAAAATAAGGCAGCTCGAATTTCCAAACGACTTTGAACATCAGTATCCAACTGAGGTAAATGAAAATTCTTAAATTTAACAGATAAAACAGCAATTATTCCATTTTAATCTACTTTTTATTAAAAAAATAGAAAAATATAATTTTCTATTCTAGTCAAAATGAATTTAATTTTCAGTTTAACTTGCTGAAAATGATGCTAGATGAAGATTCATCGAAAAGGCCAACGACCGCAGGAATTACAGCCCGTATGCGTTTTGTGGATCAAAAAACACTTGACGAATTAAGCACAGATGAAATGACAAAGTGTCATTTTGAGTGGCCTCAAATAAAACGGCATTCTTCAGTAAATGGTAGTTGTAGCAGCAGTAATAGTGTTTCATGGGAACTTTAAGACTGTGAGCATTGTGAGCAATCATTAATAATGATTCCTCACCTTTTATTTTAAACGAGAAAATGTGAATTGTGTGAATAGTTGTATGTGAAAGAGATGATATTGTTTTTAATTCGTGTAAGGTTTAACGCTACGAACATATATTGATGAATTAAATATTTTGAAGTGAATACCGATTACTATGTAATTATAGTACATAGTATGTATTTCATTTTGTGAGTCAACGGTTCTTCGACAAAACTTGTCGGGCTAAAATTATTACTATTCACATCTATCATATTGCATATTAGAAATTGTTAGTTCAATGTCTTCATTTTTAATTTATTATAGTAAATCGTACTGATTATGAATGGTTTATTTATTTTCATGTGTAGATTATCGATGCTCTCATCATCACTTATTTTTATACACGAAAATTTCAACAAAAGTTGCGTCAACTTTTAGTTTTAAATTTTTTATTAGAATTATTATTTTTTTCTTAATCATTGAAATACCAATTAAAAAACCATATTTTTAGAATACATATCTTTCTTAATTTCGATTATTTTCACCCTTCCCTAACTTTCTTTAAGTGCTTCAGAATAGTAAAAATGTGTAACCTAAACAGATACTATTGATATACTGAATTAATAAATTTCATCATTTTAGTGAATGAAAAATTGTTTGCAAGAAGGTGCACAGAAGATATTGCGTATTGTTTTTCGAACACATTTGTAGAATTTCAACTTTTAATTTAAAAATGCGACCGATGCAAATTTTAGGAACCCAGTAAACTGAGGTTGATTATAACGAGAACTAAGTGTACTATTTTAATTACAACTTGTCTCTGTGCGGAATTGGAAAACTCACTATGCGACATGATTGGAGAGAAGAGGGACTCATAAAATGTACTTGAAGTTCTGAATCTTTAAATGAACAAATGCTATGCATGTACCAGACATGTACCATCTGAAACAAACAAAAAACAAATATTTTTATTCCTAATTTCTGCTACATGGAAAATATACATTATAAAAAAAGAATCAAGAAAATAATTTATATTTTACCTCTATATACACATCAAATAACAATACATTGAGCAAAGGTATCAAAATAAATAATAATTAATGGTAAAGAAAAATATAGAAGAACGAACAAACAGGGGACAGAAATTACAGAGAAAAATGAGAATAAAGCGAATAATTTTTTTTTTTTTTAAGTAACATGTTGGATGTAGGAATTTTCAACTCAATATGTGAATACATATGTATACCTTTCAAATGTATACGCATAATTAAAAAAATAATTTTTAAAAATAGCTTTACAATATAAAAGAAAATTAAAATGAAAAACACAAAAGTTGAGACCGGAATATTGTAATTAGATATTTTTTTAATTTAGACTAAAAGAAAAGTATATATATTATTTATAAAGCAGTATGGTTAGATAATAGTATCTATTTCAGTTGGAAAGCCTTTAATAAGTTAAAAAAATCCGATCATAAATGTTTTTATAAACGAATAAAAAAATCATACTTATTCTAAGATTTTAAGTCAGATAGAAGTTTTAAACTATGGCTCTCTCTCTCTCTCTGCTCAGCTGATATTAATTCCAATTGGCTACACAAAAAAATTGTAAACCTGTCTGCTCAGCTGAAATTAATCCCAAATGGCCACACAACACTTAATAATAACATAACATTCAAATACAATGAAAAATATTAAAAAAAGAAATACGTAGAAAAAAAAATTGCAAAAGCAATAATGCATTACTGAAAAACATCGACAGATCAACTATCTTACTCACTTGCAAAACAGTACTGACAAGTGAAGATTTCGTTTGTGTTCAAAAATTGGCGGATCCATTCCCCCTCTCTACCTACTTTTTCTTGGTATATTAGAAAAAATTCTTTGAACTTAACATTGCTCGACCTATTTTCATTGGTCGTGGCTACGTATATTGCAATATCCGTATGAATACAGAGAAAAATTTCAAACAAATGTATAAATGTTTAAACAAGAGATAAATCTTCGTGAGAACAATTTGTTGGCCCTTAAAAGGGCCGATTTTTATTTAATTCAGGTTGAAATTAAGCACGTTCTCCACGGATACGACGAGCGA
>JAUESI010000034.1:4562309-4574966 GCA_032275145.1 Synergus laeviventris
GATAGAAAGGATAGAAAGTATAGACAGGTATAGAAAGAAAGTAAACATAAGATACGCCCGATACGCCGACAAGTCGACAATATAAATGATAGCTTTTTAAATTATTAAACAATTTACAAAGGATCAACAATATTAACATACCTATGAGCTAGAAGACGATCGTAGCATAAGTATTTTTTAAAATACTCTTACAAATTGAACATTTGAAACGGCTTTATTTTCAACATTCAGTTCTTCCCAAGCGATTTTTTGTCCCTTTTCACTTCCAACATTTGATTTACAAATTTTTAAAATTTTATAAAAAATAATTCATTTAATTTACAATCCGGAAAAAGCTGTTTTCTCCCATTCCCTTTTCCATTTCACCATTTTGTTACAATAATTATATTTTTACGTATAATACGTAAATTACCTATTATACGTATAAAACTTCGAGTTACGCGTAACCGTGCAACCCTGCCAAACGACGGTCGCCGCAACGTTCTTCCCAGACTCCCAGTTGCTCCAAGTTCCTCCTAAACAAATCCAATATATATGAGTATATATAATTGTTATATATAACAGATAATATTTTAATAATAATCCTAGTAAATTTTATTATTATTAGTTTCATAAGTATTAGAAAAATCAGTGCTTTTCATAAAAAAAATGGAAGAGGTAAGTTTTTTTTATGTATGTAATACAGCATAATTTTAGCTGTGTTTAAGGGCATTGGATAAACGTACTTAGAATTTTTGTTGCGATACCAATGCACAGTATGAAAAAGTCAACACAACACCACCGGAAAATGATAAAGTTTTGATATCTAGAGCGTCAGACGTCACCGTAGCGCTACACATATTTCCGACCGAAAATTTGTACTCTATAGATGTCAAAATTGTATCATTTTCCGGTGGTGTTGTGTGGACTTTTTCATACTTGTCATTTCTTTGTGTGTTATCAATCGCGAAATTCTCTCTAACGGAGTTATATAGCTGAAACTTACAGAATTCCGGAAACGTAGCCAGTTTTTTTTTTACAAATTCCGGAGCTGTGTATGCTCATAAAATTCCCGACGTGAAATTTCAGTTTATCTGTCAATTGCCATTGTCTGTTGCGCTAGTGTCAGCTAGTGTGCATTGGCATAACCGTAGAGAGAACTCACAAATTTCAGAGCTCGTTTATCCAAGGCCCTTAACTAAATTAATTAAAAACATTATATAGTTTTGTGTAGACCTAACCTACAAAGTTTAAAACCATACCCTTTTTAATTATAAAACCTAATTTTCAATTAATAAATTTTTTGCTTATCTGTAAAGTAATTTGCTTCAACAATATACGATTGTAATCATTGTTTTATATTACAAACTTCAAAATATATAACATAATCAAAGTTAACTTTGTTAAGATCGATAAAATTTAGAATTCGTGATTAGAATTAGAATAGTCTATAAATAAAATGTACTATAAGATATAATATAACATTTCCGATCATATGTTTGCATAGGAACTAAGAGATAAAATTGATCAAGCTTGCCGTACAGCCGAGGAATTCACTAAAGTTTATTATGAGAGCTTGGACAAGCGAAGACACGTAAGTTTGTTTTATTTCTATAATGACGGAGCTTTTTAAACATTTTAACTTTTTATCGATTTAAAAGTTAATTTTAATTGCATTTAATTAAATTAAATATTTTTTTGCAGCTCATCTCTAAGCTTTATCTTGATACTGCAACGATGGTGTGGAATGGAAACGGAATTGAAGGCAAAGATCAAATACAGAAATTTTGGATAGAACTACCATCTTCCGATCATTCCATTATTACTCTCGATGCCCAGCCCATTACTGGTAAACAATTATTCAAATTTAACGTCATGTAAAATTCTACTTATCTGAAATACATATAATTATTAAATATTCATTTATTTGGACAGGACCTGCTGTAGCAAATCAACTGACGTTCCTCGTCAAAGTCAGCGGACAAGCAAAATACCAGGACAAGACGCCTAAACCCTTCAATCAAAACTTTTTAATAACAGCGATAGGGGATAAATGGAAAATCGTCAGCGATTGTTTCAGGATGCAAGAAGTAATAGAATCCTAGTCGTAATTATCTATTTAGGCATCTATCTTGATAGTTTTTTCTCAATTTTGTAACATATAAATTCATGAATTATATTTTTAACTTATTGTATCAGTCGACTGAATATTGATAACAAGAAGTACAATTTTAAGTTAGTCCTTGTGTTATTTTTTCATAAAAGTCCCATTATGCATATTAAAATTATATTTTTAAATTTTTTTTTGCCATGAAAAAATGTACTGGTTTAGTTGATATTATAAAATATATAATTAAAACCGTGCTTGAATTGAATTTTGTTTATTTATACCAGTTTATATACATATATATATATATATGGTTCGCGCATGAGCATCATCATTATTTACGTGGATGCGAGGATCTGTCAAGCGGTTCTGGTTTTTTTTGCAACGGTTTAATGCTTGTTTACAACTTGTTGTAATTCTCATATAAACATTTTTTGATTTTCGTGTAAAAGAGTTTTTTTTAATATTTGAATTACATATGCATTATATAATCGGGATGGAGCAACTGCAAACAGCTTTGACAACAATAAAAGTGCTCCGATCGAGTGTCGGTCAAGTTTTCGAAGCACTTGCAAATGGTCTGAGAGCTGACCACGGAGAGGAAAATAAAGAAACAAAATATCTTTGTGAGCTTCAGGAACTTCTAAATTCTGTGGGCGTTAGTTTAAGGTAATTAATTACATTAAATCCATGAAAATAACCGATGTCCTTTTCTAACTTAACCTATAAAACTTTTGGAGCAAGTGTCGTTTTAGAATGTACATTATGTATAAATTATACTTCATGTAATCTGTATATCTGACTGATGTTTTTAAAAGTAATTTTATTGCGCGTATTTATTATGTATATATCTCTAATAGCTAGTGCATAAACGATACAATTGTTTTTATCCTTTAGGGATGTCGAGCAGGCAATCAACAGTTTAAATCCACCACCGGGACCATTTAATTTGGCAAGCACATCTTTTCTTGGCCAAGAAACAACCCAAGAAAGGCAGGCTCTCTATAGCTCTTTAATTAATAGTTATAAATGGACAGATAAAGTTCATGAATACAGTAACATCGCGCAGACTTTGCTCAGCCAAAATAATCTAAAACGCTCCTATACAAACGCGAGCAGAGGAAAAAGAGGCAGAATTCAGTCCAGCACACACAACTTGTCACCACCGTATGTTATATCCACCTTATTAGCAATAATTAAGTAATATATTTCTTGAAGACGAATTTGAAGTGGTGCGAAAGTTTTTAATTAGAAGAACTATATAGTTGCCAATGTTTAATCTTCAATTATTCTTTAAATGTCAAGGCAATGAAGTTAAACTTTTTTTTTAATTTAGAAGACTTCAAAATGAGAATTATTCCACTTTGGGCGTTTTATTTGGTTAAATATTGTTATCTTTACAGGCAAGTTGACAATGTTATTGGCCAATTTGACCGACTTTTCCCTGATATGACTTTTACTATCTCACGACCGTTTGCTTCCAATGCTGTTCTTCAAATAACATTAGGTCACGTTTTGAAAGCAGTGGTTGCTTTCAAGGGTATAATGGTCGAATGGATAGTAGTGAAAGGCTACAATGAATCTATGGATCTCTGGACTGAATCGCGATATAAGGTCTTTCGAAAAGTTACTGAAAATGCTCATGCTGCCATGCTGCATTTTTACTCTCCTGCGCTTCCTGAGTTAGCACTGAGATCTCTGATGGTAATTTTTGCAGTAATTATTTAATGAATAAATGAGTAAACAGGCTTCAAAAGCAATTATCATTATGTTGCAGACTTGGTTCCACAGTTTGATCAGCTTATTCAACGAGCCATGTAAACGATGTGGTTTACATCTGCACAGCGCTTTGCCACCAACTTGGAGGGATTTTCGTACTTTAGAACCATTTCATCAAGAATGTAAACCTTAGTAACAAATTCGTATTTCAAGTGCTTATTTGATTTGTAAATAATTGAAAGAATAAGGTTTCCTAATATCTGACTGAAATATAAGAAATTTTCATATTAAATTAAAACAATTGAGTGTAAGCATATATAATTTACTTCTATTAGGAAATATAAACTTCATAACCAATTTTTTTTAAGTTGTTTGACATAGAACCTGATAGAACATAGAAACAGAATAGAACTATTCGAATTTTTTGAATTGAAAATATTTTCAAGTCAAAAAAAGGAAGAAAAATAGGCACTTCATAAGTTGATTTACTCCATTTATTTATTCTTTTTTTCGATGATCTCTAAAGCTGAAAGCATATCGAAGTCAAATAGAACATCTTCTGTGTATAAGCAGAAGATAGGACGTTTCAGTCATCGACAACGAGTTATGCTGTCAATTCTAGTAGATAGTGTATACATATACATATACATGGTCATACATACGAATGATTATTGTGACAGTAAAAATGTACAATATTTTCAACAAGTCAGACGTAAACACCGTTTTCTACACTCTTACATTTTCATAGAGGTTTCCACATATGATATTCAATAATTTACAATACCTTTCTCCGCATTAATTAGTCATCTCAAAGATTTACGAAAATGCAAGGGCGTCACGGTGGTTTTAACATAGTATATTCTTTGTCCGAAAATATAGATGTCAAATAAGTATCGTAATAATTTAGTAAATTTCAATTCCAATTTCCTCTAAAAATGCGAGCTTCTGTAATTCAGACACCTTTCTACTATTTTTCACTGGTCACATGTATGTATCTACTTAAGTCTTACATAATGGACCCAGGGAATATTTTTGAAATTAAAAAAGTGCCTTTCCAGGTACAAAAATTTGAGAGCAAATATTGATTTGATTGGGATAAAAATCACATTTTGTTGATTCGATTGGAAGATCTCCATTACCGAAAGTGCTTATAAAATAAATCTCTTCAGGAAACTAGAGAAATTTTCAAATGATTGTTAAATTTAGAAATCTAATAAACATTTTGACAAATTGTAGTTATTTAAACTTAAATTACATATTAAGATTAAATTTTAAAATTCTGAAATTTGCCTATACTCGACAAGATATTTTTAAAAAGCGGTCTTAGTAAAACTGAATAAAAAGTGTAATTTCCATACTTTGATAGGAATTCTAAATATGTATTTAGAAATGAACAGAGAGAAGATACACGAAATTGTGTTTGTTTCCTATTAAAAACTAAGTCTTTTACGATTTTATAAATATAACAATTATTAAAGGTGATATTTGAGAATTGAAAGTAGTGTTATGAAAAAGTTATAAGTACTACATTAGGATAACATTGATTAATTATAATCACTCTATGACACGTTTTACATGCAAAATTTCAAAGCTATAAGGCTTTATATTTTACTTTAAATCTTTTGCACTAAAAATTAATTTGCTGTGCAGAATTATTTCCTAGAAAAATAATTCTGAAATTTATCACATACTGTTCACCCGGGGATTATGAATTTAGGAAATAAATATTGTATAATTGTGTAAAAGACTTTGTGAAAAATATAATAGTGTATTTTTACATTAAAAGAAAAGAGTACAGAGATTAAAAGTCAAGATTCCATGCACGTTATATAGAATAATTAACTCATTCGTTACCATTGAACTCATTTGTTCCAGCGAAAGTTTCTCTAGGTAAAAAATTGATTTTAGTTAAATACATGATTTTGTGATATCGAACGTTAAGTGCAAAACATTATGTTTTGTCTTTTCTTTGTGTATTGCTTGAACATATTAATTAAATGCTTTAATATATTAAAACATCAAATAAATTGATTTATAACTAATTATACATTATTGCTTTCTGTCAATATTGGCATGTAATACTTTTCCTCAAAATAACAGTTCTTAGAAGTTTACATTTACGCAATTGATTCTCAATATAAAATATAATACATGTTATATTGGCCATAACCCCCAGGATAACGTGTTCGCTTTAGAGATTATGCTTACGAGATCAACCATGGAGTCACATTTATGAGGATAACAAACGGTGATATTCATCTTTCCAATCTTCTAGTACTTTATCAAAGTATTAGCAGAACATTCAATTTACGTGCTAATTTCATTATACTGTCTTCTGAACACAATTTTCAGTTGCACGCAATTAATTTAATTTCTATTCTAGAAATCCACATACCACAATATAGTTGATTTCACTTGCAACAACACAAGAAACTCAAGTAACCATTTAATAAATTATTTTTGTATCTTTTTAGTGGAAAATGAGAATTTTTCTCTTTTATAATCCAATCCAGTAAGATTTCATTAGAATTAGTATTTTAGAAATCTTTTCCACTTGTGCATGATACAAGAGCTATAAAATTGTTTCTCAACAAAAGTCTATCTGAATCCAATGTAAAAATTCGAACTTGAAACACAGTTTTCTAATATTTTGTATATCGCACTCTGCATGATCATTGACTTATTTATTATGTTCTCTATTATACCTTTCAATCTAAAATCGGCTGAGATAAAATCAAACGAATTTCCCTCTGTTAACTTGTACGTTAAGAGCAACGTACTATAACTGCAGCATTCATCTTGTTGATTCAATCAACTAGATAGTCTGAACCATGTTAAAATGCATTAACGACCAACACCAAACTCTTTAGCGTCATCTTCAGTAATATCTCCGTACTCCCAAATGTTGGAACGACTCTTCTTCGCTTCATCTTCTGCTGCTTTATAGTCAGCCATCTGTAATTTCAAATAAAAATTTAGATTTCAGAGACAATTCTCTTTAATTGGAGAGATTTCCAAAATAAAGAGTATTAAAGCTTTAATTTTTTTTCGAATTCTAGATTCTGTAAATTTTGAAAGTTTAACGATAAAGCCTAATAATGTTTTCAAATCAAACGTTTTTAAAAAATAAAAAGTTACCAATTGTTTGAGTCTCCTGTCTCGAGTCTTCTCGACAAGCAAATATCCATATGTGATGAGTCCTTTTCCAATATCTTCATTAGTTGTCGAGTCCATCAACGTTGCTGCTGGAATATTGTTTACTTTATATTCTACGTTCAAGAGAAAGGTTTTCCCCGTCATAACGTCTTCTCGGAGAGCCTCGATTGCCATTTTCTTGTAGTCATGCTGCAATTTTTAAATTGCTTGTAAAACTTAGAAATTCTATTACTTTTAAAATAAAATACGAAATAAAAGAAGCTACTCACATCTTGTGGAAGCTTAACACATGCAAGGATGTATTCGGAAGCGAAGGGTTTGTCGCTCCCAAAACCAGCGGGTAGCGCAGCTACTCTCGTTACATTTAACGTCTCCCTGTTTCCATAATCCATATAGAATACACTGACGTTAGGACCAGAGACCTTTTCTATTTTAACGCGGTACCACTGATCGTCTTCGGTGAATTTTGCAGCAGCCAAGTCCCCTCGTCTAGGATTGTAGGCTCCAGGAAGAGGTGGATTTTCTGCAAGTTCCTGGCGCAATCGAGAGATTAGGCTCTCGAACGTATTGCGTTGATCTACAACTTGGGCGTAGAAGTGAAGATCCTCAGTTGTTTCTGACACAACTACCTCCTGATAATTGATTTTCCTTTCTACTCTCTGCTCGTCTTCTTCTACTTTTTCAGTTTCAACTTCTATTTCGACGCGATCTTTCCAAATCTGAGAATAAGAACAAGGAAAATTGTTAATAAATAATTAATCTAAAGCAATACAACGGTTTACAAATAAATCACGACTCAAGTAATTTAAAAATGTTTGAAACATACATTAAGCTTCTTAGCCTTGGCCCTTTCTTCGGCAGCTTTCAGAGTCTTGTAGTGTTCACCTTGTTCCAGAAAGCTGGACACAACAGCTAAACCTTCTTCAACAAGCGCCACAGACATGTTGACACCATCGACAAACAACCAACCAATGAATCCACTTCCCTTGGACTCCATATTCTCGACTTGAATGTCAACGTCTTTCTGCAGACAATGTTCCCTAGTGAAGTTCAGAGCTTCTTCTCCGTAGGGTTCACCCTCTCCGCTTCCTGCTCCTGGAGTAATACGCGGTGCACGTGGAGCTTTCACACCAGCTAATAAAAATGTGATGAGACAGTATTCTTTAGGTACAAAGAGTTTGACGCGCGAGCCACTGGTGACGAATTCAACCACGCCTTTAATTTCTCGGGCTCGTTTTAATGATTGCAAGTGAGATTTTGCTGCAGCAGGATCATTAGAAACATCTCGTATTCTCTGCAATGGAACATCTTTCTTTGCATGGAGACCGTACTGAGACTTTTCTGCTTTGCTCTCGGCGGCTAAAAGCTCGCTATAGTGAATGGAACGCTGGTCGTCACTTTGTCTATATTTAACAACCGTTGCGAGTCCCTTGGAAACCATCATTTCAGCAATATTCCTGTTTAAAGAGGTTTATAAATGAATTAAATTAATTCAAGATTTAAATTCAAGAAATCGATTAGTAATATAAAACTTACACTTTTCCGATGGTCACCGTGCAACAAGTCTTTTCAGGGAAGTTGTCTTTCGCTGGTTGTATGTAATCAACACAGACTTTTACCAGTTTCCCAACTAGTTTCTTACGCAGAAATTCTCGGGCTTCAAACATCCAAGGAATATCATAGAGAGGTCGAAAATCTTTCGGTTTCAATATTTTGCCGTCTTCACCTTGGAATTTCTTGTCTCTAGGAGGCGGCCTAATACTACTTAGAAAGACCTTCTTGATCTCTCCTGATTGCGACTTTACGATAATCGCATCGGCATTGGCAATTTCAGTGACAATTCCACTGAATTCCGATACTTCTATGCTTGATGTTGGAGGCTTATAGTTTCTCCATCTTCTCAGTTGTTTATCCTTAGCAGACTTCTCCGCGCTCTGATATTGTTTCAACACGTCAGCTTTCATTTGATTATTCATAGACCAACTAACGCACTCCGCAAATCCAGAGTTCAAGAGCAATTCCGCAATGTCACCTGAAAATTAATAATAAAGGGACAAAGTAAGCATTTTAGGTCAAGTATGTAAGGGGCTGTTCAAGTATTACTTACGCACTTCTGGGTAAGAAATAATAACAATAACAATAATAATAGTTATTTGCAGTAGCGACAAGATTTAAAACTGATTTTTTATAAAACGAAACCTTGCGAAAGATTCCAATGAACCCACCCTTCCCCATGTAAAAAACAATAGTAAAATACCTAGATCCCCTTCAAAAGTTGCTTACGTAATACTTGAACAGCCTCTAATAAAGTCTCGATGTTAGCGAAATTAAAATAATTTTAAAACTCACCTCTAGGATGAATGATTCTTCCAACAAGATTGTTACTGTTAATAGAGTAGAGTATAATATCAACGGATCTCTGCAAAAGTTTAGACTCGACGTAGTACTGAGCTTCCTTTGCGAGAGATTTTTCTTCACTCTCAACTTCGAGTTTAGGGCAGCGAATTCCAGCCATATCAAGAGTGATATAGTAAAAGTCGGGTAGGAGAAAAGCCCTGACAGTAGAACCATCTCTTACATGTTCGATAACAGCTTTCACAGGTTTTCCTCCTAATCTATCTACCAAACCTCGCGGGCTTTCTATGGTCCATTTGATGTCGCGTACATGAGCAGACGATGGTTCGCTGCTCGACCATTTTCCCTTTTCAGCAGACTTGGCTGCAGTCTCTAAATCTTGCAATCGCTGCAATTCTGGAGTAACGTTGCGAGTATCTGATTTCACAGATACTAGACCTTCAGCTACGAGTTGTTCCGCTATACTTGGTCCACTTGTATCTGAAAAGGAAAAAAAGAGAAAATTTTAAATGAAATATGCATATAAACTAAGAGTTCGGAAATTCAGGCTTAAAAAAGTTAAATGATTACCTTTTCCCAGCCAGACATTGCCATAAGTTCTGTTATTTATGGTCTTTTCTTCGACGAAAGTCACAACTTCTCCAATAAGTTTCTTTCGAATAAATTCTCTAGCTTCCCAAGCATATGGTTCGTCTTTTGTCTCTTCCGAGCTGTAAAGATTAAATTATTTTTTAAAATGTGATAAAAAAAATCTATAGAGCTTCAAAAAACTTTTATTGTCAAATACTTACTTTCCAATTGCTCTTCGGGCAAGTTTTGGAGCAATAATATTGGAAAGGCAAATTGTTTTTTCAGGAGGAGGTCCATCCTTGGGCTGATCTCGGATCGTAATCGTATCACCAGATAAAATCTTTAACAAAAAAATGTATTTGTTAAATTTCTAATTCATTAGGATCATTGACAAGTATTTGTTCAAGCCTGATATAGTTTCTCACTAAATCTACATGAGTTTACAACATGGCCACATGTTTAATACATAACAGAACCGAAGGATATTTTGAGATCTGAATTTCAAAATGAAGCAAAAAATACTGTCTCAACTACAAGAGTACAAGTCCCTATCACTATAAATAGATCCTTCACATAAAATGTAAATAAAATCCACATTAAGGTTGATTGGAGCAAGATACAAGTACCGATTTTTTTTTTGTACAAAACTCCAAATTTACTGCAGACCAAACCATCAATAAAAAAATAAGGCACGAATAAAAAAAAAGTTAGAAGTTGGAAAAGGAAGTTCCGAAATTACGGAAAATGTCAAGATAAGTCTCATTAAACTGAATAAATCACCTCTAAACAGGAAAATAGTTTCACCATATGTTCAAATGAAACTACACAATCTCAATCTGACTATAGATAAATATCAATTAGAAAGTATTGTCTTTAAGCGTGGTAGATTATGCTTTACAAAATAGGACAAGGGAGCTTTTCTAACAAGAATTGATAAATTCAATAAAAGCACTCACCTGCTTAACGATCCCAATTTTACGGGAGACTACCTGCGGCGTGCTCATGGTGCGTAGAGAGATTTAGCAGAAAAAAAGAGAAATTTATCAGGATATCAGTCAGAGGACCGATCCGTTTTAAATGTACTCCTTCCTCGTATTTTAATAGTCGAGATCCTAGTGAAGAACTTAGTAATAAGTTGACATGTTGAAGGAAAGAAATCGTTGATGCACTCGATATCACCGTTTATTTCGGAGTAAATTGAAGTAAATTTGGCTTATTGGAGTGAGCGCGATCTATGCTGGCTAGAACATTGCTCAAATGTTCATTTAAACGATGGTGATGTGGCAACACGCGACATTCTGTCACGCGATGACAACGCACTCTACTTTTAAAGCGCACCCTATCGTTAATGATATAAAATCCAATTGAACTAAATTAAAAAGGAGAGAGGACTTCGTTCGCAATTCAAACCCCGCGAAAATTCCATTCTTACATTACTCAAATATAATTATATAAACGGTTGATAAATGTTCCGTTTTGTATTTTGAATTTCAAATAATGAAAATATCAACCTCTGAGCGTAAATGTAATAAGTCTTAGAAAGAATAAAAAAAATTATATAGAAAGAATCACATATTCCCACTTTGAAAATTTCCAACTTGGTACAATATAGATGACGCTAGTGCATAATCTAAGGCATCGACGATTCGGATTTGCGCACCTACATCAATTAAGGCTTGAGCACATGAGCACAATCGGGAACAATCGTGATTCGTGAACTGAACGAACTGAACATTGAACGAACTGAACAACTGAACCTATAAGCAGGACCCGAAGGTGATTATGTCCTTTTCTATCATATTGTCTTATCTCTCTTACAGTCACGTGATAAGCGAGATGGAGCAGTATGATAGAAAAGGACAGAACTATCCTCTCCTCGTGCTCGGGTCTTTACTATTCATCAGTAACATCCTAACCAGTAACCGTCCTAACTGATCCTAATTCCTAACATCAAATAACATTAGTATGATTAGATTGATTAGTATTGAGCGTATTGAGTAAAGTAACATCAGTTCCATAGGTCTTGCAGGTTCATTCATGCAAGTTCTGGCTTGTTGATTGTTCTTCATTATTCTGTGTTCGTCTTATCTTCCTTCTCCTTTTCACTGCCTTTCACCGGTTGCAAAAAATGTGCTTCTAGGTAACGTCAGGAACGTTTCATTAGAGTATTTTCGAAATATTTTTGAGAAACTGGATTGACAGCTCACTTTGTAACAGGAGGGTGTAATTATGAAATTCTGTCTAGATTAACGGAATGATATTTAAGGTATGTAACTTGTAGTGATTGCAAGTATTGCAACAGAAAGAAAATATTTGCGAATGCAGATTTTTTGCATCACTTGTGCAGGTTAATAACACGTCAATGGCTCTGCTGTGTTAACATATACAGAAAAGCACGCCTGTCTGTTTCAGCGTTTTTGGATATAGGATATCATTAGTAACTGTTAAACCAAGTCCAAAAGAATCAAATCGCATCATCCAATCGATATGTCAGATCCCAAGATTGAGGAAATTTTGGCTCCGCTTCGTGCAAGTGTCAAAGAACAAGTGAGTAACATATGGTCATTAGATTTGACACGTGTCTTGATTTCATTGTTGAAATATAAATAAATGTTTCATTTTTCTGTAAATTAAAAAAAATGATTGCAAAAGACAAAGTTATTTCTTGAAATAAAACTTCATTTGTTACATCTGTGTTACTTCTTTTGTTCAACTTAGAAAGTTTTGTATTTGAAACAATTCAAATTTAAATATTTAATTGTTTGCTTTCA